>OX393577.1:37793888-38393888 GCA_947652605.1 Elmis aenea
TTGTCTACTAATTATAAAAGGTACATTTGGTGTAAATTTGAAGGTGGCAGGATCCTCCGTTCGACCCAGCAATAGATTTTTGAAATAATCTTTGAAAATTCGCCGCCGCCGAAGAAACGTGGCCTAAACGATTTTGAGATAGGGGATCGTCTACTAATTATAAAAGGTACATTTGGTGTAAATTTGAAGGTGGCAGGGTCCTCCGTTCGACCCAGCAATAGATTTTTGAAATAATCTTTGAAAATTCGCCGCCGCCGAAGGAACGTGGCCTAAACGATTTTGAGATAGGGGATCGTCTACTAATTATAAAAGGTACATTTGGTGTAAATTTGAAGGTGGCAGGGTCCTCCGTTCGACCCAGCAATAGATTTTTGAAATAATCTTTGAAAATTCGCCGCCGCCGAAGGAACGTGGCCTAAACGATTTTGAGATAGGGGATCGTCTACTAATTATATAAGTTACATTTGGTGTAAATTTGAAGGTGGCAGGATCCTCCGTTCGACCCAGCAATAGATTTTTGAAATAATCTTTAAAAATTCGCCGCCGCCGAAGAAACGTGGCCTAAACGATTTTGAGATAGGGGATCGTCTACTTATTATAAAAGGTACATTTGGTGTAAATTTGAAGGTGGCAGGGTCTTTTTTTTAAATTTGACAATTGGGCTTCCGCCTCCGGGGGTGGCCAATATTTTTTTAACATGATGGGCATATAGAGGCTGTGAATTTATAGCTAACCTGCAAAAATGAAGGTTTTGCCTTTTTTTTTAACGGAGATATTTAATATTGCCAATTTTTATTGCTAAAGTAACGCGGGTAAATAAAATGGCTAGCATAACACTTTGTTTGTGAGGTAGGGTGAAAAAATTAAAATTTGGGTACAATTTTGAAATGGAAAACAGCAATTTGTATTTTTCATTTTCCAATTTTTTTTTTAAATCCATCAGTATTGCGTTTGGTACTTTTGATATAAACCTCCCTTACAGAGTTAGTTGAGTTTAGAACGTATTTTGTTAAAATTGTGTTTATTCTTAAAATAAATTAAACAAAAAATTTAAATATACACACAATGTTTCTTGCAGCTAATTGTTTTTAATTGTTATGGAATGTCAAGGATCATAAATTTTAAAATATTTTTAAAAAACGAAATATAAAGTTTTTTAAATAATAAACGAAAGCCCGAAAGTAAGTATGTACATTAATTAGGGTTAACGTTAGTTTTTCAAAAACTATTGATAAATAATTTAATTTTTATACAGTGTGTCCGAAAGGTATGGAATATGCTATATATCTCAGTAAATATAGGTACCCCTATATTATGCTCATTTGATAGAGATTTTTTTTCTCTTTTCAATGATGCAAAACAATAAGTGTTCAAACTGTTAACCATTTACAGCTTGGCAATGATGAACTCGGTTATACTAAACAATTAAAAAATTTGAGAGTATTTTTTGCGTTTTTCTCAAAAAGTTGCTTAAGTAAGGGTACTAAAGTTTTGCATCATTGAAAAGAAGAAAAAAATTCTCTATCAAATGAGTATAATATAGGGGTATGTTGTCATTTAAAAAAATTCAATTGTTTTTCATTGCGCTTTTGTTATTCGAACAAATAGAATTTATATTTGATCTTATCGTGAAAAAGTAAGTACCAAACAACTATTATTCAAAACATTATTCCCTAAAGTGGATAATTACGGAGATATATAGTATATTCCATACCTTTTGGACACACTGTATATTAACAGAAACAATTTGCCATTTAAAATCACTAAAAAGCACCTATTTACAATATTAATTAGGTTAAAGAGACGATCTCGAAACTGGTGTAAATTTTTTAATAAGAGATTTTTATTTCGAAATAAGATAAACGAATAAGCTTGCATATATACAAGGGCGCCAAATAAAGGGAAAATTCGATGAAATTAGACAAATTTTAGGAAACTAACCAGCGATATCTTTTCAAAAATATAATTTATGACCTGCAACATACAAGCAACTAAATTAGGTTTTTTTTGAATCTTCATTGTCAATTATTACGATAATCAAAGAAAACCCTCAGGGGTTTTAAAATGTTTTTACTTAGTGTATTAAATTGTTTAAACGTTGTTTAGATTCTGAAGTAAATAAAATTGTTGCATTAAAATAAAATGAAAATCATAGTTGGCTGTGACACCATTTTGGACTTCTATTTTTTAACGGATTTGCATGGTTTATTTTAATCTGAAATAAATATTGTAAAGAATCTTAAAACTAGTGTAACATGATACAAAAATACTGCACAATTGAAATTTGAAACAAAGTATAAACTATAAACTTTAAAATTTAAAAAATTACAATCTTTTATTGTATCTAGGTGCCATGATGTATTGATAAGAAATAAGTATTCTGTAAAATAAAAACTCTATGTCTTGTTTAAATAACTTTATATCTCCTACCCTTGTATTTAGCGTAACCTGTATATTTATATTGACAGTAATTCACGTTATAATTCAATAATAAAATTTATAAAACCTATTTATTCGAAACGGTTTTACTCGAGACAATGAACTTTGTTAATAATATTAATACATTTTTATTGTAAAATTGATATGATTATAAATTTACAAATTTAAACACACAATCTGTGTTTTAGTGCTATATTTGATATTCTGAGTATCACGCAAAATCTTAAAAAGAAAATAAAACTAAATATCTGAAAGTTATTGCTAAACGTTTGGTGAAACGATATGCGTGAAAATAACTTTTTTTCGGGTCAAATCGGTAATATATAAAGGGAAATCCCAAAACCCCCTATAACCTCAAATCTTTCTCAGTTATCTTTCAAATTCCAAATACCGTAAAGTTCGATCGGAATGAAGTGCAGCGTAATATGGCCTACAGGCCTTTAACGATTAACGACCAGGGGCTTCAATAGTCTACGCGGGCCCCAGGGCAACATTGTTCGACGACACACCTTAGGTACTGATGTAGAATAAAGGAACCAATTTAAAGAAAAAAAATATCGAGAGATTCCATAAAACTCAGCAATTTAGACATGAAAATTTTATGTCGTTCTCAATATTTAAATATAAACAGTAGAGAAAATGTTTCTTGTAAAACAGCAGTATTTTTTCTTTCAGTGGCTTTATCTTTCACAGAATTACGAATATCCAAAAAATAAATAATGTTAACCCTTATACCCGCTCGTTCAACGAAAATGTTATCGAAAGGTCTAAAATTTGTCATGATTTCGTTTTAATATGTTTTTTCAAACATTGCCGAGTAAATTTCATTTTGAGTTTTCGAATTGTTTGAAATAACAATTAACTTGTATTTCAAACAAAGTGCTCTACTGGCTACAATTTCGTTGTTTGTTGAAACCGTTTATTTAATATTTAATTGTATTTGACATGTTTTTTGCAGTTACGTAGTTGCAGTAATATGAGTAATATTATTAAAACACAGATAATTTAGGGAAAAATGTTTTGCTTTGAAGGTATTAGTAATTATAAAATCCTACCAGCATTTATACAATTCCCGGCAATTACTATAATAAGTAAGATTATTTTAAATGCCATTTCACTGAGTGCTGTCATTTGGGGGCAACCAACGAACTAAGTATGGTATTTATAACGTACATTTGACTTATTTAATGATTAGTTATTTACAATTGATAAAATACTGTTTGTTTGGTACTAACATTTGAAAAATAAATTTAAAGATAAGACTCGTACACATATACATGCATATAATCATTAAAATACATTTTTAAATCAGATCAATCAGTTCCTATTGCAATTTAATTTGCTATTAAAAAAGTATTGATAAATATTATATATTTTATCACCGGTAAGTTTTGTTTGATCTATTAATGGTTTTATTTATTTTTTTTGCAACATGTTGTTTCTTTAGTCCTTTAGTGCCGCTCTGGATTTTAAGAAATCTAGCTTCTATTTATTTTTCTTTGTAATATAGTACTCCTATTACTATTAAGTAAAGCCCCGTTCACATGATTACACTGACGTGAAAATTTTCCGCTATTAGTTTATTTTTTCTACTAAATTCCCTCGTAAAATTAGTCAAATTATAAAACATGATAATTGAAATTTAGTTACATTTTTCAGTAATTTATAGTTAATAATTTAAAATAGTAAAAAAAAAAAAATTTGTTGCATTAATTATATCGTGCAATTTATAATGAATATATTAAAGCTATACAGGGTGCGCCATTAGTGCGCCATTAGTGCGATAAAGTCCATTATTGCCCTTAATGTCAACTTAATAAAAAAAAGTTTTTAATGAAACTTATAGTATTTCTACACGTGCATGTTTTAAAATTAGTTTCAAGTATACAGGGGGTTTCATAAAAGTGGGGCGTCACTAAAGGTATTTTTTTTAAATTGAACACCCAGTATATTTTTGCATAATCGAATTCAGCAAGAAAATCTCCATATGACAGTATTTTGTTTTTTTCATTTTTTTGCGACGTTGCCAATTTATCTTAAAAAATCTTTGAATTTCCAGAAAAACAGGGTACAATACTTGTCAAGAGCACAACGTTATGAATAATAATTGGCATATGATATTTTGTACATACAAAGTCAAAAGGTGTAGTCACAGTCTAAATACATCAAAATTAATTTATATTATACAGGGTGTTTCTTATAGATGTGCCAACTTCCCAATTTTCAAACATCAATAAATTTATTTTTTCAAATGGAACACCCTGTATATTATTACGTCATTTTGTTGCATTTTTGTTTTTCTTCAACTTTTCTTAATACTTACCTATACCTAAAATGAATATTTTCTGTGATATTTACATTTTACTTATTCTTATAAGCGTTGTGTAGGAATTTCCTAGTTTTCTCGGAGTAGGCCCCGACTTTGACAATAGAAACAATAATTTCTGTAGTAACAAATGTCAGAGTTAATTGCTGTCAATTGTTAAAACATAAATAAATGAGTATAACATATGCAATATGAATTTTGGCACATCTATAAGAAACACCCTGTATAATATAAATTAATTTTGATGTATTTAGACTGTGACTACACCTTTTGACTTCGTATGTACAAAATATCATATGCCAATTATTATTCATAACGTTGTGCTCTTGACAAGTATTGTACCCTGTTTTTCTGGAAATTCAAAGTTTTTATAAGATAAATTGGCAACGTCGCAAAAAAATGAAAAAAACAAAATACTGTCATATGGAGATTTTCTTGCTGAATTCGATTATGCAAAAATATACTGGGTGTTCAATTTAAAAAAAATACCTTTAGTGACGCCCCACTTTTATGAAACCCCCTGTATATTTGAAACTAATTTTAAAACATGCACGTGTAGAAATACTATAAGTTTCATTAAAAACTTTTTTTTATTAAGTTGACATTAAGGGCAATAATGGACTTTATCGCACTAATGGCGCACCCTGTAGATGGACGAGAACTTTAAGTTGAAGAATAATTTGTGATTAAAAGTCTTAAAGTTAATATTACAAAGATATTATACATAATATATGCATAGACTTCATCACGGAATTGTTACAAATACTGTATAATAGAATATCTTACTTAAAAACCTACTACATGAAACATGATAACACAAGTTTTTAAAACTGCTGTTGCGTCAAAAATACGTCATGTTTTTGAGGCAGTTGCAGTTTGCAGTTACGGGGCCAATGAATAAAGAAAATGAATAATAAATGAATTTAAAAAAAATGAATAAAAGAAAATGAATAAAAGCAAAAACATATTACAAGTTTTTTTTTTGCATCCTTATGGGTTAAAAATAATATCTTTACATCCGTGCAGCAATAGCGCTAACTATAATTTCCGTAGGTTTTTATGCAAGCATAATAAATTAGACCAGAAATATGCGTTTCAGTTTATAAACAAAAAGCGATGTTTTTAAACACAACGAACGCACCTTTCGAATAATGTTTTTGACATATGTCAAAATTTAAATGTCATTCAATATAAAATCTAAGGCGTCGGTTTAAATATTTTTGCGTTATTAATGACGTTACTTCGGGAAAGCTCAGTAATACATTAGTGTTATGGGAATGGGCCATCCTATTAGTTTACTCTTCTTGAGGTGAGCTTACGTCAAGTGTCACATTTTCAATATCAAAAGTTGACAGTTGATGCCAGTGCCACGACATTGTGGCATCGCTACGACAGTATTACGATGTTTATGCCACGAAATTTAGTGTCACGATGTGAACGAGGCTTAAGAATAATATTACCTACGTAATAATACTAATGGATAAAAATCAATTTTGTTTTGTTCGATGTTGAAATAAAATACTAATGGCAAATATTTTATTGTACTTGGCATTAGTAGAACGCGTATATCAATAAATCCTTAGGACAATACAAAGAGTTTGTCCTACATATGTTTAGAATAAACAAGTGGTCATTACTGAAAAATAAAAAGACTACAAATATAATATATGTATCTTAATTTGTCGGCATTGTCTTCCAGCAACTATAACTAAAATCTTAACAAGAAAATCGTTATTACCTATAAAAAAGAAGCGAATGAAAAAATACAAAAATGTATAAAAATGTTTGTAAAACAAAGTCATAATGCGTAATAATTATTATAAGTAAATCTTTTATTGTTTATCAAGAAACTTTAAAAAATAATTAAACAAAAAAATAATGATGCAGTTAATAGATGTGCGTTGAAAATGATTACTTTGTTTATCTTTGTTAATTAAACTTTTATCCAAAATATAACCGTATTATTTTCCGTACACAAAAAAAAGTTATAAATATTAAATTAACAGTCTCGTAGAAATATGAAATCAAATTCCAAATAATTAAACATAAAAGTCATACGTCGAAATTAGCACAAAGAGTCAGCAGTATAACAAGAAATCTTTTAATAAAATAGTTAAAGTTCCGTTATTTGGCTCTAGAATTAGGTTGAAATAATATTATTTACTGATCAACGAGCTGGGAAATTGAATTTGACAAAAAAAGCGTGAAATAAAACCATTCCAGTTTAAATCTAATCTATTTTTAAAGTTGATTGCAAGAGGAAAGCTTTTAATTTAATATTATTTCCATTTAAAAAAAATTCAGATTACATTTATTGTATATGTCGTAGGCATTATGTAAAATTAGGCTTTTTATAAAACGCCTGGGCATTTTGTAAAAAGCCGGCATCTCGTGTTTTGACCAGGCAAATAATAAAATGCCGGCATAATTGTTTTTAATGAAAACAAACCTGTTAGCTTCATTTTTATAATTTGTATAAAAAAAAAACTTAATAAACCTTTAACCTGACCTTCTATTACTGACCAAATGAATGAGGGTCAGGTTAAAGGTTGGTTAAAGCTTTTTTTTCGTATGAAAACAAACGTATGAGGTTTATTATTTGCCTAGTCAAAACACGAGATGCTCGTTTTGCCGGCTTTTTATAAAATACCTAGACATTTTATAAAATGCCGGATTTCACATTATGCCTACGACATATATACAATAAAACCTATACCTTTCTCTTTTGCAGGTATTATTTGAACAACCACAAGTGCGGGAAGACCATATATACTGGAACAGACAAAAAACAAACTTAACATGTAATGTTTATTATCCCAAAAATATATTTGCTTATGTACATAAAGATAAAATGTAAATTTGGATTTGCAGAACGAAATCTTTATTTTTTCTGTCGTATTTCCTACGTTTCGCTTATATTTTTATCATCAGGGAAATTAACAGCCGTTATTATAAAAGCACATTGTGGTTCAGCCACATCACAGTTTTTGCGTAAAATTAAAGATTTAAAATTGAAAATATTATTAGTAATGACAACAATTAGGTAATTGTAAAAATTCAGAAGTCTTGTTAATTAAATGGATTTAATAACAATAAATGCAAATTTTTGAAGATATTAAAAGATAATAAAAATTGTACGTACTCGTATTATTAAGAGGAACGATCAATCGAGATTTCACTGTTATTAGTTTATTTAATTAAACACAATGCTAAATATTTGCCATAAATAAATCAATTTCAGTTGACTCTACTAAGTAAATATAATAAAATTATTATAAAACTACATCAAATGCAATAAAAATAACAATAACAAAATTATTTTATTTACGATGATAACAAATGTGCTTCTAATTATTTGCTAATATTCACATTTTCCCTACTTGTCATTGAATTGCTGAAATTAGATTTTGTTGTGGCCCTTTTGTTTATGGTAACAGTGTTTGGTGTTCAAATATGTCGTTAATTTGTACAAACAGTGCCGCACCTGTCCAATTAGAGATCGGTTACTGATACAATTTTTGTTCGTTTGTAGATTGTAAAGTGTGCCATACGCATGAATACGTTGATGTATGTGACAAGGGTACACATATAGTAATACTTTATACTCTGAACTTTTGTGGTCTCTGTAATACTTTGTCAGACTAGCTGCATACATCTTAAAAAATATAGGTTACGAAAACAAAAAAAGGGTGAAAGTATAGGTGCTTTTTTTATATAAAAATACAGTTGTAAAATATAAATTAACTGACTCAAGTGAACGTACCATTAAAAATGTAGGAAAATAGACAAAAAAAACGTTTCCTACCTTGCTAAATAAGTTTTTTATAAATATCTAGGCGTCATTGCTGACGCTTGCGTTTTACGTTGTCAAAACTCTGTTTTCATATTCTCTAATGTTTAAACCGAAGGGATTTTTAATTTTTATTAGTCACAACACATTACATGTTTAATTATTTTTTTTCACTACTAGTAATATAGCGTAGCATTATGACGCATATTAGAATGCCGTGAAATTCAATTTCTCTACCTATGCATGGTTACAGGTAAACAATTTTTCATTATTAACCACTGGTGAATAATGAACAAATTTATATTTTTTGATAATGCTGTTGTAGTTTTAAAGAAAAAAAAATTATAGGACGATTTAGTATGATGGAGAAATTCTCTTTATTGGTATTTTAGCATTTAAAACGTTGTTTAAATAAATTAATTTAATTTTAAAAACTTTGGTGTATTTAAATAACACGACTTTCGCGCCGTAATAAATGACGGTTGTCAATATCCACACGGTCGATTGACACAACGTAAAACAGAAAAGTTTTAATAATGTCAGTATTTTAGATGAAACCATCGCTTAAAAACAATGTTTTTTAATAACAATAGTGATTTAGCAAGATGAGTAACACGCAGATTCAATATTTCTATAGAATAGATAGGTACTTAACTTTTTATATTTTAGGTTAGAAAGTGCGTACAAAACATAAATGGGTTTGTCTTACTAGTAGTGAAAAAAATAGTATATACACCACGGTAGAGAAGTCTTATAGCCTTCGGGCCCTTAGATCCCTCGGCGCTTCGCGCCTCGTGATCTAATCTGAGCCCTCAGGCTATAATAGTTGACTTCTCTACCTTGGTATATAATATACTATTTTGCGTTTGTAGGTACGTGTTAAATGGCAGTTAAATCTGAGCATAAGCTCACTGTTGTTGTTACATATAGTTGGGTGTCAAAAGCAACGTCTTTCACATTATGACAGATATGATAAGGAGGGTTGAGTAAATAAAATATATTTTCAAAACGTGGAGTTTAATGCTTGCGTTTTGCCGCATTAATGAGCATTTGAGTTGATAGTGCCATTGCGTTATATAAAAACTGACGCAAAACTAATTTGTGAATACCCCAGTAAAGGATGTAATTACTGCTGTGAAAATTATTCCATAAACCAGTTGGTGCTGACAATCTACACGTAATATCGCCCTAGGTATTGACGGTATTAGAGACAAGTAATGGCTTTGAAGTCTTTTATTGCGTGGTCATTACAGGCACAACGCAAATCGAACGAATGTTGAATACTTTACATCTGGCCATTCGTCCACAAATGTCAGCTCTGTTACTATAGTTCCCCGAATTTGATGATCTCGTTTTTGATCTCGTTTTTGATCTCGTTGTAAGCTTTGGTAAAACACTCGCTGTTTATTTATTTATCTTACTCGGGTCATGCTCGGGTCTCTCACAGAGTGTCTCTTAATCGCTCTTTATTACAATTGTTTTGCGTCTTAATAACTTACTCTCAATAAATTATTAATTTATATTTAATAATAAACTGATGTGGCCACCAAACAACTTTCGCCATATATTTTATGTATCTTCGTATGTGTGATTGTGTATTTGGGGGCATAAAAAGTTTAAAGTGCCGTTCCAGGCGTTTTAATTAACCTTATTTTTGTAAATAACTGTTAACATGACGTAAACGACGTCTGTAAAAATGACGTTTTATGTTGGATGTTTATTCACAGTATAGAGATCATAGATCATACAGTAGGGACAGCTTCTGTCGGCACCTTTAAAGTTTGTTGAATAATTTTTTTATTCAATATGGCCGTCTATTGGTGGTAGTTTATATTATAGGAGTAGTTAATAGATGGCGTTAGTTAAAAATTGGTGCATGGCCAACTTCATTCATTATCCGCTACGCTACTTATATGGCCGTCCCAATGGGCGTTTACACAAAAAAATAAAACTTGATAAAATATTTTTTAAATGATAATCTGATCTATAAAGTTTATTCTCAACCACCAAAAATTTAAAAAAAATCGTCCAGTTCCGAGAAATAAATTTTTAAAATGCCCTTTATATTTCAAATTCTGAAACGCGCTGTGATTGGCCGTGACGTCACTCTCCGCACAGTCCATGTGCAGCGGACTAGTTCCTATGCATCGCATAATGACAAGTTGTTATATATTTTAATATAATATGTTTTTTCTTTTATTAACGATGTATATTATTGCAATGTACGTAAATTATTATTGTGACAAGTTCTACACCTTTTTTTTGGGATATTCAGAACAAATAAATATTATTATTATTATTATGTTAGGCGCGAAGCGCGCGACGAAGACGCCGCAGGGGCGTACTTTGGCCGTCGATTGTAAATAATAAACGTAATCGAACAACAATTACAATTTATTATAATGAATAAAATACAAACAGTACTGCCTTTTAACAGTATTAGCAAAAGAAGCCAACCCCGAGACCCCTCAGGGTGGCTTCACAACATATCTTAAGTGTTTTTAACATAAACAAATATGACATTCCTGGACCAGGCATATTTGTGTTCAAATATTCTTTACGTATACAGTATTGCGAGAGGTTTTAACTAGTTGTTAGTTTAGTGTATATTTCATTATAAAACAAAGCAACTGTGTAAGTAAATTAATTATTTTGTAGAAATAATTCGATATTACTAAGGTCATTTAACAGGTGAAAATATGAACAAAAAGTATGTTTCAGTTTATTGTTTAATAATAGGTGATTGTAAACATTAAAAAAATGTATCTACTACTCTTTTAGTCATAGCTATATCTAAAAAACTTACAAAATTAATCTTAAATTCGAGGTAAATAAAATATGGGCTATATATGTATAATAGTAGATAATTGATAAAGTTGATTTCTCCTGTTGTTTGATTATAGGTTAAATAAACGAAAAGTTGCTGGTTTTCAAACAGGTTTATTCGTTGCAAATTCTTTTTTTAAAAAAGATCCGACATGTTTCGCCGATGTTATTTTATCGGCATCCTCAGGGCTAAAAATTATATATATAATTTTTCGGATCTTTTTTAAAAAAAGAATTTGCAACGAATAAACCTGTTTGAAAACCAGCAACTTTTCATTTATTTAATAGTAGATAATGTTCAATTCAATGATTCTACTATATTAATTTACACTTATAAGTTTTGAATGTTATCAGTTTTATGCTTAGATCATATAAAAAAAGGTATATGGCTTTTTATAAAACAAGCACTGTTAGTTCAGTATAAATATAATACAAATTTCATAAACGAAGCAACAGTGCTTTAAGACTAATCAGCATTTTTAATCAAACATAAACATGCACCAAATAGCATACTTCAAATAAGTATTGTTTAAAACTGCAGATTTTTTTGTTGGAAAGTAATAGGCTGCTTCTTATTACATATTATTGCCATATGATTAATGCTTAATGCTAATGATAATGCTTAATGATAATGTTTTTCACTTCAGTGTATTTTTTTTGCATAAATACTATTTAATATATTTTTTAGTTTATTCAAATTTTAAATGCTCTTCGCAACAATATAATTTAGTTTTTTCGCTTACGTCGGAAATACAACGTCTTGCTGCATCAAACCATTTTTTTCTTTTGGTGGAATTATCCGGAACAGCAAAAAACAATTTTTCTGGGTTTTTTGTAGAAGTGGTCTTACATTCAGGCACAAAACACCACTTTCTTCTGTACGACGACATGGTTGCGTTATATTTACAACAAGCACACACGTGTGATTTGCCTCATCGAGGAGTACGTACGGAGAGTGACGTCATTTCTCGTGCGCATCGTCCAAGCCGTTTACGGCGCAACTTGCCGCGGGAAAACTTTAATCGTTAATAATAAATAAACGAAGTTGATTTAAACAATTTTAACTTCACATATGATATTCTGAACACCAAATCTATCAAATTCTGAAGAAATTAAAAATTAGTGTAAACGCCCATTGACCACAAACGTCGTTCTCAGGTAAACGTCAAAAAAGTACGTCAACTGGCGCTCCCTGTGAAGTATATCAATAACTATATTTTTTAAATTGATAGTCACATAAAACTTTGGACTTGAATAATAATTATTTACCTGTAAGAATAACCAACAGCAATCAACTTCGCTTATGGGAAATTTCCTGAGATAAATATGTGCTTTATCAATCTCGCAACTTTCTGACGGGTTTGTTGCTTTGCAAAAAAATATTTATACTTTTTCCAAATTCAGTGACAATTGCGAATTAAATCATGAAGAATAATTGTTATAACTATTCATAAAAATATTTGTTGAATTTTTCTTAACTTAGACAAACTGCCATTATTAGTATTAACATTATGCCGAATTTACATTGGTATAGTAGCTAAAGCAAGTTACTAAATCAAGTAGCTAAAGCAAGTCACTAATCAAGTAGCAAAACTTGTCAAAATTTTGGTTTAGTGAGTATTTACACAATATATACGTGGTCTACACCCAATTTAAGGAAATTGTTTAGTATTTGACAATAAATGAAGTATCGTCTTCAAGTAAATAGTAATGATTTCTATTTACTTTGCTCAAAAAGTCACTAAATTGTTTACTTGCGCAAGTACTAAACAAAACTGTCTACACAGTGCAAGTAGCTAAATTTAGTTACTTGATTTAGTTACTTGCATTAGCTACTATACCAATGTAAATTAGGCATTAACATGACAGTTTTGAACATAAATGACATTTCAAATACATCACTGAGGGCGCCACCTGACGTACTAATTTTACAGCCGATTTTGACTTCTCACAACAATGAAAAATTTGGAATTGGGACGGCCATATAAGTAGCGAAGCAAGTGGCTGAGCGAATTATGAATGAAGTTGGCCATGATTGGTGCAAATTGATATAAAAGTTCAAATAGCAGATGTAAAAAGCAAGTATTTTAAATTGTGAAGATAAAAAAACCAAAACGTCAGAAGTTAAAACCACGTTGGAATCTAAATAGCGATCATATGATTCGTCATATGATTTGAAACGTCGCACCACCCCTTGGCTTATTACCAATTTTGTACATGCGCAATGAAAATACCGACACAAAAAAAGGAAAGATGTCCCTACTGTATGATCTCTATCATGGCCAACTTCATTCATAATCCGCTACGCTACTTATATGGCCGTCCCAATTGACTATAAACGTCGTTCTCAGGTAAACGTCAAAAAAGTACGTCAACTGGCGCTCCCTGTGAAGTATATCAATAACTATATTTTTTTAAATTGATAGTTAATCACATATTTCCATAAAACTTTGGACTTGAATAATAATTATTTACCGGTAAAAATAACCAACAGCAATCAACTTCGCATGGGAAATTTCCTGAGGTAAATATGTGCTTTACCAATCTCACAATTTTTTGACGAGTTTGTTGCTTTGCTATAAAATATTTATACTTTTCCCAAATTCCGTGAAAATTGCGAATTAAATCATGAAGAATATTTGTTACAACTATGCATAAACATTTTTGTTGAATTTTTCTTAACTTGGACATTTAACTGCAATTTTTAGTAATGACATGACATTTCTGAACATAAATGACATTTAAAATACATCACTGAGGGCGCCACCTGACGTACTATTTTGACGGCTGATTCTGACTTCTCACAACAATGAAAAATTTGGAATTGGGACGGCCATATAAGTAGCGAAGCAAGCAGCTGAGCGGATTATGAATAAAGTTGGCCATGATCTCTATACCGTGGTTTATTATTTACGAACAAACACAGCATTCTTAAATAATAATAATTTTTTTTTAATTACCTACTTTATGTACAAATATTTAAGAGAGTTTAAACATAAGGCATTTTACAAAAAAAATAAACTCTATAGGTAACGTATTAAAATTTAAAACAAATTATTGAAGCCCTCTAAAAAAATTAAAATGTTAAAATTTTAAAATAATTTCATAATTTTAAAATTTACCAAATTTTTTTTCTAGACTCCAATATAGACTTCAATCTTATATAAATGAAATATTTTTATCTATTGCCGTTTTTATGTAATTTAGGATTAACGTTACAACTTAAACATCCTACAGGATATACATATTAGTTATCATTTGAAAAATCAATTAAATGCACGCGCTTTGTTGATACCGGTGCACACGAACTGCAGACATACTAATCCCATCATTACCAGCTTTTATGACCATGCCTTAATCCTACACTCGAACTGCATACTAATATTTTCTAACCCTTGATTTTATGGGTAGATCCTAATTTAATGTGGTGTCAAGAATTAATCCTAAAATTAGCCCAAGGAACAGGTAATTTTATAGGTATAAATACAATGCGGCAAGTATGATAAGTGTTTAGTTATTAATATAAATGAAATGGAGATAATGTTCAGTGAGCGTGGATAAGGACTGCTTGTTTACGAAAATTGTAAATATTATAAAAAGCGGAACATGGCTACTAGTGAAGTGTGTTGGAAGTGCACAAAAAGAGTATGTAAGGCGACACTTTATATAATTGGCTCAGAAGCGGTTTTTTCAACAAAAAACAGGAGTTTATATTCATGAAGCCTGCACAAAAAATATTTTAATGCGTCAAAAAGTAAACAACGGATTGAAGAGGAAAGCATCTGAGCATTCGAGTGAAAGGCCATTGAAAATAATTCACCAAGAAATTAAGAACCATATTGCAGATCGCAGATACTGCTTACTATGAAGGCTCTATCGATATTTAATGTCAAAAATGTCCAATTTTCACGTCCGATATACACACACACGCGCGCGCGCGCACGCAGGCACTTACGCACCAACACACACACAAACACACTGACATCATCGCGAAAATAGTCAAAACGGGCACAGCGGAACTCAAAAATGTACATTCGTCGAAATCTGGTATTAACAAATTTTTGAATACCTACTTTCTTCATATTACGTATGACGATAATAAAAATGTGATCGACTGTGAACTGGAAAGAATGGAATACAAAAACAGACCAAAACATAAGTATGTTTTTCCTGAAAAACGAAGCGATTTGCAGAATTACAAATTACCAATTGTTTTATTTCAATTCTTGTATAGGTACAGGTAGTAAGAAAAAAAATTATAAAATAAGTAAACTAGTAAATCTCCTACGAGAAGTCTCACGTTGCAAACTTTAAAAATAAATATAAAATAAATGCCTCCTGTATTAATTTAATTAAAACACCTCTGAAATTACATCCTTACATAAGCAGAGTTTCGAGAAAATTAATGCTCTTAACAACTTCTTTAATAATGTTAAGATTAAATGTGAAATGTAAAGATATAATTATAACTTTAAGTTGCACGTAAAGAACGATGTTGTGTGCTTAGTTCAAAAGATAAATATTAACAATATTAATGAAAATTGCGGTACACAAAGTATGAAATTTAATTTTTAATTTGGTAAAAAAAAATACATTTAAACAATAACTAATAAAAATTACCTGACTTAGGTGTTTAGATACTCGCATGTGCATCTAAATTTTATTTATAATTAAAATTGTTAATATTTAGATTATTTTAATTTTAAAATAAAGCCCAATTAACGCATAAAATTACTTGATATTCAAAATTAGTTTTTAAAGGAAATTTTAATAAATTTTAGCGGTGTGCTGCTATACAGTAAATCAAAACAAAATTCCAGAAAATCCATATTTTTTTTGTGTAACGAACTCTTAGTGTTGGCCTATAGATATAATTAATACCAAGTACTCAGGTGAACAGGTATTTTAGTTACATAGCGAATTCTGCTTTTAAAGTGCCAAAATGTGGCAACTTTTAACTTGACCCTCTCATTCACTTGGTTACTAACAGAGGATCAGGTTAAGGGTTGGTCAAAGTTTTGTTTTTTAAATGACTTATACATTTTGCCGCTATTAGCATGTGCATACCTTTACTTGTAAGTGTATGCATTTAAAATGTGTTGCAGATTTAAGCACTGTAATATTGAGTTTAACTACAAATTAATATCAAATGGTTACAGACACCTTTACTTTGTACAGATTTTTTCATGCGCGCGATCTACCGGGTGTCCACGTCCAGCACAGAACATGTGTCCACTTGTAAGCGCTAACATAGAAGTTAACATTGTTTTAACCGTTTTCGTGAATTCCTGCTCGCCAATTCAACATACGAAAGATGATAGATAGTACCAATAGATAGATAAAATTCTTGCGGATCTAATGGTACCTACTAGTGTTAATACTAAAGGTACGATGTTTAGTTAAAGATATTAATAATGAAATGAAATTCTTGGCAGAATTTTTTAAAATTTACTTTGGTAATTAGAATTGCTTTAAGATATGCGACTTGCAACTGTGTTCTTTCGCTCGTCCAAAACATATTCATAATAAAAAAGACCTTTTCTAAGGGTGCATTAGTGCCGGGCAGACATGAAATATATTTAATAATCATACGAAAGTTCGTATTATCTAAATTATTGGTGTGATTTTTTTGATTTTTAGAGCCTTTTGTAGAAATTGTTATCGTGGGTTGCTCTCTTTCTGAAAATGGGACATTTCGGCGTCCCGAAGCTGTGCTTGGGAAAAACCGGATAAGCTGCCCAAAAACGAGATGGTCTCGTTCAAAACGGGACGTGTGGTCACGTTAGGCATAATGTACTGTTTCACAAAACAAAATTACTGGCCCGCGCCAACCACTTCTGGCTGAGACTATACATTGTCAAGAACCCTAACAACTTTAATAGAGATAAAGGCTTGCAAGTTGCAACTACCAAACATCTAAAAACCGGTCATCATAAATCGCTGAGGCGAAACGAACTCATCGCAGCCGGATATATAAACCTAACAACAAATCTACCAAATCAGTCGTTTGTAAAAGACCAAGATAGTCGATACAAGTCTATACCAGAGGCTACATTAGTTTTAAGCGATAGCACTTGTCTTCGTTCCTCTAATGTTTTTACTTTCCACAAACTAGTTCATGAATTGATTCAACTGCTGAAAAAGCCGACTGACTAGCAGTTCCATGAGGCGCTACCGAAACGCTATATCGATACTGCGCACACTACTACTGATCGTTCATCGAATTAAATATAGTCTTGCTGGAACACATTTAGTAATAACCATTATTTTATGGTAATCATGTCCATCAGTAACTCAAAAAGGCAATAATTTTCAGTATTTTATTTAAACCTTTAAAATATAAAACTGACCGTTGAAATTTAAAAAAAAAAAGTTCTTTTAAAGCAACAACCTTATCAAAAAAAAATTTCATGCTTATAAAAATTAAACCTAATTTGATTTCCAACAACACCAATTTTATTTCAATTTTTAGCATAATTTGATATATTAATCATCTTGTCTTAAAATTGTATTTGATGCAAAAAAAAATTACATTGAATTATAACCTACAAAACAAACATAATGATTCTGAATATTACCTTATATTTTTATTACACAAATTTTACGTTATTGACAGTTGCATTTGCATAAAATAAATAAAATGCTATAAAAATATTGTTATCCGTCGTAAAAGTTAGCAGTTTTAAAATTTTATGATATTGTGGGCCGTTGTTCTTTTTATTTCAATATTAGTGTCATGAAAAATTGCTATTTATAGATTTGAAATAATGCAGTTATTTTTAAAATGGCACATGGAACATTTACCTATAAATTAGCTTAATTTAAAATCTCATCTTTTTTAAAGATCTCTTGCTGAAATGCAGCACCAGTTTCAAGACTTTTTTTTCTTCATCAGTGGCAGTGTGAAACAAGTTATTATTACGCTTGTGCAATTCTGTTCGTGGTAACTGTATTTGTTTATTAAAAAAAGGTGTTTGAAAGATTTTATTAATTTTAAAGTTGTTTATAAAACGTCCAATAATTTTAAAAATAATTTTAATTTTTATCTTTTAGTTGCAATAGAAACTTAATTGAAATTTTGCGTCTGCATTAGATGATGAGACACGAGTCTTGAAACTATTTTATATTGCTACGAGAGAATCTTTAATTAAATCCCTTTAATGGTAATTTCATTCGGTTTACTTACATGCTTCCAAAAAAAGGGATAAAGACAATTATTTACCATGCCGATTAGGAATTTTTCAAAATAATTTATTTGTTTTTGCCATTTTTAACAATTGTTTTAAAAAAGTGTCGGTTTCAAAATAAAATCCTCTACAAATTGGCGTTAAAATCAGATATAACGTCCATAAGAAAAAATTGACCTGATGATGGTTTAGAAAAAGCGAAACGTCGTATGGAAAATATAAATAGGGATTTTGATTCCTTTCAAAAACTGGCCATAAACAAGTTTTTACAGAAATGTAATTCGACATCAAATGAAAAAGTTACGGGCAAAAAACAAAAATCCCGTTTTTTACTTTTTTCCCTATATCTCAAAAACTAAAAGAGCTAGATTAGTTCTATTTGTGTCAAATTATTAAGCACCTGAGTACTTTGCCCTAATTTAACCGAAGTTGTAACTCTTACCGTTTACGAGATCCCCATAGTGGCCCGCGAAAAACGAGAACCCTGTCCATAATTGTAGCTATTCAGATTTTTTTAATACTAAATTTTTTTATGCAATCATCTAATATAGCGCATATAAAAACAAAGTTGATGTTGTTTTAACATAAACGAAACGTGTGGCACATAATCTTAAAAGATTAAAGATTACAGTTCATTAACTTTCGATATATCAAAAAATAAAGGTACAAAATAAAAAACCAATTATTTTAGTTTTCTGTATAATTTTTGAACCAAGAAGCCGAGAACAGTTTATATTTAGCACCAAATTGTGCAACTTCACTTTAATTTTGCTGATCTTGTAACTCTTGGGAGTAGCGAGATACCCATGTCGACTGTCGAGCCTTGAATTTGGTACACCGTTTGTCTTTGTATGTTTCAGACATAAATCAACCTCAATTATTTTGTTCGTGTTTTTAAAAGATTTTTTTAACTTTATATTTTAGTAAATGCCTCAAAGGTCGAGCGTTTGATGTTTACTTAATTTAATTAAAAAATACACCTTTTATTTTAACTTCTCGTAGAGTACTTTGAAATTTATAAAGTAAAGACAGAATCCTAAGGAAACTCCGGTCGTCAAGTTAAGAAACACTGTAACCTATATTTTTGGGTTCATTATTATTAAATGCAAGTCGTATTTACTGCTATTATGCCTGCATTTAAAAAAATATTATTTATAGGGTTTTTTAAATTGGGTGTAAAAATTGTTTGAATTACTTGAAGAAATCAAAAACATATTTGTAATATAAAAGTGTAATTTTATTATTAATGAAATATTACATATTTTGTGGATATAAATGGATAAGCAGCGATACCACATGCAAACAATTTGTACTAAAAATTGTATCTAAAAAAAAAAAACAACATACAAATCATATTAGACCTGCGTCTTTAGCCATTCCATAAAATATAGAGCGTTTGTTTAGTAATAAACTTGTTGGTGAATCAAACTCTGCCACACTTCCCTTATCCAAGACAATGATTCTGTTGTAATCCATAATCGTGTTTAATCTGTGCGCTATGGTAATAACGGTACATCTTTCAAATTCAGATTTGATTGTCTTCTGAATGAAATCGTCGGTTTCCAAATCTATAGCAGCCGTGGCTTCATCTAATACGAGTATTTTCGTCTTCCTTAATAACGCTCTGCACAAACATACTAACTGCCGTTGACCAACTGACAAGTTTTCTCCACTTTCTGTTATTTCGTGATTCAGACCAGCCGGTAAAGCTATAAACACAAAAATAAAAACTTTCAAAACACATTAACTTATGAACTCAAACAAGGTTTATCGTTTGAAAAGTATTATCAAAACCACAAAATGATTTACCCAGATTTTTCATTAAGTTTTGTACCAGATGACATGAGTGTTACAATAAAATGTCTAATAAAAAAAGTATAATATCAACAGTACAATTATCGAGTTATAACTTATAAATGGCTTTGGATTTGTCGATATTCTAAGGCCAAGCGAAATCACCAGATCTTTCATTGTATGATACTCCTACTTTTTAGGGGGATTTTTAAAAAGTCGAGTATTTATTCATAAACCTTAAAACACCAATAAATTAAAGTAAGGATTCGTGAAGGTACTGACACGATCTCTGTTGATATTTTGCAGGGAGTAAAGGTCGATTCACATTATAGGTACGGTCGCGCTCCACTCGCGTTCCAGCGTATTCACACTGGCTGCGCTCTAGCCGCAACATAGACGCAAGTCAGACACAAGCCAGACACAAGCCCGCCCGCCGCACGCCAGCCGCGCCCAAGTAGCGGTCAGTTTTTATTCATTCGCTGTGGTGTACAGTTTGATAGCCATGTCTTCAAATTTAAATAACAAGGTCTTAATGATGATTGTGTCATTGCTTGACGAAGACGAGAAGCAAAAAAAAGTGAAAATGGGTATATCCTGCTTTGGTGTAAAAAGCTGGAAGAAGAATTTCACGATCGTTTTCCACATTTGATGGCTAATGAAACGAAATTTTATCAATATTTTAGGCAGGGCTCAAAACCGAAAAAAATTTTGGTTAACGGTTAACCGAAATCGAGAACTTTATTTTTATAACGGTTTTTGTTGAAAAACAGGTTTTATTCGTAAAAAAACCGGTTTAGTGTAAAAAACCGATTTAAATAATAAACCGGTTTAAAAAACCGATTAAATTAACCGGTTTTTAAAATTATTTAGATCAGGAATGCAAAGTATGAAAAGATATTATTTATTTATAATTTTATAATAAATGTACAATCAAGAGTTCAGTAATGACTTTTTTCTGCGTCCGGCCAGAAAATCATCTATTACCGATCAATTTTTAGGCTGGGAAATACATCTTTACCGGACTAGTCTGGTAAAGTGATGGTTGCCATGGCAAATCAACACTTTACCAGACTAGTCCAGTAAAATCATTGAATAAAAAGATAAAGGAAGGAGCTTTTGATAGTATACTGCAGCGTTTGGGCGGCGACGGAAATTACGACATAAATGGCCTCTGATGGCGGCCGGTTTTGACAGGTCAAACAGTCAAGAAATTTAGGGTTTTGTGTGCTAAAATGGTTAGCTGCAGATCTTGTAGTTTTACTAGGTCAAAAAATGTTGAAGATTAAAAGATTACGTTTCATAGGTAAGTAGACATTAATATTTTGTAGTGTAATCATGTATTGCAAATTTGATGTGGTCTGTCAAATTGGTATGTCATATCAGTGGCGTGCATTTGTGTACAGCATATTTTTTAACTCTCGTAATAAACAATCCAAATATTGAAATATGCTGTTGTTTTTTTAATTCCCTCAACCACGAAACAAGAAATAAATAAGTAAATAACAGGCTCAATTCAAAACAACGCAAATATTTACATTAATCAATACATATTTTAAAATGTTAGATACGCCACTGAGAAGCGGAAACATGCATCCGCCATATTGAGAGGCTAACCTGGACGCCTTAGTATCGCTATAACGCTCCTTCCTTTATCTTTTTATTCAATGAGTAAAATAGCTGGTTGCCATGGTGTTTTGTTGATTTGCGCTCATAGAAGTTTGCGCTGTCAAACAAATGTCATTATACCAAGCGAGTTTTCACCTGTAGTTTAAGGCTGGCGACATACTTGCGGGTGAACCGGTGCGGGAAATGTAGCAATCTGCGACGTAAGTTTTGTAATTCACACGTTGTTATGGCCGAAGACAAACAAAGACACAAACAATGAGTCACATTGCGTACCGGCACATTACACGTTGTTATATGCTTGCATTTGGATCTGCAGCTGCCCGCAATGCTATCGCACTTGCTGCGTTCGTAAATGTACCCGCAATGTACTAGTAATGCGCCCGTACGCAATGCGACTCATTGTTTGTGTCTTTGTTTGTCTTCGGCCATAACAACGTGTGAGTTACAAAACTTACGTCGCAGATTGCTACTTTTCCCGCACCGATTCACCCGCAAGTATGTCGCCAGCCTTAGTGATTGTTTAATTATGGATGGCGACGAAAGCGATTTTGTGAGTGGCGAACGCAGAAAAAATATTGTACGTAACAGCCGTAAAGTCTTTACTGGACTCGTGACCTTTCAGGACTCGCCTACGGCTCGTCCCAAAACTGTCACTTGTCCAATAATGTACCACTTTCCGGACTTGTTACGTAAATAACTATTGGTAAACTAATCGCATTTACTACAGATTTTGTATTTTTAATCGTAATTTTTATTAAAAAAGATGTTAAAAAACCGGTTTTTTATTATTTTGGTTAAAGGTTACCGTTTTTTTGCCTTTAAAAATAACGGTTTCGGTTTCGGTTTCGGTTAAAAATCACTTTTTCTGACAAAAAATAACGGTTAACCGGTTTTTTAAACCGGTTTTTAAAACCGGTTTCATGCCCTGATTTCAGGATAGGTATCTAGAGATAAATTAGAGATAAATGCAAATTACAAAATCATCGCCGTTCATGTTGATTCGCAGATGGACAGAAGTGGATTTACTATAACGCTTTAGTCTATAGCCTAGGACGGCACATTTTATGGGTCGGACAATAAATTAAAATCCGTAAAAAAAATAAAAAATAAAATAATTTGATATTAAGATATAAATATTAACTGATCAGGTGCCGACCTATAGGAGGATAGAGTGATACAATTCACAAACTCTCCAGTTTTTGGGACTCCAAAAACACAGCAGGAAAAACAATTATAATTTTATTTCAAGTATAAATATTTTTCAAAAAAAACTAGAATTTTTTAAGATTATATTTTTTTAAGTTTATTTATAAAAATATTATAGGGCGGCGAAAAGCTCTCAGCCTACAGGCGGTAAAATCATAAATCCGCCACTGTGGTATATTTACTTCGTCAAATCTTGGGAAACATCTACAAAATGATAGTCTTGAAACTCTTGATGTACCAGAAGAGAAACCTCTTACAGAAACTAAACAATCGGCACCCTTTGTTATCGTTGGTAATCCAGCTTTGCTATTGAAAAAAACACATACTCCTATATGATAAGGCCATATTCTACATTACAAATTAAAAATAGAATTGAAAGAAGAAATTTTAATTAAAAATCATCGCGTGCACGTAAAATGGTTGAAAATCCATTCAACATATTAACATAAAAATTTAGAATTTACAACAGGAGATTGAAATTAAATCCTCAACACGCTGGATAAGTAATTTTAACCACTTGAATTCTGTTCAATTTTTTACGCAAGGGAAGTAATGTTTTGATTACTACCAACGGCCAAGTGATCACAAAAACTTTAAGACATTTACCAAGAGAAGGAGGAAATTCTGCAACTGCAGCTTCTGAAGTAAGAGACACGTTTACAGGATTCTTTAATTCCGATGCTGGTTCTGTTCCATGGCAAATAAATATGATTTGAAAACTTGCATTACTATTATGTTTTAATACTGTCACGAATATAACATTATTAAAAAATGTTGTAAACACTTTCCAGACTTTTTTAACGCCTTTCCAGTTTTTTTCTATTTTTTTGTTCCATGTCGTACAAATCTGCTTTGTTGCAAACCATTTTGATTAAAAATTACTACTTAATAATAAAAAAGATATACTAAAAGGCACAATCTGTTCCCATTGACACAACGCACACAAAATAGAAGGCGCTGAATTTAAGCGCGAGTGGAGCGCGAGTGTACCTATAATGTAAATCGACCTTTATGGGGAACCTGCGTTTGCGATTGCAAGAATGCTTACACAGAGAAGTTGGCAAACGACAGAATTTTGTCTTTGACAAATGATTTTTACGTACAATCATTTATCAATGGCGTAGTTTTGACCTTTCAATCACCACGTTTGTATAAAATAAAAATTATTTGACATAGCATTGCACAATTTTTAAATTCTTTTGTTCTGCACGCCACCTTATAATTCGGCAGCCCTTGCATTAGCAAACATGATAAAATCCTAAAGGTTCGACATGTCACTCTCAGAAACTTATCCTTTATTCCAAGGTTGTTTTACCTGTCCAAATACGAAACTGCTTTAAATATACTCTCGACTCTATACTCTCGGGAACTCTGTTTGAAATTTCCTGTTTTTTTGTGATTGTGGACAACAAACAACCTTTTAATGAAAAAGTACGGATTCCAGATAAAGGTTAAAATGGGTTCACATTCACGGCTGTAGGCCGAATTTTTGGTATCACAAAAGTGCGTTACAATTTCAGGTTTTTGCGGAAAGCGGTGATACGTAATTCTAGATAATACGGAGATCTAAGTAATTGTAAGATCCTAGCAATCCCATCATTTTAGTTTAAAATCCAACGAAGAGATTACATTAGCCTAAGCGCTATTTTTTAATATCTGAGTGATGCATATACAAAGTAAATCGCGATTGGTCAACAATTTTAGAGATGCATAAAAATCAATCTATAAAAATGTTTAAACCAAATTCAAACTACAGGTAAACCAACGATAACAGTAAACAGTTAATATAATATGTTCACAGTTTTAAAGCACTTGTATTCACAATAATTTGTTAGTAACTGGATCTAATGTTACAACAACGTTCATAATATGAATATTATAATGTATTGTTTGTGCGATCGTACTAGAAACAGCTGTTTGACGGAGGCGTTAAGCCGCGTACACACTGGGTTCGCGAACAGTTCGCGAACTGTTCGCGAACCCGGTGTGTACCTGGAGTATGCAAACAGTTCGCGAACAGCTCGCGAGTAGCTCGCCAGTTCGGGCAGAGTTCGCTCTTGAGGCGGTACATCAAAGGGGCTGTTCGCGAACTCGTGCCTGCCATAACCTCAATTACTGACTGCACACGTTATTTGTGGTTGGTGTTTATCATCGATAAGCCCTAAGCTTGAAGACATAATTATTTACAAAACGCAAACCCTTTACCAACTGTTTTGGAGCTGTTACGAACACAATAATGTTTTGATGTGGACGTGTTTGCGAACCTGGTATGGACGAGAGTTCGCAAACTGAGTGCGCGAACCGAGTTCCCGAACCGTGTTCGCGAACCGAGTTCGCGAACCGAGTGCGCGAACCGAGTTAGCGAACTCATTTTGGTCAGTACGCGGCTTTAGCGACCATAAAGTACTGCATTACCGGCCCTATCCTTAGCAACGGCCGTAAAAGTTACTTTTCAGGCCGTTACTCTTAGCAACGTCCGAAAAAGTAACGGCCGTTGCTAAGGAGAGGGCCGGTAATGCAGTACATACGCCGTCATCTGTCAGTGACAGAATGTCACGTAGTTTCTAACCTATAATTTTGAAAATTACTAAAAATTTAAATTGTTTTTAATTCGATCGCACAAAAAATGTAATATGCACCTCGGCCAAAACGTACTTTTTCGGCCTTGCAAACCAGACGCGGCCGAAAAAGTTACACTTTTTGGCCTTGATACATAAATAACTATTACACGATACTGTAACTCTAATATTCATAAGGATATTTTACTCTTTTATAAAGCGTTTCACATTAAATTTCGAGGTTAACTGTGAAATTAGCAATTAAAATTTAATGGTACACGTCTGGCGTATGGGTTATTTTAAGTTCGTTATCAGGCGCATTATAAGACTGCATCTGAAATCGTTACAGCAATATAATAGTATATTTCATGAAATAAGCTGTAAGAAGCATATTACGCACGAGTGGGAAAGCGTAACTTCATTTCCACGAGTGCGTAATTGCTTTACAACTGGTGTTTTGTACTATACTTTTTCTACGACCAAATAATACATACGATTTTATCGGTTTTTTGATTAATAGTAAACACACTTGTATGTACGCTGTTAACTGTCAAGTTTGACGTAAGTCTATTTTGACATTTATAGACAAGTGTGCTTTTTGCAATTATGCACTCGTGGAAATACTCATCACTCGCCGCTACGCGACTCCGTGCGCAATATGCTTCTTACAACTCTTGTTTTGTAATAATACAATTAATTCACAAAACATAATGTCCCTCCTCAAAATGCACATTTACAACAAGCGAAAACAACATACAGGGTGTTTCTGAACGATGTAGCATAATTTCTACTGGTGAATCTACATTGAAAAATAGGACGATTTAGCCCATCATGCCTTATAGAAAGTTGCATCGTTGCCAAGTTACAGCCCCATGAGCAGGAGATGAAAAATTGTTGTTTTATTGATAAATCAAGAACGCTTTGACCTACAACATTTATATTTGGCACGTATTCTACAATAGGCAAGCGTGTTCTTATGCATAAGTTTGAGCGAAATCCCACCATAGGGGGCGCTACAATCGATAATAGCAGAGAAAAAACCTGCTGTATTTTTTTGTCGATTGTAATTTCAATTTTTTATTGTAACAGTCGGATAGGTAGGTCTAAAATGTACATTTTTAGTAACTTAAAGTTTTTTGATAGGAGCCATCGCTTAGGAGAAAAACTCGATTTTATTAAAATATAACGCTGAGATTTATTGAAAATATTTAACAAAAACTAGTTTACTGTGAATTAACAAACAAAACAAATGTAGTCAGATGTCATATTTTCGTTTATTGTAAGAATCATTTTTAGTTGTATTAGTTATATTTATGTTTTTTATTAGTTATTTATTATGTCCAGTTTTATTTGTATAAAACATGATTTTGTTAAATATTTTCAATAAATCTCAGAGTTACATTTTAATAAAATCGAGTTTTTCTCCAAAACGATGGCTCCTATCAAAAAACTTTAAGTTAATAAAAATGTACATTTTAGACCTACCTATCCGACTGTTACAATAAAAAATTGAAATTACGATCGACAAAAAAAAAACAGCAGGTTATTTATCTGCTATTATTGATTGTAGCGCCCCCTATGGTGGGATTTCGCTCAAACTTATGCATAAGAAAACGCTTGCCTATTGTAGAATACGTGCCAAATATAAATGTTGTAGGTCAAAGCGTTTTTGATTTATCAATAAAACAACAACTTTTCATCCCCTCTTCATGGGGCTGTAACTTAGCAACGATGCAACTTTCTATAAGGCATGATGGGCTAAATCGTCCTATTCTTAATGTAGATTCACCAGTAGAAATTATGCTACATCGTTCAGAAACACCCTGTATAATTTTTATTTCATTAAATGGGCCTGAAAAATAAAAAATGGCGTGTCTTCTTCAATTTTCGCAGTGTATTTTTTTTTTTAAATATACTTAGTTACGATTAAGTTACGTATCTATGAAATTGACAAAACTGAAGCACAATATTTGCGTCTGCGTGAAACGAATTGTTTTTTTTTTCGACTGGTAATAAAACATAATTATTTACAATTTAGGTCACGGGTCACGGGTGACAAAAAAAGTTAAAACCAATACCTAATCAGGTACAATAACGACAATTAAATTAGGAAATCGATAAGTTGGGTTGGATTTATACTTAAACAAATTAATAAATGTTGACTGAATTTATTCTAATAGCCCGTGAAGACGGCTTGTGAAAGAGAATATTGCAAGATGTCTTTCTTCTGTGCGACTGTGCGATAATTCTTTGACCACATGCAAATTTACAAATTACCTACTAAGGCCACATTGGGTCGTGTCTATTTTACTTTAATTTATTTTATCCCTTGTTGGATTAACGTTTAGGAATCATGAAGACGTCATCGAATAAGTAAAGAAGTGGCTTTGACAATCACCGAAGGACTTTTATGAACAAGAATACAAGCCGTTGCTTCCAGGTGAAACAAAATCCAATAAAAAGATTAACATCTGCGCAAGGATAAACAAATATTTTTACCTAAAATTTAACTATCTGAATATATTTGAACGATAAAAAAAAAGTTTAAAATTTATAATTGACCTAAGGATATTATTTAAATTTTAAAAGTGAACAAAAATCTTTAAGACTGCTTCAAACTATGTTTGCTGTGTAAGAAGTAAGAACCAACATATTCATACATTTGCTCATACTTAATACGCATCACCTTAACACCGTAGGGTCAAAGAGGACGGATTATGTTATGTATGTATGCAATACGCATTATTAGATTCCAAATGTCTATAACAAAAGTTCTATATATTACTTGGTAAATATTTAATTTATTTTATGACTTGTTTATTTTGTTTTTGCTCGATTTAAATGTAAAAAATTTGCTACACAGTAGGAATTTTTAAGTAATATGCGTGTATATAGACTTATGTAGTTACTGATAAATATAACTGATCTGGAAAAAAGTATAAGTGATTTGTGCATTATATTAAACCGACCGCTTATTACTGATCTATACTAAGTTGCATTTGGTATTTGTGAACGTAGCATTCGGTTCTGGTCAAATAGCGTTTAAATAGAAATGTGCAAAAGCTGTTTGCCTAAGCAAAAACTATTTGCCTGCGACATATAGATTAAGTACAATGGTTAATTGAATAAGCTAAAAGCAGAGCACTGCTCGTTAAAGGCCAAGGTCTAAAAGAAATAAAAGTTTTACTTCAGCACGCACGCGAATCGGATTTCATCTGACTTAAGGGTGTAACTGGAAGTTTATATGGTATTCGTGTGGATTTATTTCCGATTTGTTATTTGTCGTTTAATATAACGTAAGACTAAATCTCTTAAAAATCTTTTTGACGTTTGTGAACCTGCAAAATTATTAGGTAGCACAATAACTGTAAGACACAATCATATATCGATCTGAAATAAGAAACTTTATTGTTTGCAGAAATAATTGGACTCGTTCTTAAAATAACTGTTATACAGAAAATTGGTTTTGAATGGTATTATTTGGATCTTGCAAACATAACAAACCTTGTCTGATGTAACCTAAATCATGTTCTGTGCTTAAATATTTGTAAAGGGACGTATTTTTAAGTAATTAAAATCGTTATTTTATACTAAATAAATTGCCTGAGAAAGCAGTCAGTAAATAAATAATTCACTACTTACATTTTACAAAGCTTTTTAGGTGAGTAAGTTCGAGTGTTCTCCATATTTCTTCATCTGAATATTTCTCAAATGGATCAAGATTTAAGCGCAAAGTACCGGAGAAAAGAACAGCATCTTGAGGTATTACTGTAAGTTTTGATCTTAATGCGTGTAGTCCTATGCCGGATATATCTATTCCATCGATGATAATTTCTCCTTCGGCTGCTTCAATAATTCTAAGGTAATAAAATTGAATATTAAAGTTCATGTTAACTTCGTTTCAACTTTTGTTTTATACCTGAACAAAGCGAGTGTTAAAGTTGATTTACCAGCCCCAGTTCTACCAACAATTCCAACTTTTTCTCCACCACGCACTGTTAGATTAACCTTTTTAAGTACTAAATCTAGGCCAGGTCGATAACGCAATCCGTAATTTTTAAACGTAACTGAACCAACGTCTGGCCAAGTTATCGTTGGAACTCTGGTTGGCACTTCCCATGGCGCCTCTCTAGCTATTTCCCCATATTCTTTGATACGTTCTACGGCAACGACATTGGCTTCTACATCAGACG
The DNA here is from genome assembly GCA_947652605.1 of Elmis aenea. Lineage (NCBI taxonomy): Eukaryota > Metazoa > Arthropoda > Insecta > Coleoptera > Elmidae > Elmis > Elmis aenea. The sequence goes on from OX393577.1 coordinate 37,823,834, forward strand.
ACATGACGACGAACCAGTTGAGCGTTTGTGTTATCTGAAACATTAACAAACAATAGTTTTCAAAGAATTTGCTGATAACCACGTTTTAACTGTGGCCAGTCGTAGTAAGCCGTGCGTCAAGGGCGGATCCAGCCCTCCATCTTAGGGGGGGTTATTAAAAATTTCAGTGGGCCCTTGCCAATTGGCCTCCGCAGAATTTTTTTTCCTCTTAACTTTAATCAGCAATTGATCATTGTTTCGCTTTGCCCCTTAATAATTGTAATTATCAATCTTTCAAATAAAAACAGGCCAATGGCTAAAAGATACGGGAAGTGTAGAATAAATCAGATTTTTTTTTGTAATTTACAGTTTTAATTTAGGCAATAGTACATTAAACTGAAACTAATTATTTTAAAACAAAAAGTACTTTATTTAATTGTGAGCGATAGTAAATAAACGGTTCGGCTTTTTAAAAATTATACAATAAAATTAAGTTTTTTACATTTGGCTCCAAATGTATTTATTATTATGTCTATGTTGACATCTATACCTCTATGAATATGCAATAAAGCCAATCCCGTTAAACGTTCTTGTGTCATATTAGATCGTAACCACCCTTTTAACCTTTTTAAAACCGAGAAACTCCTTTCTGCCGAGGCAACACTAACAGAAAGAGTGCATAAAATTTGCAAAATGATTTTTAAAGTGGAGTATATTTCGGCGTTACATTTTTCATACAGTGTGTCCAAAAGGTATGGAATATGCTATATATCTCAGTAAATATCTACTTTAGAGGAAAATGTTTTGAATAATTGTTTGGTACTTAGTTCTCCACCACAAGACAAAATTTAATTTTTTTTTTCGAATAACAAGAGCGCAATGAAAAACAATTGAATTTTTTAAATGACAACTGACAAGATACCCCTTCTCATTTGATAGAGATTTGTTTTCTCTTTTCAATGATGGGGTCACCTTAAAAATAAAGTTTATGCTAAGAGGCCGGAGAATATCGAAAATTAAAAAGATCGTATTAGAGAAGAGATGAGGTCTATTACACCTGAAATGGTTGGGAATGTTGTAAACGGGTTTAAAAATCGAGTTTATCATTGCCAAGCGTTAAATGGTTCACAGTTTGAAACACTTATTATAGATTTCGTCAAAACCATTTAATCTTATGTTTTTGTTAGAAATGAATACTAAACAATTAAAATAATTTTTTGCGTTTTTCTCAAAAGTTTGCTTACGTAAGGGTTCTAAAGTTTTGCATCACTGAAAAGAGAAAAACAATTATCTGTCAAATGAGTATAATATAGGGGTATCTTGTCATTTAAAAAAATTCGACTGTTTTTCATTGCGCTTTTGTTATTCGAAAAAAATAGTTATTTTGTCTTATGGTGAAAAACAAAGTACCAAACAACTTTTATTCAAAACATTTTTTCCTAAAGTAGATATTTACTGAGACATAGTATATTCTATAGCTTTTGCACTGGCAGGTACATTTTCGTTTAACTGAAATATCTTTTGCCATTCTAATGTCCAAAAATCGATTTCAGATTTAAGCTTTAATTTTATTAGGTCGTCGTTTTTAAATACTTTACTGAAATAAGTGACCATTGAATTTATAAATTCATTTATATCTTCTCTAGACTTAGTTATAAACTAAGGCGGAAACGCAGGAAATAAGATGTTTGTTAACCTTATTTTTTTTAAATATCCTAGTCGTAGGGGGGGTTATTACCCCATTTACCCCCCCCCTGGATCCGCCACTGCCGTGCGTAGCATAAAAAAAAGTATGGGGAAGATTTTCGACTTCGGGATGGTTACGTGTTGAGGTACCTTAAATGTTTTATACACACTAACATCATGTACGGCGAAAGTTATTTGGTGGCCACACGCCACACCAGCCAGCTTTAATGCGATATTATTACATTTTTTTTTGTAAGTTACGTTGTTGGTAAAACAAAAGAAAAGTATCTGACATTTTGTTATTCGTCTGGGTCGCATGTGTATAATGTCTAGGTCGGTAAACGAAAAAGCAATCGGGCTAAATCGTTTAAATTTGTTTCTTGAATTGCAACTTGTAAATACCAAATGTGACCGGATTTAACGTTACTGTAACAATTTATCGCACAACTCTATAGCGTCTTAAGTAGCAATTATTCTCATAGATAGACGTTTATAAAAGTTGAGAAATAAAAAAATGACTTTTGCGTCTCATGCAAATAGATTTTAATATTTCAATTATCTAGGTAAATCATAGAAGTGCTAAGTCGTTTTTGTTCTGGATTTGTTTAAGCTCATGCTATTAAACCTAAAAGCCTTATTAAATAGCATAAATTATCCTGATCTGAAAAAAATGTAGTGATAAACGATATAATTCAGAATAAAAGTTAGGTAAGCAGCTTACTTTCATTAAAAAATGATACATTTTACGACTAAAGACCATATCTTACTTTTTATGAAAATTCGAACAGATTCATGAGATCTGCGTGGTTTTATACAGGGTGTCCCAGATTACATTTCCAGCATGGGGATCTCGCTTATTATAAGAGATACAGGTTTGTTTAAATTAGATGAATTATTGCTTAGTATGAGAGGAGCCACAATAAATTTTTAAAAGTACAAAATTCCTCGTGCTTCAGATGTTATAGCAAAAAATATGAAAATGTCGAATTTCTTTTTTCTCTCATAACTTTTTTGTGTTAATCATTAGAACAATTTTATTTGTACTTTATGAAAGTACTTTTTAATGGAGAATGTATCTGTTATTTTAGATTTTTTTTAATACCTACCATTTTCGAGATATTATCCCTAGTTTCAACTTTTCTTTTGGGCCGCGAAGTTGGCCATGGAATAGTTAGATGTGCTTTTTTTTTCTCGTTTAAATGAGATATTACTTGCTGTACCTATTTTTATAAATAAGTCTCAAAATGGAAAAAAAAGTATTTTACCCATCACTTATCAAGCTATCTATGAAAATAAAAACAAAAAGCAACTAATTAAATGTCAAATGACAGTTACTATTTGTTTGCGGTATCAATTATTAAAATTTTATATTATTGTTGTGTAATTCGATAGTGTTTGTAGTAGGTAATTGTAATTATAAAAGCTATATTAAAAATAGCAAAAAATTTGACATGTTGAGATGCGACATTCTTTACCATAAAAACTGTGTAGAAGCTGAGCGAATACACATAGAGTTATATCCTGAGAAAATGTAACAAAGGGTGCGTAATTACAGAAATTTGGAAATAAACTTAAAAGAATTTGGTTTTTTCGAGAAACCAATCAAAAATCCAAAAGAAATCAATAATTAATTAGAATTATCTATTTTACACAGTTTCTATTGCAAAGAATGTAGCATTTCGATATTTAAATTTTTTTATTAGTTGTAAATGTGCCCATAATTATATGATAACAAATTTGCTACAAAGACTATCGAACTACACAACAATACTATAAAATTCTAATAAATGATACCACACAAATACCTATCATTTGACATTTAATTAGTTGTTTTTTGTTTTTATTTCCATAGATAGCTTGATAAGTGATGGATAAAATAAGATTTTTCTTCATTTTGTGACTTATTTATAAAAATAGATTTAGCAAGTAATATTTCATTTCAAAGAGAAAAAAAAAGTACTTTCAACTATTCCATAGCCCACTTCGCGGCCCATAAGAAAAAATGAAACTAGGGGTAATATCTCGAAAATGGTAGGTGTTAAAAAAAATCTGAAATAACAGTAACATTCTACATTAAAAAGTACCTTAAGAAAGTACAAATAAAATTGTTATAATGATTAAGACAAAAAAGTTATGAGAGAAAAAAGAAATTCGACATTTTCATATTTTTTGCTATAACATTTAAAGCACGAGGAATTTTGTACTTTTAAAAATTGATTGTGGCTCCTCTCATACTAAGGAATAATTCATCTAATTTAAACAAACCTGGATCTTTTATAATAAGCGAGATCCCCACGCTGGAAATGTAATCTGGGACACCCTGTATATTAAAACAGTTGAAAATATATACTTTTTTTAAAGCTAAGAGTACCTAACCAGTAATGCAAGATTAAAATTATTTGAATACCAAGTAAATTAACAAAACTTTAGCAATAATTGTAACTTTTCAAAAATTGTTTGAAACAAGTTTGACAGTAAAGTTAAAATTACAAATCTGATTTTAAACTACGGCACTAAGGTAGCCTTTACTTGCATCCTAACCTAATCTGTATCAGTCGTCTCTTGGGGTATGCAAATTTGTTACATTAAGCTCATATGCGAAGGACGGAAGGTAATAACGGTACAACGAACGAATTTGATGGATGTCCATCAGTTATGATGTTAAGAAAAGCATAATTTCAGTCAGAATAGTTAGTAGCCTATTGCTGTTAATAAAATTAATGAACTTGGCTTTACCGTACTATTAAATTGATCTACATTTTGTTGGTGACACAACGAAAATTATATTGAAAAATTATTCGTAACATTGCAATTTTGTTAAACAAATTTTAATTGATTCAATCTTAAAGTTTCTTTTATAAAATGGACTAAATAAATCATAATTTGTAAGTGTTGTGTTTATTAATTATTGTAAGGCCTTTTTTTTACTGTTACATATTATGGATAGCGATTTTTTATTTGTACGATATTATTTTACCAAAGAATAAAATTAATTTTTGCTCAATACATGTTATTTTATAGAGATAATTAAGTTATACAGGGTGTCCCAGATTACATTTCCAGCATGGGGAACTCGCTTAATATAAGAGATACAGGTTTGCTCAAATCAGATGAATTATTCCTTAGTATGAGAGGAGCCACAATCGATTTTTAGAAGTACAAAATTCCTCGTACTTCAGATGTTATAGCAAAAAATATGAAAATGTCGATTTTCTTTTTTCTCTCATAACTTTTTTGTCTTAATCATTAGAACAATTTTATTTGTACTTTCTTGAGGCACTTTTTAATGGAGAATGTAACTGTAATTTTAGATTTTTTTAACACCTACCATTTTTGAGATATTACCCCTAATTTCATTTTTTCTTATGGGCCGCGAAGTTGGCTATGGATAGTTAAATGTGTTTTATTTTTCTCTGTTAAATGAGACATTACTTGCTATATCTATTTTTATAAATAAGTCACAAAATGAAGAAAAATCTTATTTTACCCATCACTTATCAAACTATGAAAATAAAAACAACTAAATTAAATGTCAATTGACAGTTACTATTTGTCTGCGGTATCATTTATTAGAATTTCGTATTATTGTTGTGTTATTCGGTAGTCTTTGTAGTAATTCTTATAATGATGGCTACATTTAAAAATAGCGAACAATTTGACATGTTGAGATGCTACATTCCTTACCATAAAAACTGTGTAGAAGCTGAGCGAATATACTTAGAGCCATATCCCGAGAAAAGGCAACGAAGGGTGCGTAATCACAGAAATTTGGAAATAAATTTAAAAGAATTTGGATTTTTCGAGAAACCAGCCAAAAATCCAAAACAAATCAATAATGAATTAGAATTATCTATTTTACATAGTTTCTATTGCAAAAAATTTTGCAATTTAACATTTAAAATTTTTAATTAGTTGTAAAAATGCCCATAATTATATGATAACAAATTTGCTACAAAGACTATCGAATTACACAACAATACTATCTATATACTATATAAAATTCTAATAAATGTTACTGTACAAATAGTAACTATCATTTGACATTTAATTAGTTGTTTCTTGTTTTAATTTTCATTGATAGCTTGATAAAATAAGATTTTTCTTCATTTTGTGACTTATGTATAAAAATAGATTTAGCAAGTAATATCTCATTTAAAAGAGAGAAAAAAGCACTTTTAACTATTCCATAGCAACTTCGCGGCCCATAAGAAAAAATTAAATTAGGGGTAATATCTCAAAAATTGTAGGTGTTAAAAAAAATCTAAAATAACAGTTACATTCTCCATTAAAAAGTACCTTCAGAAAGTACAAATAAAATTGTTCTAACGATTAAGACAAAAAAGTTATGAGAGAAAAAAGAAATTGGACATTTTCATATTTTTTGCTATAACATCTGAAGCACGAGGAATTTTGTACTTTTAAAAATTGATTGTGGCTCCTCTTATACTGAGGAATAATTTATCTAATTTAAACAAACCTGTATCTCTTATAATAAGCGAGATCCCCATGCTAGAAAAGTAATCTGGGAAACCCCGGATATGATGAAACAGGCCACACTGAAACTTATTGCAAGTGTTAAGTCTACGGTTCATACTTTACAATTTTAGGAAATTATCCTCCAGATGTTTTTATTTCCATAAAATTCAAGCCATATTTAATAAATCCACGGCCTATTTAATATTATACAATAAATTTCAAACTGCTATTTTTGGAAATAAATAAGCGAATGTTGAAAAATATGGGATATCGAATTTATACGATCATATTTACATCTCATAATATCAAAAATATGACATGTTGAGAATAAAACAACATAATAATAGTATTTTGGCTACTTTACCAGTTTGTATTAAATATTGTATAAAGAATCTTTATAATTTAATGCTACATTTTGCAGTGTCGTAAATATACGAGGTTTAAAGCTTAATTATCCGCCGAATTCATATTCAGGATTATACATTAGTAAAATATTGCTATAACCAAAAAAAGTAATTTTATGAAACTTTATGTATCGCGTTAGTATCTGTTTTATATACTTATAATTATATCGCATTGATTATATTTATTTAATACAAAGTTTTCTTTTGAAATGCAAGTCAAAAAATGTGTGCAATTATTTGATATTGATCCATCTAACCGTTGCTTGTAAAATGTTCACGGACATGTGCAAATAATTTTTCATTTGTTATGCCTTTTATTTTTGCATTTAGGGTTAAGAAAATGAACAAGTACAGGGTGCACCATCAGTCACGACGGGGTTTGAATAGTTGATAAAGTTTTGATTATTAATTATTTGTATTAACGTTTGGTTATAACAAAGTACAAAATGAAAAGATTTGTTTATACTATGAACGAAAAACTAAATATTTGAAATGGCGTCTATTTTTGCTTCGCAACCATGGGCTTTTTGTACGACTATTTCCAAGGCAGTTGTTAGTATTGATGGCTATTAATTTCGGGCGAATGTTTTTCTGTTAAAAAATTCTCCTTCGTTTATAGCGTGAAGAAACCTTTCAGCTTTGCACTTTATTATAACCAAAGACGAATAAAAACTATTAATATTTAAAAAGTTAACAGCTAGTCAAACCCTATTGTGACTTATAACCCACCCTGTATATGTTAATTAAAGCGGGGTTTCGAAAGGTAGCATTTAAAAAAAAAATATGAATATTTTTAGGGCGATGGTCGACTTTTTAATATTTTTTTTGGATGTCATATTCGATTTTAACATTATTAAATAAGTACAAAATAATTTACCACCATAGGTTATAGTTACTGAAAATGTACAAAGAATAAGAAAAAAAAAGTTGGCTATCGACTAGAAATTATTTGAAGATATTATATCAAAACCAAATCCTCTTCCCGTCATAAAAAATAATAAAATATCACATATATATTTCTAAAAACCAAGAAAAAGAAAATAATAATTGTATTTTTTTTCATTTTTATAACAGTTTCAGTAACCTAAAATTTAAAAACATCTGAAATCAACTAAAAATTTCACACACTTTGCAGCTCTTTTAGTTACCGGAATCACAAATTGTGAAAAATATAGCTGTAGTATATAATAGAAGTATGTAATAAAAATAAATAATTTGTGCGATTTACCTGCAAAGCGTAAGCTACGGATAAACCAACCAATCCAGGATTTTCGTTATTTATTATGACGGCGAACACAGCCGCGAACAAGATAATGAAATTTCCCAACATTTCCAGCCTGACAGCTAACCATCTATCAGCGATGATGTTAGGAAAATAGCACATTTGGTTATTATCAACTTTAATTTCTGATTCTCTGATAAATCGCTGTAATTCTCCAAATGCTCTTATGGAAGGTGCTCCTGCGACAGTTTCGCTTAGGTGCGAGTAAATTGGAGGTCGAGATACAGCTTCAAGTCTTTGCAACTGTCGCGACGTAGAAACGTAAATCCTTTGTACAAAGTAATATATTATTCCAATTGGTACGATAACTGCGATGAATACTGGTGTTGCGAAGCTTATAACAAATAACGTGGCTAATGTCTGAAACATATAATGATCTTGTGAGCTGCGAAATTTCTAATAACAATCAATCTAGTAGGTTTATTATTCATTTATACCTACTTCAGTTTAGAAATAGTGCTACTAGAAACATAATTTGTGGAGTCTATAATAGGAGGTTAATTTACTCTAAAACACAATGTCAACAATGATTATTAATAACAAGGCATCCGCAATTATATTTAGTAAATTTAAATATGAAATATATTCCTATAAAACAAAAAATAATAAAAAAAATAGATTTTACAGCATTAGGTATTTCTGATGTATTCACCAAAAATAGCGTGTACTGTGACACCCCGCCTGGCATCAATTATTTTATTTTACTTCAATTTTATTTCGTTAACATACTTTTAAAATAAATAACATGGAATAAGCACTGACACATCAAAAATTAATACATTTAACACTTCAAAAGACCAATTAATGTGAATAATTGTACCTTTAGTAAAACAAATTAACGTTAAAATATTACGGTCATAACTTGGAGTGTGGAACATTGGATTTTGTCGGTAAACTAACGATTTGTTGATAAATTTGTACATCAATGTTCAATTGAATTAATCTTGTGTTTATTAAAATAAAAACAAGCAAAATATCTTTATCACTCATTCATAAACTGATATAAAAAGTAATAGTGAATTTTAAATGTTTATTGATGGTGGCGAGACTTAAATGAAAAAGCTAATATTAAGTTATCGAAAATGTCGAAATAAATAAAAAAAAGTGTGCACTTTACTTGTTCCAAATCGAAACTTACACTTATTTGCGTATCCCTTTTCAGTTTAACAATTGCCGATTTAGGAAATATCTTGTTTTAAATTTCAATACAATGCTAATTTCACGTTTAGGTTGTATTTTTTTGCTTGATTATAAATTAATTTAAGTTTAAAAAAAGTTAAATTCAAGCTACACAAAAGTGTTATAAAGTTTTATTTTTAAGGCCAATATAAAAAACAAACTGCTAAGAACACATATTGTATGGTATGTTACTATTTTTAAAAATAAATATACCTAGAAGTGTACACTTAATATTTAAGAATTATTATTATTATTAATCTAATACTCCTATAAACAGGATATTTATTGTAACATGACTGCGATAAGTCATAATGTGTATTAAAATATACAATATGAATTTTATTAATTTTTGCACTTTTTCACACTTACATAAATAAATAATTTTTATAAACTTTTATGTAACTGTTACATTGTAACACAAAGAAATTTATTTTAAATGTTTGTTTTTATTTAAATAAATTTATATTCGGGCTAAAATTAAAGCTTAAAGGTGAAAATGTAATTGTATTTGACACTTAAAACAAATTTTCTAAATATTTCCAAAGACTGCTAGTTTAATTCTATTAAATATATTGTTCGCCGAAAATTATTATGAAAACCGTAATAACTAAAGAAATAGAGAATGTTAGACATAACTGACCTGTAATCGTTTTTAAAGATAACTAAATGATCGATAACAAATTATATAGGTGGTTTTATTTAAAAAAATGACTTATTCGTGTTTGAAGTTTAGCCTAGTGAACCGGCATAAGAAATACCCTAAATATCATTTTAAAACTGTAACTAGTCAAAAACCATTATGACGCTATTGTCAACTAAGGCAGTGGTTCTTAACCTTTTAGTAGTCGCGGCCCCCTAAATATCCTAAAATATTTTCGCGGCCCCCTAGTTTGTAGTAACAATCATTATTACAATTTATTTAACAAGATATCTCTCCGATGGTTCGAGTAAAGTAAGGAGTAAAACATATTTTTTTAAAGATTTCAATATTTTAAAAAGTAAACACGTTTTATAAACTTTTCGCGGCCCCCCGGTTAAGAATCGCTGAAAGGAATTCGTTCTGACATTGCTAGGTTGTGAAATATTAATATTTTTTTTAGAGTCCTGTTCCTGTACATGTTTTCGTAAAAACTTAAATAACTCAAAAACGATTGATTTAATTTCTCAATTTTGCACCTAAAAATTACAAATAATACAGGATTACGTATCGGTGCGCAAAAACAAAACACTATACATTTAAAAATAGTTTAAGGTTATGTAGTAAACGACACAAACGACTTTTATTCAAAACTTTTTTATGTAAGGTTATCACAACCTTTGCGTTAAGAACAAGCTTGTTGGAAAAATCTGGAGTTAGTATCGCTATACAGGGTGTTTCATAATTGAATGCTGACCCTTAAGGGTGTTATTCCTTGGGTGATTTTAAGAAAAAAAGTTCATATCAATGTAGGTCCGCAACCGCCGTAATTTTGAGATACAGGGTGTTTTTTGAATTTTAGTAGGTAGGTACTGTACTGACTAGGTATAAAAAAACATTTTTTTTCAGAAAAAAAATTGTTCTGATTCTACCAATGGCGTCCGTACTAACATGTCCTTGAATGTATTTACTTGATAATTAAAAATTAAAACTAAAGTGAAATGTACTCTTTTACTCTTCAAGAGTACCTAATGGCCTTTTATTTTTTTACTCGAAAACCGTTCGTCGGACAAAAAAAGTCAAGAGGCCATTTTTGCTAAGAGATAAAGCAAAATTATAATATAAATATATAAATAACATTTACATACTTTGAAAAAAAACAGTGGCGTATTATTTTTTTCAATAAAAATATTCAAGGACATATTAGTACGGACGCCATTGGTAGAAATAGAACAACTTTTTTTCTGAAAAAAATGTGTTTTTATGCCTAGTTAGTACCTACTAAAATTCAAAAAAATATCTAAAGCGGTATCAAAGATATTACGAAAAAACCGATATTTTTTTCAACTTTTAACACCCTGTAACTCAAAAATACGGCGGTTGCGGACCTACATTGATATGAACTTTTTTTCTTAAAATCAACCAAGGAATAATACCCTTAAGGATCAGCATTCAATTATGAAACACCCTATACAGGGTGAGTCACGACAGACGCGTCGGAGTTTTATGGCAAAACGCTTTATATTTTCCAATTTCTGTCACTGTTAGATTATGTAAGTCAATAAGGGCTACATTTTAAAAATATTTTCAAACATACAGGGTGCTCCAAAAAAGTGTGGCATATCAAAGTTATACTTTTTCTTATGGAACACCCTGTATATTTTTACATTTTTGGATTCTTCTTTAAATTTAATTTAAAAAATGTAAAAGGTCATATGGGTCTAAAGTTAACCGTTCTCGTGAAAATCGCATTTTCATGAAAATTCAGTATTTTCAAAAATTTTCAACATTTAAAAACTTTGAGAAGTCTGAAGAAATTCGCTTGGAGATAAGATTGACAATAGATTATGTAACACTTTGCACCACCTACATTTTTAAAATATTATACAGGGCGTTTTTTACGCTTGGTCAAACTTGTGAAACTTTCAACATCGATAACTCATTTTTTTTAAATACAACCCCTTATATTTTTTTACACCGTCTTATAGAAAATTTAATTCTCTTTCGAAAACATTAATACTGTTTTATACCTAAAATTGATATTTTCCGAGATATCGCGATTTTATTGTTAATTATTAGGTCAAAGTACTATTTTCGAGTAGGCCATGAAGGTAGACTGCGATAATTTGAAACAATTGAAAGAAAGAACAAGAAAGGTTTAGTTTTATCTGTTGCCTACGCATTTTTGACATTTTTTTATAATGAAGAGCAATCTCACGTTTAAATCGAGATTTCTTAAAATTATTTATGCATTTATTTATTGGACCAGTATGATAAGATGATTACTAAATCCTATAAACCATTTTTTTGTATGTTTATAATACGACACTCTGTTCTACCAAAATGTCTTTGCTTAAATTCTGGTTCCACGCATTTTGCAAACATTGTGTTTTATACAGTGTGCACAATGTTTAATATAAGTAAGTGTTTATGGTGTGTTAACTAAAATATAAATACAGAAAATATTTCAAATTGGGACCGTAGTAACTTAAATTGAACATTTATAAAAATATTTCTAGTGATAACTAAAATGTATGTAATAATAATTCAAAAACAAAATTTAACAGCCGATTACAATAAATGTTCAACATGACGACCATCCTCTTAAATACACATTGTGATCCTCTTTTCAAGTGAACGCCTTACATTACGCAACATATTAGGAGTGATTGTCTCAAAAGTTTTTGAATTATTATTACATACATTTTAGTTATCACTGGAAATATTTTTATAAATGTACAATTAAAGTTACTACGGTCCCAATTTGAAATATTTTCTGTGTATTTATATTTTAGTTAAGACACCATAAACACTTACCTTCATTTTGGTAGAACCGAGAGTCGTATCATAAAAAAAAAATAGTTTATATGATTTACTAATCATCTTATCATACTGGTCCAATAAATAAATGCATAAATAATTGTAAGAAATCTCGATTTAAACGTAAGATTGCTCTTCACTATAAAAAAATGTTAAAAATGCGTAGGCAAAAGATAAAACTAAACCTTTCTTGTTTTTTCGTTCAATTGTTTCAAATTACCGCTGTCTACCTTCGTAGCCTACTCGAAAATATTACATTGCCCTAATAATTAACAATAAAATCGCGATATCTCGGAAAATATCAATTTTAGGTATAAAACAGTATTAATGTTTTCGAAAGAGAATTAAATTTTCTATAAGACGGTGTAAAAAAATATAAGGGGTTGTATTTAAAAAAAATGAGTTATCGATGTTTAAAGTTTCACAAGTTTGACCAAGCGTAAAAAACGCCCTGTATAATATTTTAAAAATGTAGGTGGTGCAAAGTGTTACATAATCTATTGTCAATCTTATCTCCAAGCGAATTTCTTCAGACTTCTCAAAGTTTTTAAATGTTGAAAATTTTTGAAAATACTGTATTTTCATGAAAATGCGATTTTCACGAGAACGGTTAACTTTAGACCCATATGACCTTATACATTTTTTTAATTAAATTTAAAGAGAAATCCAAAAATGCAAAAATATACAGGGTGTTCCATAAGAAAAAGTATAACTTTGATATGCCACTCTTTTTTGGAGCACTCTGTATGTTTGAAAATATTTTTAAAATGTAGCCCTTATTGACTTACATAATCTAACAGCGACAGAAATTGGAAAATATAAAGCGTTTCTCCATAAAACTCCGACGCGTCCGTCGTGACTCACCCTGTATAGGTCTTCAGCGCCTTAGATCGTGGTGCGGTTGCATATTGTGACAGCCCCGCCTGGCATCAATAATTAAAAAACGTTACTTGTACAATATGTGCTTTTTAAGAAAGAAGACGAATACAAGAAGCAGTTACTACAGAGCCATATGGAGCAAAATCTTAGGACGGTCGAGCTTAGGTAGTTCAGAACCAACCACGAAGAAATGTACAGCCAGTTGAAAAATAAAGGAGTTTGTTTTTAAAGTTGTTAAGTTTTCTTTGTTTCTTAGTGTTATAATTACCCTAGACCTGCGTTTGAGGTAAAACAAGATTTGACGGCCCAACCACCTTATAAAGATGATCACGAGCCACAATTAAAAATAACAAACGTAATAGGAATAAGTACTCTTCCACAACGGTGCGAGCGGATCCGTTTCCAAAAAATTCGTTTAATGTACTATGCTATTTGTTTGTTTTAACTTTTAATATAATAAACTTACTGCAAAAAAGCAGCTAGTCCAGCCTCTCATAGTCATAGGTAAAACGTTATCCATGATATCAATATCCTTTGAGAACCTATTGAGAATTCTTCCAACTGGTGTAACATCATAAAACGTATTACATGGCGCTCTCATCAAATTGTATAGCAGTAAATTATGAAGCAAGTAAGAGCCATTTAGCGACCCAACGAACAGCGCTAAGGACGATATGAATATTGCTAACGCTAAAAAATTTAATACTTTAGTATATCTCACACATGAAGAATAAAGTAATAAATGAACCTTGCGCTGCGCCAAGGGCTCCGTACACTCCAATGTACATAGATCGTCTGTTTGTATCAACTGTAATGTTGGTCGTGCCGTCGGTCTCATTGATTGTATACAAAAGAGGATCTTGGGCCCATTCCACCAACCAAAAGTTAGACGCAACATTAAAAACTTGAAACAAAATGGTAAAAACAATTGTCGCGAGACCAAACATAAACCCTATCGACTGTAAGTAATGTTTATATACCGTCCATTTAACACTGCCCGTTTCAGCTTTTTCCTCTTCTATAAGCTTTTCACCGTCAAGATTTTCTTCTTGCTCGTCATTTTTGATTGGTTTTTTTCGTTCTAGAGAGCCATTTAATTTTTCTGAAGTGTTTTCTGAGCTACGACGTCGATATGAAACATCTTGAGTATTTTCATTAGAAGCTGACGTTCCCAGCTGCTGCTTTGGTTCTAAAATTACGTTTTATCGTTGAGATCTTTAAATTAATAAAAGCTTTTAGTAAACAATGTAAATTATGTGTATACGTAATCCTTTTAATTTGTGTACCAAGTTAAGGCCAAAAAATCTTCCGCTATTGAAATAAAAACGTGTGAATATTATTTATCACTTCTACTAATTACTATCCTTCATTTTATGTAGTGGACGACTTGTTTCTAGAAATTTGTAAGAAAATAAAACAGGGTATAAAGAGTTGATCATATGCAACCACTCATGTCATTGCAAAATAAAGGTACAAAAAATCTTACCGCTTCAGTAAAAAGTGTTGACGAAAAACATATTAAAAGTGTAATGTGACCACTATCCCGTCATTCTATACTTATTTATATTACTAACGTCTTATATGTAGTAGCAAAAATACATTAATCATGTAGGGTGTGTACAGATATGTATATAGTAAATAAAAGATCGACATTGAAATCAGACAATAAAAGTGAATCTAAACATTTTAAATTATCAGGCTTTTATATTTTGGTATGGTAGTAATATAGTTTTCTAATAGCTGCTCAGTTATGTTCATAAAAAGAAAGGGCCACTACGCGTCCAATTTTAATTAAACCTTGGTTATTGCAATAAAAATATGTAGAGGACGTTTAAAGATTGTTTGAACTATAAAATTCAATAAAACTTTTTGAACGATTGACTACTTGAATTACTTCTTAGTCGCTTTTTATGATCTTTTAATAGCTATTTAATAAGAGAAAGTTTGAAAAACCATGTTTACAGTTTCCACCTACTATGCATATTTAAAAAAGTTATCATTTAAAACCTATTGTATATTTCTTTTTTTTTACTTTGATGAGTACATATTTTCTAGTTATAATTAATAATTGCGTTCATGTAAATCGAAAATGGCTATAAATATGAAATGTAACAAAGCACAATATTTTCCAATGATAATTTTTGTTAAGACGTTAAATCTGCAGTTATTGAGCATAAGTTATCTCTAAAGAAGTAAAATCTATAAATCAATCTGTAAAAGTGTAAAAGCATCAAGCTGTCAGTTAAAAACAACATTTTAAAACTTTACATTTTTAAAGATATTATTTAGCAGTTTATCTTGAAAATTCTTATTTACTAAACATAAGTAGCTTCCATTTTTGACTCAACCCATAAACAACGTGACACTTTACGAGGCGGTATCGAAAAGTTTCCAGACTAAGCTTAGAAGGGTGAATTTGCTTACCTTTTTTACAAATGGCGGCCACCCCCTTCAAAATAGTCTCATTGGGAGCATAAACATTAATTTCAGCGCCTCTCCCATCCCTCAAAAACGTCGGCAAAATCCTTCTCCTGGAGGCCATCTAGAACTGCCTGCGATTCTTTTTTGATGTTTTTTATAGTGTCAAAACAGCGGCCTTTCAGCTTCAACTTTAGTTTGGAAAACAAAGCAAAATCGCAGGGAACTGGGTAATTAAGTCGTTTGGAGCGAGGTGGCGCGGGTGCATTGTCATGGTGCCACAGCCAAATTACTTTTTCCCACAATTCTGCACATTTTCTCTTAAGCACCGCAAAAAAAAAATAATAAAAGTTATAATTTACTGTAATACCAGCAGGAAATTTTTTTCGTTGAACCTTTTATGTCGAAGAACACGATGAGCAGTTTGTTGCGCTTCTGACCTGCCACGGTCTCGGTGACTGCGGGATTTTTCACTGTGATCTGTTGTTTTGTCCTCTGGTCGTAGCCATCTAGCTTCCTGCGACTTTTCTTTGTTTTTCAAACTAAAGTGGAAGCCGCTGTTTTGACACTTAAAAAACATCAAAAGAGAATCGCAGGCACTTCTAGATGACCCCCAGGAAAACAAATTCGCTCACATTTTTGAGGGGTGGAAGAGGCGCTGAAATGGATGTATACACTCCCAAGGAGACTATTTTGAAAAAGGTACAGTCCGGTTACTTTCCGCAACCACCTCGTTTATTTACTTATGATAGTATTAAAGAGTTTTTAACTATAATAGACATAAAATATTATGTATGTTTACTAACCTTTGTCGTTACCATCAATTGTTTCGGTAGTATGTTGAACCAAAAATTCAGCAAAATCTCCTTTATTCTGCACGAGCTCGTTGTATGTTCCTAATTCCGACACTTGTCCATCCTCCAGGACCACAATTTGATCAACTTGAGGTAAATAAGTTATACTATGTGTGATAAATATTCTTGTTTTTCTTTTTAAGAGTCCATTTGGACCAAGTACTTGGTCAAAAACATGTTTACCGACGTGACTATCGATGGCGCTTAACGGATCATCCAAAAGGTATATATCGGAGTCCGTATAAATAGCTCTAGCTAAACTGATTCTTTGTTTCTGGCCACCTGATAAATTGAGTCCTTTTTCGCCGATTTCTGTTTTATCTCCACCGGATAACATTTCAAAATCGGGCTGTAGTGCACACGCTTCCACTATTTTATCATACAGTTCAGTAACTAGCGGTCTTCCAAATAAAATGTTTTCTTGTATCGTTGCATTTTGTACCCAAGATTGTTGCGACACGTAAGCTATTGAACCAATTGTATTAACACGTCCAGCGCTTTTAGTCATTTCTCCTAATAGAGCGGAAATTAAACTAGTTTTTCCAGATCCTACACCTCCTACAATCGCTGTCAAACTTCCCTTTTGAATTCGCAAATTGATATTTGTTAAAACTGAGTTTTCACCCCAATCGAATGTACCATTTTCTATAACTATAGGGGATGCTGAAATAAAAAAATAGTAATTTTTGAATTTTCATTTAAGCTTAGTTTACATCATACTTTCGGAAAGGTCGTGTTGAACGTTATCTGGATCGAGTTCTTCACAATTCATAAATTCGGTAATACGTTTCAGAGAAACTGAGGCCTAAAAATTTTAACTGTGGTGGAATTTGATGGCACAAATATTGTAACTTATTATATAATTTAATATCAGTATTATTACATATATTTTCATCCCGTGTAATTATGGAATATCTATGTTGGACCTATTTAAACATTTATTTTAATAGAAAATACTTTAATAAGTAATTTTAATGTTTTTTTTTATTCATCTACGATAACTTTATACTGTTTCTGGGTAGCTCAAATAACATAAGCATGTAATGTAGAATACAAAAACAGTGAATCAAGGATATTGCTTATTTAGCTTTAGATTCTTTAAAGGTCTACCTGTGTACCTGTACATAAATTAGTAAATTTATCATTTAATAATTTCTTTTAAAGCACAAGTTTTGAAACAAATTCACACTCATGATCAAGCGTATAATTGTTTTTTATACATACCTCAACCACGTATACTATTAACATCGGTAGAAGAGACATCGGTATACGCATTATACCAAAAAGTGTCAGCGAAACGAAAGCCACTTCAGCAGTGAGTATATTTGCTTCATCGATGTACACATACAATAAAAACGTAACCAGAGTGACCTAAGAAATATAAATTGGTAAAAACGCGCTTTTATTTTATTAGATATGATATACCGGGTGATTCAGTTTGACTTTCGCACCCCTAAAACTTTTTAATTATTGAAAATACCCCCAACAAAACTTATATTTTTGGAAATGGCGACAAATTCTCTATTTAGTTATGTGCATTTGTTATCTCTACCATGACGTATGTCAAATCCGCGATAGGCAAATGTTTTTTGTTTTAAATTATATAGTGGTTATACATTTTTTTGTTAATTCGGAGATAATTTAAATGTTAATCCGACCATGTATTCATAAAGTATGCATACATAAGAAAATTTTCGAGAAAAATCAGTTCAAAGTTTATTCTTCCACGCTCTCCGTGAATTAAAATTTTCTTGGTAAGTATAAAATTACATTTTCACTTAACAATTAATAACTACCAATATTGACAACATAGGTTGTAAACTGTCATTTACAGAGGTGATCTTTTTTGTTATGTTAAATAGACTGGTTGCAATAGTTTGATAAATAAACTTTGAACTGATTTTCCTCGAAAATTTTCTTATGTATGCATACTTTTTAATACATGGTCGGATCCAGAATTAAATTCTCTATCCGAATCAACAAAAAAATGTATGCTATGTAATTAATAAAAATCAGTTGCCTATCGCAGATTTGACATACGTCATCGTAGAGTAAACAAATGCACATCACTTAATAGAGAATTTCTCGCCGATTCCAAATATATAAAGTTTGTTGGGGTTATTTTCAATAATTAAAAAGTTATAGGGGTGCGACAGTCAAACTGAATCACCCGGTATAAATTGCAGAGGTTCTAAACATGTGTGGTATGGTAGCACATGTTTTAGAAGATAGTATCACATTTCAAGCAAATAGTTATTTATGTACCAAGGCAGTAAAGTTCGACTTTTTATCACGTGTGTGGATCGTCTCGGCAAATAACCACGCGAGTGATAAAAAGGAACTTTACTGCCGAAGTGCATATTAATTTTTTTCTGCAATCGTCAAAGAAATAGCGAAAAAGCAAGCAAATACATAAAGTTTTACTTCATCTGTCATATTCTCTTGAACAAAAGCACGCTCAATTTTTCTAAATTCAACCAATGAGCGTGGCGCATTTTAACTTTTTTACTGCCTTAAAGTCTTTGGGGTATTACTTATTGAGCTAGTTTAGTGACGATTGCAGAATAATAACATATGTCAGTTTTGAGATGTTATAATAAGTACTCTATTAATTATAAAATAATATTACTTTAGTTTTTTTTTTTAATCGTTAAGAAGCAAACTCGGCATTATTACCTGACGCAACAGTAGTTGAAGAAAAAACCCATCTAATAACACGTTATAATTGCTTTAAATCAATACAATTTTATAATAAATGCTGTTGTAATATGAACATTTGGTAAAGCTGTTTCAAAATTATCCTTTGTTGTATATGCATGAACTTATAAACCAGTATAAAAGGAAAATTTATTGTTAAACCCGTGCATGTTACAAAAGTTGGAGAGATAAAAAGTTTGAAGTTACAATCCGTGGATTTTAAAATACAACGCCAATGGCGATAATTCAATAATGAAAAGTAGAAAACACTTTTCCCCAACGACACTATGCTACTTAAACTGTTTAAAGTTTAAGCATACAATATCGTATTCTTACGGTGTTTACACAGAACTTAATCTAATCCAACAGCTGACTCACGAGATAATATAGTTAATCACACTCAGTAAGTTATTACTCTTTAAAAAAATTTGATTAACATTCAACTTAGTCATGTAACGTAGATAGTTTCATGAATAATTTCATTTGATGGACGTATTTATTGTAGTTAACAATAAAAAAGTTACCTTACGTTTGTACCACGGTTATTAACTTAAATTGTAAATTGGGCGTCAAATAATCCTTAAAAATTCTGATACCACAATTTTATTTTAGTTTACTTATAATTCCGTTTAGAGTTGGTCAACTAAAATGAATAGGGGTTATATACGTGTTTAGCTCGCTTAGAAACATAAGAGTCATATAGTTCTTTACAGAATGAAAACAAGCGCTTGTATATAAGGTGTTTCATAATTGAATGCTGATCCTTAAGGGTATTATTCCGTGGATGATTTTAAGAAAAAAAGTTCATATCAATGTAGGTCCGCAACCGCCGTATTTTTGAGATACAGGGTGTTAAAAGTTGAAAATAATATCGGTTTTTTCGTAATATTTTTGATGCAACTTTAGATATTTTTTTGAATTGTAGTAGTACTAACTAGGCATAAAAACACATTTTTTTCAGAAAAAAAAATTGTTTTTTTTCTACCAATGGCGTCCGTACTAACATGTCCTTGAATATTTTTAATGAAAAAAATGATACGCCACTGTTTTTTTTCAAAGTAAATGTTATTTTTATAATTTTGCTTTATCTCTTAGTAAAAATGGCCTCTTGGCTTTTTTTTGTCCGACGAACGGTTTTCGAGTAAAAAAATAAAAGGCTATTAGGTACTCTTGAAGAGTAAAAGAGTACATTTCACTTTAGTTTTAATTTTTAATAATCAAGTAAATACATTCAACGACATGTTAGTACGGACGCCATTGGTAAAAACAGAACAATTTTTTTTCTGAAAAAATTTGTTTTTATACCTAGTTAGTAGGTACCTAGCTACTAAAATTCAAAAAACACCCTGTATCTCAAAAATACGGCGGTTGCGGACCTACATTGATATGAACTTTTTTCTTAAAACCAACCAAGGAATAACACCCTTAAGGATCAGCATCCAATTATGAAACACCCTAGGCTAATTAATTCACCAAATATGTATAATTTTCGTCACAAACATTTATTTGTACAGTTTACTTTGATCAGCGGACTAGTAGATTTCACAAACATTTTCTGGTGCTCTAAACCGCATGCATATCTCAGTTTCATTATCAATAACAAACTTTGAGTAATGCAAATGTAATAAGTATCAATATTGTTATGCCTTTATTTCATTTACAATACGATCCTCTTAGAATGATTTTCCTGTTCTTTTTAGTCATTTAGGTATACCAATGTACAGGGTTTGCAAATTTCGATGTTTTCATAGGGAATCTCGGTAACTATCAAGCTAAGGCCGCACTGCGGGATGGTTGGCTGGAGGGTAGATGGTAGATACACGCCGTCGCCTGGCGACAATTTGTTGTGAAACAAAGCGCCTGGATTGTCGCCAGGCGACGGAGTGTATCTACCATCTACCCTCCAGCCAACAATCCCGCAGTGCGGCCTTAGCTTTAGAGTTATAAAATAAATACATCAACCCTTATATATTTGGAATGACAAAAAAATAAGGAATTTAAATAAGTCATAGTCAACTATGGGTTCTATTTAAAAAAATACAACTTTATGTCAACTCGAATTTCGTCGAATACAGTCATAAAACGAAAAGTTGAAAAATCGAGTTATCGGCGATAACTCGAAAACAAAAGACGATAACCAATTTTAATTTTCACCATTAACTTTTTCTCGAAAAAAGAGATCGAGGATGCACTATCCGTTTTTTGATACCTCTTATAGTTACCGAGATTCCCTATTAAAACATCGAAATTTGCCCACTCTGTACAATGATTGATTCAAGTTTAACAATATGTACTTTAACGTAAACAACTCATTTCGATTTAGAAGCTAACTCGAATTGTACATGTACGTCACACAAAATTTTAAATAGTTGTTTTAACTGCTAGTGGCGCTGCAATTCTTTAATGGTATTTTAAGATAAGCGATTTTAAGGACCCTTTCGTAGGTACTGTTATTACATGCAATACAAATGAAACGACCTAATTCTCGAGGAGTTGGTAGAAGATTGCGTTTCAGATAAGAACTAGCTTTTGTTTAATTTTACCATTATCTTTTAAGCTAACGGTAAAGTCAAAAAATCGCCTTTGGAGAATAAAATGTGTATACAATATCATGCTATCATGCAGCGATAAAAATTGTATAATGGTGAAAAGTGGACATCTTGAAGACCTTTAATACTGAAATAACCATACCGATTCAATTTGCAATTATTCAACTATGGGGTAGTTATACTGTTAATAAATAAATTTTGAGTGCACAGGAATGCTATCGTATTCAATCGATAACTGTGCAGAGGTAATTGCCTTAGCTTTAGTGTTAGTCGCACTGACCCTAAGGCAGGATTAACGGTTATACTTGCTAAGCGCAGGATTAACCAATTCACTTAAAGCTGTTCGATAAAAACAGACACTAATATAATTAAAAGTGTTATATTGTAAGGTAATAATAAGTAAATAAATAAGATAGTACTAACCAAAAAAGGTGCACACGACCATATAAATGACGTGCCGGCATTTAAATAAGCTATTTGCTTTAGAACTTCAATTTCTCTTGAACGAATATTCGTAATTTGCTTCTCGAAACTAGGTTCCCAAGCGTATAATTTCAACACTTTTATTCCATTTAGTACTTCGTTAATTAATTTAATACGTTCATCTTTATTCATCATTTGCTTTACTTGCAGCACTTTTATTTTATTAGCAACAAGTCCATTAAAGGGAATTAAAAGTATCATAACTGCCAAACCAGCTAATACTGAGACTCCCAAGATTTGCCATAGAAAATATAGCGATAAAATAATTTGTATTGGCGCAGACCATATCATACTTAAGTACGGAGTTAGTTCAACAAATTTTTGTGAATCAACGGACATGAGATTTACAATTTCTCCCACAGCATGATATTTCTTTGCAGAGTTTGCCATACGCAGCGATTTGCGATATATCGAAGCGATAAGAGCAGAGCGTACACGTAATCCAACGACGGCCAACCTCTTAAAAAATTGGGCATGAACTACAGTTTGCACAGAGCCGGCTACGAAGAGCGCAACAGCATAAAAATAGCCCTTCCATTGCGGTTCATCTTTTGCAAAGGATATTAAAAATCTGTAAAGCAAACACAATTCTTTATATATTTTTAGCCAATAAAATTGTATTCGTATCTCTTGGATTATTATTTCAAATTAAACTGAATACAAAACAGCAGGTTTGTCGCGATTTTTTACGAATTTATAAAAATGATTAAAAAATAATTGCCGAATAAATACTGTCTCTTTCAAGAAAGCAATGCATCTATTGAATTACACAAATATATCGACTGAGAACACTAAAATATGACGGAGGTCCTTATTACCTACTGTCAGTAATTTAAGATTTTTTTATTGGAAATTCCTGTTGAAGTAAAAATACTGCAGTGAGAAGAAATAATATACAGGGTGGTCCACTTTTTTGCAGCAGGACTTAAACAGTCGATACAAAAACTTATTTTAAAGCGAATATTCCATATCAACATGGGTCCATAAACGTTTCATTTCAAAGATACAGGGTGTTGAAATTTTCTAAAAAATTTCGATAATTTTTAATCGTTTCCCAACCAGTAGATGTATTTAAACCAAATTTGGTTTACAGCACTATCTTACAGGTTACCATATTTGGTAAGAATGTCAAGCACCACAAGCAATCAGTGGCGGAGTTGTAGGGGTTCAGTCAATAAATTTTATAAAAAGCTAGTACGGCCCTGTTTAAAATCAAAATCGTTGTTGGGTAGAGCATTTTATTCTAAACAAAAAGTGTCTCCTAATATTTCTTCGTATCTGCCACCGTTTGGCGCGAAATTTGATTTATTTTACTATTCTCGCGAAAAATTGGGTTTATGAACTCATGTTGATATGGAATATGTAATAATAAAATGAGTTTTTGTATCGACTGTTAAAGTCCTGCTACAAAAAAGTGGACCACCCTGTATACTGTTTATTAGTAAATATAACATCCAATTTAATATTTTCGTTTATTACAGTTGACCTTAAAATGAAAATAATATTAATTAATTTTATCGTACAATGCACGGGTTGCAAATAGCAAATTTGATTACTAAATAAAAAAGTAGTAACTTTCATAAGTAAAATATAACAAGTTAAAGTAAATTGGATAAATTTCAGTAAGTAAAAACTATCAAAACTAAATATAAGTGTCAAGATTTTTGTTACAGTTTATTAAATGTTACTCCTATTAAATTTCCTGAAACTTAATAGATTGGTCGACATTTTTAAGCAAGAATATAAAACATTGTGCATTAACTATTATCATTTTGGTAATTTTTAACTAAATTAAATTTAAATATCAAATTTTGTTTTGTTTTGTGGTAATCTAACTTTATTAGTTTGTTTTTATTTAGGAAGCAAATATTAAATAAACAAAATGCAAGAAAACGCATCGAATAAGGCAAAAAAATAAGCTTTTTAACTATGATTTTCATTTGATAAAAAGCAACTCTATCATTTATTTTAGAATGTAAGCAATTTTTATGCAATAAATTGTTGTCTAATTGGGCAGAATAAAAATATATGCAATTTTGTTCCCCAGCAACTTTATATCCATAACTAAAAAGAGGTGTCTTAAATTAGGAATATTGACCAATTTTGATATTTTAATCACACATTTTTTTTACTTTTAAGATGATCCAAGTTGGTGCTCTGCAGGGTGTCCCAGATTACATTTCTAGCATGGGGATCTCACTTATTATAAGAGATACAGGTTTGTTTAAATTAGATGAATTATTCCTTGGTATGAGAGGAG
Source organism: Elmis aenea (assembly GCA_947652605.1). NCBI lineage: Eukaryota > Metazoa > Arthropoda > Insecta > Coleoptera > Elmidae > Elmis > Elmis aenea. The sequence continues at coordinate 37,848,437 of OX393577.1, forward strand.
CAACAATCAAGTTTTAAAAGTACAAAACTCCTCGTGCTTCAGATTTTATAGCAAAAAATATGAAAATGTCCAATTTCTTTTTTCTCTCATAACTTTTTTGTCTTAATCATTAGAACAATTTTATTTGTACTTTCTGAAGGCACTTTTTAATGGAGAATGTAACTGTTATTTTAGATTATTTTTAACACCTACCATTTTCGAGATATTACCCCTAACTTCATTTTTTCTTAAGGACCGCGAAGTTGGCTATGGAATAGTTGAATGTGCTTTTTTTTTCTCTTTAAAATGGGATATTACTTGCTATATTTATTTTTATAAATAAGTCACAAAATCAAGAAAAATCGTATTTTACCCAACACTTATCAAGTTATCTATGAAAATAAAAACAAAAAACAACTAATTAAATGTCAACTGACAGTTAGCGTTTGTCTGCGCTATCATTTATTAGAATTTCACATTATTGTTGTGTAATTCGATAGTCTTTGTAGTAATTGTTATAATGATGGCAACATTTAAAAATAGCGATTAATTTGACATGTTGAGATGCTACATTATTTGCCATAAAAACTGTGAAGAAGCTGAGCGAATATAATTAGAGCTATATCCCGAGAAAAGGCAACGAAAGATGCGTAATTACAAAAATTTGGAAATAAATTTAAAAGTAGATGGTTTTTTCGACAAACGAACCAAAAATCCAAAACAAATCAATAATTAATTAGAATTATTTATTTTACAAACTTTCTTTTGTAAATAATGTGGCATTTCAACATATAAAATTTTTAATTAGTTGTAAAAATGCCCATAATTATATGATAACAAATTTGCTACGAAGACTATCGAATTGCACATCAATACTATAAAATTCTAATAAATGATACCGCAGACAAATGGTAACTATCATTTGACACCTAATTAGTTGTTTTTTGTTTTTATTATTATAGATAGCTTGATAAGTGATAGGTAAATTTTGTGACTTATTTATAAAAATAAACGTAGCAAGTAATATCTCATTTTAAAGAGAAAAAAAAGCACATTCAGTTATTCTATAGCCAACTTTGCGGCCCATAAGAAAAAATTAACTTAAGGGTAATATCTCAAAAATGGTAGGTGTTAAAAATAATCTAAAATAACAGTCAAATTCTCCATTAAAAAGTACTTTTATAAAGTACAAATAAAATTGTTATAATGATTAAGACAAAAAAGTTATGAGAGAAAAAAGAAATTGGACATTTTCATATTTTTTGCTATAACATCTGAAGCACGAGGAATTTTGTACTTTTAAAAATTGATTGTGGCTCCTCTCATACCAAGGAATAGTTCATCTAATTTAAGCAAACCTGTATCTCTTATAATAAGCGAGATCCCCATGCTGGAAATGTAATCTGGGACACCCTGTGTACTGTGTATAAACGGAAGCTAGCTCACTTCCTATTTTCTTTAGTTTTCAATTTAAAGACATGTAATAAGTTTTAAATCCGATGATCTGTACATTTACACATATTTACATCTTGTTTCATCGAAATTGGTCGTATTTTTTAAGGTGTATTTTTGTATTTTCGAAAAAAGGTAGCCATTTTTAATATATGTACTTATAACATTTTTAATTTTTTAGATCTTAAAGAAACTTTTAATTAATTTTGTTTTGTTAAGTGTGTTGTGATCTACATAAATAGAATTTTTTATTTTAACAAGTGCTCAAAAAACAATTTTATAAATTTAAATTGATATTTAGTTTTTTGTTACCGGCTTTAGATGTTGCGAAATGTTTTTCAACAAAAAAATCAATTGTTTTTAATTGGAACGAATGTGGCTCATTCTGTTATACGAGTAGAACATTTTCTAAAGAATCTAACAATACCGATAAGCTGTATAAGAGACTGCTACAAAAGTCTTAAATCATTATAAATATTTGTCAAGATGTCTTAGTACATTGTTCTTAATTGCAACAATATAAATTCTCTCTTTTTGTGTACAGCTACTACGGTTGTTTAATTAGTATTGTTGGAATCATTAGAAAATGCTCTATTAATAACTTTTTAAGTTACCATCATTCGATTAAAAAATAAAAGATTTTTTTGCCAAAAAACCAATTTTGGAACATCTAAAGCCGGTTAAAGTTATCTAAATGTTAATTAAAATTGGTCACAAAGTTATTTCATTTCTTTAAAAATATTTTAAATTGTGTAATTGTATTAAAGAGTGCTACTACGTTTCAAAAATGTGAAAATATAGAGCGTCATTTGAAATTACAAAGTTCTGTCCATTTTCCGCGGAACCTAAAATGATGTAAAAGTGTGCACATGTGCAGATCAGCTTTTTTTGTACAAATAACATTAATAAAAATTCGTTAATTTGACTTAAAAGCTGTATAAAAAAATGAGGAACTTTCATTTACACCCGGTGTAAGAGTTAACTTCTGTTTCAATTATTATATTTTGTATTATATTACGGTTTCAAAGTGTCTTGAATTATTTTATGCTCTATATAACTTCGAAATAATTGTCATCTTTGAAATACTGAAACTAAAAGTTTTGCTAAAATCGATCGATAAGTTTTTAAAAATGTTAAAAAGAAGTGTACGTTTTAACCGAAAACACTAGAAAAAATTTTCGGTCCGTTTATATTTTAAAAATCTGAAAACTTTTGAAACAAAACCTAAAAGTTTTTTTTTTATGTAAGTCAAATGAATATGTTTGAAGATTTTTTTAATAGAAAAATTTAATTTATAAAATGGATTAGCTTACTTCTACGTATCATCCATTTAATAACATTTAGACGGTGCTCCAAACAGTAGAAATTTTAACATATCACTCGTAATATTGGTTTTCAGCTAGTGTATATGTATCTGGACGTTCAAGTACGTGCTTGTTGTCAAGCATATACGATTAACTTTTCAGCACGTACAAAGATTGCAGGCATTATTATTTTTTGTCAGTTTTCATTTTATATGACAAACAACAACAGCTTCATCTTTTTAAATTCAACGTAAAATAATAACCTATTTATTGTTGTTAGTACAATTTATTGCTTACTATGCTTTATGCTAACATTTATTGTCTTAAAGCGAAACTTGTATGACTTTTACATTGGCAACATTCTTTATCTACTCCTGCATCGGCTTTCTCATATGATTTCATAGACTTTTATGTTTTAAATTCAATTTTTATCAAATTTATTGCATACTGTGTTTCTTATCCCGAATTACCAATAGAGTTGTCATAAAATTTTGTCTCGGTTCCATTTCATTTGATTTCCAACATTTCTTTAAGGCCTTGTCGGTTTTGCTTCCTGTTCTCTTTATATTAAATTCGTACTCGTATATTGCTAGCAGACTCGCTCTTATCAGTCGCAACGTATTCTATTTTACTACAGACAGTATACTTTTTTTGTAGCACTGACATTATTTTACCATACATAAATAATAAGCGCGCAAGATTTATTTAAACAAAACCAGCCTACTTTTAACGCTCATTTCTCTGTGCCTAAAGTTATAAAATTCTTCGTACAGAGATCAGGTAGCAGAGAGGATTTTTTTCGTAAAATTTATGTACAATTTTTATATTAAAATATTATAACTTAGCTTTTTAAGTTGTGAAATGTATTAAAATAGATGGTCTTACCCTAGAAGTTGGGGACTAACAAAAACCAAAGCGATGTACAGTAGCTCCAAGAACGAACAAGATATGAACGTTAAACCAAATGTTTTTATCAATGCTGGCAAAATTGACACATTTGATTTTTTAGAATCAGTATTAAAAACCACACGGGCTGCGTTTGGTTGAAAAATGGCACGAGTCAATCGACTGGTGGCTCCCCTGAAAAAATTTTTAGGAAAAACCATTAGATGTGTTATGTTTCATTCGTTTTTGATGATATTTATTAAACATGTGTTTACTGAAACATTTAGAAAAATTTATAATAACTAGGAAAGATTATGACAATTTTTAAACATTGTCTAAATTATTGATTTATTTTGTCAGATTTTTTAAATTTAATTTCCTTCACCTGTCAAATTTGCGTTTTCAACCAATCACTAATCTTAAATCTTCTAGCGACTACTAATAGGAACATAAATTTCCTAGAAACGACCAATAAACATAATCATACTCTGATAATATCCTTTTCGCAATTAACAAATTTTTATGCGTTTATTGGTCGCTTCTAAGAAATCTGAGTTTGCGATTGGTCGAAAATATAAATTTGGAGAAGGAATGAAATATTTTGGTTTTGATAATTTTTTGACGAATTTCGGCGACCAATAGCGTTACTTTAATATAGATCAAACCACACCCCTGACGCACCACTCTGACAGGACTTGTAAAATTTGACATAACGTACATTTAATTTGACAGGTAGGTTACGTGAGGAAATTTTCTGACAAAATATAACTCGTACATTGCAAATAATCTATAATGCAAGTTGAATAATAAAAATCACTCGTGCACCGTGCACTCGTGTTTTTCTCAGCTCAACTTGCATTCAGGCATATTTACCAAAGATTATGGATGGTTTTCAATGCACTTGTTATATTACTACTGATAACATTTTAGTAGGACAAATAAATTTGTTTGATTTTCAAACACTATAAAAAGGCTCTGAGAATCCCTCCAGAGGGATTCAGGGGTCCCCAGGGTTCCGCAAACAACACTTTGAGAAACACTGCGTATGAAGTATCATTTGGAGCTAACATTTATTTTATAAACTATTGTTTTACTTTTAGAGTATACAACTATCAATACCAAAATAAATATTCCCTTTTAATATTTTAGTTACATGTGATATTTTATCCCTAATTTAACCGACATTGTGGATCACAATATAAAAAATTCTTCTAGCGAAAAGGTGTTCTTTTTTTAATACCCTTTTAGACCTGACGTACACGATCATGTACACTACATTCTACATTATTTATTTATCAATGTCTATTATTCCTTAAAACCATTTTGGTACATCTGACGCTGTTCTTGGGTTTTCTAAATGTCCCTAAACTACTTCCATCTAACAGATTTTGTTTAAACTATTAAAAATTAATAAGTTATGAATAATAATAAATAATAGTAAAACTTAATTTAGGTCTGTAAGGGTTACAAAGGAGTAAAAACATTTCGAAACCATTTTACCCTCTATATTTTTTAAAATATTGAAAAAGAAAAATACAAATACAAAGATGAATATTTTTCAATAACAATTGCATTTCGAAGTAATTTTTTGTTTGTTTATACTTACAAGTAGTCTAGTAAAGCAAGTGTTTTTTATATTTATATGCTGTGAGTTGTTTTAGATTTTTATATAATTTGTTATAAAACATTACAAAATTCATTTGAGGATGTTCATTTAACTCTACGTTTGGATTATTGTGAACTTTCGAAATCATTTCTGATTTCAATTTATTTTCATACACAATATGGTTCAGATGTTATAAAGTCGATTATTTAGTTTGTTTTAGGTAATATACCCTACAAACCCTTTGCATTATTAAGCTGAAGAAAATTTTGCTGAGGATGACAATAACTCATTTGATATTTTAATATTTCGATGTATCAAACAAGCGTTGTTCAACTTTTTCGAGCTAGTGCAGTGCTGTAAGAATTATATTGTGAATATTTTTGTCTTTTTATTTATGTAAACATTTTTATACTTTCGATAATAATTTATGTGAGATAAATATCGAAATCTGCAAGTTATTAGAAGGTTAAGGAAAACAACTTTTATACACAAATGAGAGCTTATAGCGAACATTATTTGGGTTCAAAACTTAAAAAGGTATTCCCGCTTTTAAAAGCTCAACATTTTTTGCTCGTAATAACCATATACGCACAAAGGTTGTTTTTAATGATCTACTGACAAGAATCTGCTGAATAATTTTATGTGCAATGGTGTCTTAGATATATGTACCTTTATAAAAAAAAATTATTAACCGATTTCCATATTTTCTTTATACATATTTTTCTTGATTTTTTTCATAATGAATTAATTGTACACAGTGCACTTAATTCTGATTACTGCAAAAATCTTTATATAAACTGTGTCATGTTTTTTGTTTACAAAAAATAACATCGGTAGAATTAAGTTCTGAAAATTATTTTTGATAGTGTAGCATCTTTCTTAAACTTTTGTACAATGTGATATATCATACAATTTTTTTAAACCCAAGTAAATAATCAAGATAGCAATCTTAATTTAAATTCTATATTTTTGTAACATTGTAACTAAATCTGCTATGAAAAGACTGATTTACCTACTGGTAAAATACACAAAGTTTAGATTTTTATCTTTGTCAATTATCACTAGAAAAGAAACGATGTAAATTAAAGTACAACTTAAAAAAAAAAATCTCTACTTTTTGAAAATAAATATAGATACGATATGGTTTTTTAGGTTATTGTAATTGAATGTTAATCTCATATATACATATGTATATATTACAGAAAATTCGGGCCCCGGGGAAGCAGTAGACAACGGGTCCCCCTTTACTCTTAGAAAGGTTTAAATTTAAGACTCGCGTTTTCATATAGACAATGTAATTCTGTATTAAAAATACGATTTTTTTTTAAAACAGTATTTGTAAACAAAATATTGTGTATTAGCTCGAATCCGGGACCCCTTGGCCACTCAGGGCCCCGGGAATTAGTCCCCCCCCCTGTGATAGGCCCTGATTATGTTATATTAAGAAAGGTGCCTTTATTGGCCCGAATTAAGTGACGCACCCTGTATAGCAGGGGTCTATAAACTTTAGCAAGCTTTACGTCATTTTTAGAAAAATTGAGGTCATAAGATAGAGCTCTTTTTATTTGTCCCACGTAAAAAATCGAACGCTGACCATTAGGCAACACGGCGGGATGTTCAGCGATTGAACAGGGATATATTTGTTACTTAACAAAGTTCGTATAAAGTATAGACTATTGTAGACGAAAGTGCATCGTCTTCATTATGTGTGTCTATTCTTTATTTGTTACAGATTTTTAAGCTACGCACCATCGTACACTAATCCCTTCATACTTGATCAGAAAATCGCCATCGACGACTTGCTGGCCCCTGTTGGTGCAACTTTAAATTAGGTGTAACCAACGTAAGATTAGGTTTTGTCGAAAACGTTTACAAACTTTATAAGATTCCTTTAAAATTGCGTGAACTTTTATATTTGTACTAAATTTTAAACAACATTCATGATTCATTTATTACCGAGCTTAATTCACAAAAAATTAATTATTAATCACTAGATTATATGTTTAATTGAGAAAATATCATTATTATAGAAATCGTGACTGTCGGTACTGAAATAATTAACCTTATGTAATTTAAATTAACCTCATGCTTATTTAATAAATGTTTTCTTACTCTGCATGTTTCTGTAATGATGCTTGCCAATGTTTGTCAAAAACGGAAATGATCTCGTGTGCAGAATCTTCAAAATTTGTTTCCCACAGATCGGAATGTTTTAGAGGCCTACGATATCCTTTCCAAGCGAGAGGATCAAACCAGGAAAACAAAATGCGTGAAAGGAAACTACTTCCATCTTCGGGATTCTAAGTAATGGATATTAAAGTTTAGAGAGATTTTATTGGGCACTTTAGGTTAACAATTTTACTTACTTGAGTTTTTGCACAGGCACTGTATCTAGGAGCTTTATCAGCGAAACAATTTAAAATAAGCATTATTACGGTGGATGGAAAATATATTAAGTAACTAACAACTGGATAGTATGGATCGGCAGTTTCGTTTTGCACATTTCGAATTTCGCCAATAAACTGAGGTGTGCCACAAATTACGCATAAGAGCCAGAATAAAAATAATAATCCTGAAGCTTGAAGACCGTTCTTACGATTTAAAAACACTAATACAGCTGCCAATGCCTAAAATAAAAAAAATCATGTTTTGTTGCTAAGCCCAAATAAAGTATTCTTACGCACAAATATTAAAAAAACAAAATTTGTCACAATACTAATTATTGTGACAAATTATTTTTTCTTTATTTCTTAAGTCTATTATGTTTGTATGAAGGTGAAGCTGAATTAATTAAACTAAAAAACGGTTAAGATTTTATTTTAAAAATGTTCAAACGGCTGTAAATAAGTTTAGATTATGTAACTCATAATCCCCAACAAAATTTGTTGTAATTTTTTTACAATTTTGAATAATAATGAAGATATAATGATATACACACTATGTGGACACCTTGTATGTACATCTAGGTAAACAAATTACAATTTTAAAAATCTAATTGGAAAAAATGTATTAAGTTGAATTTTGTGATTAATGACTAATTTATTATCTTGGTATAAATGATAAGGAATATAAAATGAACACTTTATATGTTTATATGCCGCAGCTTTTGGAAATGCAGTAGTGAGTTCTTTAAAATTAGCGACGAAAATATAAAACCTTTAATTAAAGCTTTTAATTCTCAAGTATGTTTTAATAATTTTTGATCATAATATAGTACAGGGTTTCCCAAATAACATTTCCAGCATTAGGATCTCGCTTATTATAAGAGAAACAGCTTTGCTTAAATTAGATGAATTATTCCTTAGTTTGCCATAATCAATTTTTAAAGGTACAAAATTCTTCGTACTTCATAGCAAAATGTGTCGAATTTCTTTTTTCTCTCCCAACTTTTTTCTTAATCATTAAATTAATCTTATGTGTACCTCATTCAGGTACTTTTTTTATGTAGAATCTAACTATTATTTCAGAATTGTTTGTCACTTTTAATTTTTGAGTTATTAGGTAGGTACCTCTAAATTATTTTTTTTATGGGCCTCAAGTTGGCTTTGAAATAGTTAAATGTGCTTTTTTCCCTCTTTCTAACGATATATCACAAGTGCAGTGAAAAGTTATAAAACAACACTAGAAACAATAATGTTTTTATAAATTATTTATCATAAAATAATTTATTACCGTATTTCTTTGAAACCATACAAATTAATTAAAGATAATAAACTTTAACTAAAAACCAATAATTTATGAGACCAATAAAAATAATGAACTCAAAGTTGGGAAATACCGTTATTTGGTTTTTAGTACTAACTAACGCTACCTTAAACGCATTGCAATAAAATAACTGTAAAACATTTTGGTAAATCATAGACAATTTTAATTTTTTTTTTAAAGGAGGACAGTTTCCAAATTACGGTTTGTTATTAAACTTATTATATTGAGATAAACTGCGGCGTACAATAAAAATCGAAATGATAGTTCTAATATTAATAAAAAGTGATTTAATGCGCTGTTGTTTTATAAGTTTTTATCTCACTTGAAATTTATAAAAAATCCTATTACTGCATTTTTTTAAATTATGGCACATTTATTTGTAAAAGGTGTTTTAATTGATTTTAATATATTTGGACACACAATATTAAAATAGATGTAGAAACTCACACACTATTAAAAAAAGTACTCCTTGATTTGTCATAGCCAACTATGAATTTTTTTAAAATTGCCATTTCAAATATGTTTATTAAATTAAATGTGGTTATTTTACACAAAATATAAACATCCGCAACTTTTCCTAGCAAGTTTTTTTCTATCAACTTTTCCAACGGAGATGTTCGAGGTTTAAATATTTGTTAATTTCATTTTTTTGTCTGTATTTAGCGTGTCAAGGTTTTTGGAACTATTATTGCATCCCTGGGTAGTTTCTTAAAATATTTTTTTTTACATTTAAACCAATTTGTATATATGTCGTAGGCATAATGTGAAATCCAGCATTTTATAAAACGCCTAGGCATCTTATAAAAAGCCGGCAAAACGAGCAAATTATGACTTTTTCTTACCCATACATTTGTATTCATACAAAAAAAAGCTTTAACCAACCTTTAACCTGACCCTCATTCATTTGATCAGTAGTAAAGGGTCAGGTTAAAGGTTGGTTAAAGTTTTTTTTTTTTAAATAAATAATAAAAATGAAGCTAATAGTTTTTTTTGTGCCTAGGCGTTTTATAAAATGCCGGATTTCACATTATGCTTACGACATATACAGGGTGTGTATAAATTGTTCTTCGTAAAATTCTAAGTCGAAAATCTTAATACAAAAATGTTTTACCATGTGTCTGCAAGAGGTCCTCAAAGTTTTGACATTCAGTCCTTTAATAAGCGTTACCTATTATGTAATATTTTTTAACGAAAAAGCTGCGATTTGAAATAAAGATAAATTTCGAATAATATTTTTTCCTAGATATTGTGTTTTTCCTTTCAAAAATTGGTGTTGAAAATATGTTAATCACTGATAAAATAATACACATGGCAACATTGTCATTAGCTGTCATCTCTGTTTTTCTCGTAATTATTTCTAGTTTGTGTTAGACGATACCTAAACGTTCGCAGCTATGTTAACGAACTGAAGGCTTTCAGTTCAAACAAATACTATAAATACCTAAGTAAAAATTGCTGATAAAATAATGTCCAAACGCAAATCAATGTATGCAATGTTGCCAAATTTTTGTTTCTTTAAATGGTTCCTGAGGCCATAGGCAGCATTGTACAACATTTTTGTATTAAGATTTTCGACTTAGAATTTTACGAAGAACGTCGTCACGTGTAGCGCTTCCGCCAATTTATACACACCCTGTATTTCCCGGTACCTACAGTGGTCCGTCTATTTGATGCAGCCTGTACAGGGTGGTCCAAATTCGATGGGATTACATGGGTATCTCTCTTAATATTCAAGATAGAGAAACGGTTAAATTACCAAAAATGTGCAGTTTTTTGAGACAAACTCAGGACAAACTCCATATTTATAAGGTGTCATATCTCCGTTATTGTTGTAATAAATTTATAAAGATCATTCTTATGTAAAATTCGATGAAAATTATGACACAAACTTACCTTTTCTTAAATGGAAACTATAGTTGGCTATGACCTATTTGAATTCCTTATTTTTTTCTTATTTCAAATATATAAGGGTTAATGTAGTTATCTTTAATACCACGAAAGTTACGAAAGCTTTAAGTTTTTTTTTTTTAAATAAAAACAGGCTGTGAAAACGAAAAAAAAAACAATTTGTAAAACCTTGCAAAACTCATGTGGTACAAGTTACGAAGGTTTTTTAATTTGTTGTTTAGATAAACGTCATAAATATTTGAACATAAGATCACAACAATATAGTCAGGATCAGCAGTTATATTGTTGTTTATTCTATCTTCAAATATATATAATGGTTATCTCAACAAATTAAAAAACCTTCTTAACTTGTACCACATGAGTTTTAAAAGGTTTTATACCTTGTTGGTTTTGTGTTTTTAAGCCTACTATGTTTAAAAAAAAAGTAATAAAGCTTCGTAACTTGCATGTTGCGTATTATTGAAAATAACTACCCTTACATATTTGGAATGAGAAAATAAAAAGGAATTTAAAATTAAATAGGCCACAGCCAACTGTAGTTTCTTTTAAAAAAAGGTAAGTAACTTTTTAACGGCGAGCGTATTTTTTTTTGTATCATCGAATTTTACATAAAAATAATCTCTATCAATTGTTTCGATATTTACAACAATAACGGATATATGATACATTATAAATATGACAAAAAAACACCTTTTACCAATAACTTAATAACCAAAAAATTTCAAATGATAGAATATTTTTGAAAACGGTTCTGAGTTTGCCTCAAAAAATGACACATTTTTGGTAATTTAAGAGTTTCTCTATCTTAAATATTCAGCGAGATACCCATGTAAACAAGCCACCGAATTTGGACCACCCTGCACACAGGTAAACAGCATTAGAACTATTCAGTTTAATTTGCTATGTTTAAAGAAAATGATTCAGTTATACTTTGAAATGTTCGTTATGTGATACATGCAATAATAAAACAAAATCACTCACAAATGTCGCACTTTTCAGAAGTGGGGTATAGATATCAACATTGTATAAAGGTGTCTCCATGCTTTTACTATGGTTTATACCAGTTATCAAATCAGCTAGCGCCAATATCATCAACATTAACGTGATCAGTAACTTGGACACATTTAAGAAATTCCATGGAATGTCTTTGTTTTTGCTGTTCATTATAAAATGAATCTCCAAGCCGGAAAATATCCACAAAAATAAACAAGGCACCCACACCAACACAGTTTTTTCGAAACATGTTGTGAGATCGGGATGCTCTGTATACCACGTCAGATTCGAGTCCTGTAAAATAAAATTAAAACAGTGTTCTATAACCCTTCACAATTATTATATTAAAAAACCAACCAAAAATCACAAAAAAAAGTAAAAAGTTTATAACTTCTGCAAATAATACAACAAAAAAAAAAGTAAGATAATTGTATATTACTTAATTATCTTAATTATATCGTTAAGTTGTAGTTGACACTTATAAACCAGTATTTTAAAACGGAAGCTACTAAATTAAAGTTCAGTTTTTGCTTTTATAGTACAGTAAAACAATTAAAAATACTTGTTTTAGCTAAGGAAACAGCTTCGCTATTACGTATTAGGCAACTTGTTTATTGCACAGGTTTAAATTTATTAAACTTGCGATTTCAAGCTGAGTATTGAACAATAGAAATTTGTTTGTTGGTATTATCGTTGCAGCAATTGGAACTACATAAAAGCGGAAATAATTTTCAATAAATTATAGTAATTTTACATAAAATTTAAAGCACCGTAATAATTTAGTGAGTATTTAAGCGCAAATAAATTATTTATATGAATAATATTACTACATGGCTTTATTAAGATAATTGTTGCTTTGAATAATTTGAGAATTATATAAAAATAATAACATCCTACCTACGTTACAACAAACATAATATTTTTGTTATAGCATTAATAAAATATTTAAATGTAGATACTTTAGAGGAAACTACTTCATTTTAGCGGACTTTGTCGGAAATTGATAAAATTTTGTGGGTTAATAAAACTAGACGTGCTGAACACAAATATGTTAAAATTACTTGGCGGTCTCATTTAATAAGCGTAAAAATTCATTATAAAATCAGCTGAAGATATGCCCTTTGGTGATGTTCAATTATACGATTATATGTCGAGCAAACTTTGCACAAACTTAAACTTCAGTCATTTTTTTAGTTTAGATTCTTTGAGAGAATTTACTACTTGAACTTTTTTTAAATAAAATCGTTTTACTTTAAAGCAACATTAACTTTTTCAAATAAAAGGTTTTAAAATAGTTTCCTTTTGTGATAAGCAGTTATCTTTATCGTTCCTACAACTACTGCTACCCCGCTGGAGTTTTATTTACACCTAGGGTGACAGTTTTTACTTACTAGCTACCTAATTTATATTGTAACAAGGTGTTATACTCACTTTTTTAAATCTCGGAAACTACATAATATCTATAAACTACATGTCGATAAAATAAGCATTTACAAATTTGTTCTTAAAAATCAGGCAACCCTATCTGTTCCCAAAGTAATCTGATTTTCCATTTTCCTTTATATTTCTTTATTTTTTGAGATAGTTTTGCAACAATGAGTATTTAATGTGGCTAAATAAGAGAAATCGAACTAAAGCATTTGTTTTTGCTTTTTATTCGAATGTTTCTTAAACGATAGCTAGTGTAACATATTTGGTAATTAAAAACTATGATGTAATATGCGGTTATAGTCAAAATTATATTTTTCACTCATCAGTGTAATATTCAATATGGCGTTTATGTTTATAAGAAATAAAAAGTTGACTATCACCTAGAAAACAAAAACCACCGATTTATTGCTCGCATTCTATAAACTAAATTTGTACATTTCCATAAATATATCACTAAAAAAAACAAGAGCAAAAAAATATAAAAAAATATTTGGGGTTTTCTTGAAACGACTCCAAGTGTGTTAAATTTAAACCCATGCCCATGCAACCGATTCTGTAATTCTGATAGATACTCAGAATTCAGAATGCATTAGTAAGAAAATGTAGGTAAACATCCTGTATATACCGGAACTTCAATGTCATGCTTAAGTTTAGACCGTTGGTATGTATATCGATCGACAATTTCAATTTCAGAAGTTCTAAATTATAATTTAAATGTTTTATCAATAATTATATTGCAACAAGAGTTAGTCTTATTGCAACTGCATTTACCAACCTACAACGTACAAGACAACTAGATCGTTAAACTTTTAAAGCAATATAACATGAACATGTAAAATTCAGAATATCTAAAATAGGTTCAAAATAACCGAACTAAATTATTTTTTATTGTATAATATAAAACGGAAATTTGTAAAAGCTCCTTTTGTTTCAATGGGAATAAAAGACAAGAAATTTAGGACAATTTCTTACACAAAAAATGTTAGAAAAGACATTTAATGGTTGGTATAATTTTTGGATTACGATTTAATTAACTGTAGAGATTGATGAAGTCGTAACTTACAATTTATCTCTTACCGGGTATTTATTTCGTGTATCATTTTGTGTAATTCTCACACTCAACATACCAATGTGTTTACTTATTTTGAGTGATTGGTTGGTCTTAAAGTGGACTCTTTTGCTGGTTTTTTATTATTTTTTGGTTAGAAGTAAGATATAGTTACCCGTATAATTTGCCTTTTAAAAATTTAAAATACTGATGACCACACTACAAAAATTTGGTTTCCCAAGGGGTCCATTAATTAACATAATAATTCTAACTAAAAAAATTAGCAGCCAAATAATATCCTGAGATGAAGTCAATTTGGATAATTTGTATATAAAAATAATAATAAGCGCATTACCTTTAGCTTTTGATTTGATATGTAAGCACAAACAATTACGAACCTAAGTCGAAAAGTTTACTTAACATAAGAAGCTTATAATATATCGATAACATGAACTGGAGGAAAGGTATTACTTTTGAAGTATCAATTACGTATTACTCTGTGAATATTAAACTGTAATGAAAAGGACATTATTTTAAAAGATAGTATAAAAGCTTTACTTACTCACATAATAGAAGAATTATCTGTACAGATTAATACGAACGGGTTCGGCAGATGATGAAAAAATCCTTTTACCTAACATATGATTTTCAAGAGTTGCTAATAGTAGTTTTTTTAGGCTCAAAATAAAAAAATACTAAAGTCGACTTTAAAATACATCGTACTAAGAGATGTTATCTAAACTGTCATTTAATTTATGGGTAAAATTTCTACTTGATTCATTTTCTGACAGTTTTTTGGTCAAAGTTCTTATTAAAGTTTTGCGCTGTCGGAAAGCAAAGCATCGTTTAACAAAATAATACTACAAGTTTTATGTAAGTTTTACCTAAGTAGTAAGTACATGGACTATAGAACATGTTAAGTTGAGAAATAAGAACAGTTTATTCAGAAACTCTACTGTAGCATTAGTGCAATGTTTGCTAAACGGTTTAAGTCATTTAATGGATTATGAAATAGTTGCCCGAGTGCACTCGATTAGTTTTCTGTAACAGTTTGCCGTTTCAGATTACGTTAGTGTTTTGTTATTGGTGCATCGTGTAGTTTATCAAGTAGGATAACTTATCATTTGCTTAATTTGATGTTCATTGTTTATCGTGAAAAATGCACCATATGTCATAAATCATCGATTATAATAAGCAGTGAGTCATTCAAATTTCCCTATGACAATTCATAAATTAAATTAAACGTATACCATACATTTAATTCATGGTTGAGGTTGAGAGTAAATGTTAATTTAAAAAATATAGTTATTTTCTATTTGAAGTCGAATGTAATGAATACTTTTTGCAATGAAATATTTGTGTTTCCAGGCTAAAACGGTCGCATTTGAACATGTTTTTAAAAACATATTTTTGTGCTTTTATAGCTTATCAAAAAAAAACTTAAATTTTTTGTCGTTTCTGATTTAACGAGCTATACGTAGATATTATATTTAAATAAAGAGACAACTCATATTTCACTCTTGTCATAATATATACTACTATCATTTAGTGTAGCGGAACACTAAACTCTTTAACTTTTATCTAAATTTGATATTTGGTATTTTTTTAAAAACTGACATGGCAATGGTTATTGTCACAAACGTGTGCATATAACTAGGCCTACCATATTTTCGTAAAGTCAAACCGCTACACGATAACTTTTTTTTTAATCATAAGAAATTGGCAAAAAAAGTGGAGGGAAGGCAAAATGCGTCGCAGGCGATTTTTTTTTGAATTTTAAAATTTCAAACGTTTTAATGGAAAGATAAAGTACTTTACAATCATTCAAAATTACAGATTGACGGCAGAATCTTTCCTGATTTTTTTAAATCAGATTTTCCCCACCTTCTTCTACAAAATTATTCGTATTAAAGGCAGTGGCGTAGCTAGAGTTTGTGCTGCCCGGGGCGGTCCCTGAATTTGCCGCCCCTAAAATTAAGGGTCGCTAACTTTTTCCAAAATCAAGCAGAGATCGACAGAAAAATGTGGGGGGGGGGTTTTAATGCAAAGCTAGATAATGTAGAATGCTTCACCATCTTCCAAAATTACAGTTTTACATTAGAACCTTTTCTGATTTTTATTTTCTTTAATCAGATCGCCCTCACTCCCACGAAATTATTTTTAATAAGGGGGAAACATCCCTGTTACAATAGAGTTTAAAACTGCATGGAATTTAATGGCTTAAATAAATGAATTGTTTCGTAATTTTATTGAATGGTTGGTAACCTATCATAAATTTTATTAGGTACTTGGAATTTCTGTCGTTACAAGGGGGCAGGTTTTCAGTGAAGCAAGGTCAAGTAGCCCGTCTTATCCTCTAGCTTAGATAAGAATTCCTTTTTTAAAATTTAATTTTTATGAATTTAATAGCGCTAGTGCCGGTACTGATTATTATATCTACTATTCCTTCATTACCCTGAGAATTTCATTTTGACCCCATTTGGGTAGACTAAAAGTGCCGCCCCAAAAAATGTGCCGCCCGAGGCGGACCGCCCCCCCCCTCGCCCCCCCTGCTACGCTAATGAATAAAGATAAAAATTTTCATTAATAATTTCTATTTAGGTACAGGAATTATAAACATAATATTAATATGAATTAAAAAGAAATTTTAAAAACACGTAAAAACATAAGGGTGTGCTTTAAATTTATTTTATTGTTGCTTGTTTAAATAGCTTAAAAGTTTATAAACAAAAAGCGTACAATAATTACTATGAATATCTTCAATGGCATGCGTACAGCTTAAACATTAATATTTTCCCACGAAAACGCATATGTCCGCCCCTAAAGCGTGCAATTGGCAACCCTATAACAACCGCGCAAAGACGTTTCACAACAAAATGACTGAAACAATCAAAGACTTTGCAAGGAAAAAAAGTAGTAGAAAATTATTAAGCCATAAATAAAATGAAAGCATACCGAAATAAATATTATTTTCTTTTTTACTGTAAGTTTTGTTTAATTTCGAATTTTTGACAAATAAAATTTTATTTTATGGTTTATTATTGTTTTAATATTTTGAATTACAAGTGTAAGGGAGTACCAAAATTAAGTAGAGCTTAGGGCATCTAAGGGTCTTAATCCGGCCGTGACAACACTACGTTAGGTTTTATAATTTCTTTCGTTAGCCTATCTAACGTGTCCTGTACTTTAAAAAACATACAGCATACTTCTGAAAAAACAGTAAAAAGCAGGTTATTAGTAGTTCATAAAAAGTCTCAAAATTTTAGTTTAAAAATCTAAAACCTGTGTAACAGTTGTCGGCATTGTACTATATCGTTAGTAATTCGGGCACTTTACGCCAATAGGAGAAGGTGGCACTGCTTGTGCGACGTCGATTGATTCGCTTGGTGCAGCCGGCTGCGAAAGTATTAAGTCAAAGTTTAAATGTATTCACGATGCATAACGGTGTGATATATGCATAAAAACTGATGATATGAAATATTTGTTAAGCTTTATTTTTTAGTACCGTCGTTTACGTACAATTTAGTAGCTATTAGGGTTTCGTTCCCGGGATTAAAAAAAAGTGTTATTTTCGTTTATTTTGTGCAAAGATATTTGTAATACTATCATAACTTATCAGAATTTATTATAAATATATTTACTAACAGAAAATTATGAAAAAACTTTATTTTTATTTCAAAACAACTTTTCTCTTTTAGTATGGCGTAAAGAAGTTAATATGTTCAAAATACTTCTACAGTTTTATTTTTGTACCCTGGTAGTTCGAAGCAAAATAGCTTATAAATGAAATTTTATTGATAATAACGATGTTTGTTTCTTTGCTGCTAGATGCTTTCAAGAGAATTTCACCTACATCAATAGAGACTGAGAGAGCATTTTATGCAGCAGAACTTTTTGTTAATAAATTAAGAAAAAGACTAATTGACCAAAGCATATCTCACCTTTGTTTTTTTAAATCACATTACAAAAATTCATTGTAAAAATTATACTTATTATTGTGTTCATAAATATGAAATTGCAATAAAATATTAATTAAATATTTATAATAACCATGGAGCAAAATGTATTACATATACAGGGTGTCCCAGATTACATTTTCAGCATGGGGATCTCGCTTATTATGAGAGATACAGGTTTGTTAAATTAGATGAATTATTCCTTAGTATGAGAGGAGCTACAATCAATTTTTAAAAGTACAAAATTCGTCGTGCTTCAGATGTTATAGCAAAAAATATGAAAATGTCGAATTTCTTTTTCTCTCATAACTTTTTTGTCTTAATCGTTAGAGCAATTTTATTTGTACTCTCTGAAGGTACTTTTTAATGGAGAATGTAACTGTCATTTTAGATTTTTTTTAACACCTACCATTTTCGAGATATTACACCTAATTCCATTTTTTCTTATGGGCCGCGAAGTTGGCTATGAAATAGTTGAATGTGCTTTTTTTTTCGCGTTTAAATGATATATTACTTGCTATACCTATTTTTATAAAGAAGTCACAAAATGAATAAAAATCGTATTTTACCCATCATTTATCAAGATATCTATGTAAATAAAAACAAAAAACAACTAATTAAATGTCAAATGTCAGTTACCATTTGTATGCGACATTTATTAGAATGTATAGTATTGTTGTGTAATTCAATAGTTTTTTTAGCAAATTTGTTTTCATATAATTATGGGTACATTTACAACTAATTAAAAATTTTTAATGTTGAAATGCAAATTCTTTACAACAGAAACTGTGCAAAATATATATTTGTAATTCTTTATGGATTTGTTTTGGATTTTTGGTTGGTTTTTTGAAGAAACCATATTCTCTTAAATTTATTTCCAAATTTCTTTAATTACACACTCTTCGTTGCCTTTTCTCAAGATATAGCTCAAGTATATTCGCTCAGCTTCCACACAGTTTTAATGGTAAAGAATGTAGCATCTCAACATGTCAAATTTTTCGCTATTTTTAAGTGAAGCCATCATTATAACAACTACTACAAAGACTATCGAATTACACAACAATAATATGAAATTCTAATAAATGATACCGCAGAAATAGTAACTGTCATTTGGCATTTAATTAGTTGTTTTTTGTTTTTATTTACATAGATAGCTTGATAAGTGATGGGTAAAATACGATTTTTATTCATTTTGTGACTTCTTTATAAAAATAGGTATAGCAAGTAATATATCATTTAAACGAGAAAAAAAAGCACATTCAACTATTTCATAGCCAACTTCGCGGCCCATAAGAAAAAATGGAATTAGGTGTAATATCTCGAAAATGGTAGGTGTTAAAAAAAATCTAAAATGACAGTTACATTCTCCATTAAAAAGTACCTAAAGAAAGTACAAATAAAATTGTTGTAATGATTAAGACAAAAAAGTTATGAGAGAAAAAGAAATTCGACATTTTCATATTTTTTGCTATAACATCTGAAGCACGAGGAATTTTCTACTTTTAAAAATTGATTGTGGCTCGTCTCATCCTTAGGAATAATTCATCTAATTTAAACAAACCTGTATCTCTTATAATAAGCGAGATCCCCATGCTGGAAATGTAATCTGGGACACCCTGTATAACTTGGAGTAGTTTTTAAGTAGTAAACCGCTCCCTTAATTTTTTGGGTTATTCGTTTAAAAATATTGGCATAATTTATTACATCCCGGGATATACCGTGACAAAGGCCGATTTGTTCCCGGATTCCCGGGACAAGCAAAATGGTCAAATTAATATGCGAAAGCCTAGTAGCTATGTATTTTTGTTTTTTTTTACACCAAATGTTCACTCCAACCTCACATTCATTACTTCATAGCAAGTAAAACGTCAAGAACAATAAACATGATAATTTTTGTTATAAAATGTAGAAAATTCATATTTCGTTTTTTTTTTTACAAGTTCTTAATAAATTAATAATACAAGTGCACTTTAAGTAAACATTAGGACATGTGCACACTACTTGGATATATATGTATTTTAACTAATGCAATATCTTTACGCTAACATAATAAACTTCTTTGTTTTTTATTCAGTAACCAAATATTAATTCATACATTAGAATGCCATAGGCATGTTAATTGTTCCAGTGTTGCTAAAATTGTTACACTTAGTTGGTAGAAATACATGTATTGGTATAAATCAGTGGTCGACAAACTATGGCCCGCGAGCCAAATCCGGCATGCGGGCATTTTATACTGGCTTACAATGCCCGGGATTAAATGTTTTAAAAAATACAAAATTCTCTCGTAAATTTAAAACTTACAGCACAACATAGTTATGGGAGAAAAAATTATCTTACGCGTAATTATCTATCAGATATGTCGGTTATCTTTTTTTTTAAATTGATACGACTCGTGTCATTATGTTATAAGACCATGTGGCCCGCAGTCCAAAAAGTTTGCATCCCTGCTCCACGGTCGTCTGAAGATGGTGCTTAGGTAAATATGATGATTTTTACGATCGCGTTGGCTATGGAACAGTCCGAAAAAAACCCGGAGAAAACCGCGATAAACGAGACCCCTGCAAAAGCCGGAGTTCGTTCGAACAAGGACACAATTCGTATTACAAAAAATTAATAATTTTTTTGTTTTTTATCCCAGATCTTTCATATTGGTGATTTCATGTGACCCGCGGTACAAAAAGTTTGCCGACACCTGGTCAAGTCATTGCACCTTGATCATAATGGTTTTGAGTTAATTGGAATTAAAAAATTAAAATTCGTTATTGCTTAATATCACATACCGGACACTTTCAATGCTTTGAGTTATTGGGAATTCTCCAGAGATTTACTACGTGTCACTCTACACATGTGGTTTCAGCACAATTTCTACTCACATTCGTTCATGCACTTCTATATTGATTGATTAAAAATATTTTAGACATAGCACTTTTCGAAACTATAGTTTTATGACAATTTTTAGTTGCTTATTAAAAATTAGGTGGTCGGAACCGCTAACGTACACAAAATAGGTAAGTAAAATAATTACAAAGTACAAATAAAGTACAAAATATAGGTGTTATAAACATTTGTAAAAAAAAAGTTTACACATACTGCTAATTAGAATTATTTTATTAGTGCAATATTTCTAGATGTAACAAGTTATTAAGCGAATCGGTTGTAGTTAAAAAAAAAAAGCTACGACACTAATTATAAACTTGTTTCTAGTCAAAAAGATTTATTTATCATTCATCTGAAAGATTGGTTAAAATTAATAGGTATATCCGGTATTGGAAATTATGTAAGAGATTGTTGGTAACACGAAAATATCTTTTTATTAACATTTTTTGTATGGTAATTGGTAATCATCATCAAATTAATTTTTTTTAATGAATTGGCGTGAAAAGTTTTTCAATTTAAGTTATTAAATGTATAGGACACGTGTAGAAACATGATTAAAAATAAATTTGGTAAAATTTTGGACTATGATGTGTTAAATAATACGGTTTAGAGTATAATTTCGAAAACGGATATACATTAGAGCTGTTATGTTAAGGAATGTCGATTAAAGTAACATGTTATTTCTTTAAATATAAATAAATATGAAGACAATTAAATATGAATAAAAAAATAATGAAAACAAGTAAATTGTTTAGAGCTTTTATAATAAGATTCAGTCAAAGGTCAAATAGTTTTGTATGCAATAAACACTAAAATCCTAAATGCTTGTTTAATGTCTTAAAAATGTTATTTCTGACAAAAACGATACACAAAATTTAATAGTATGAAAGGTCTAGGGACCATTCGTCGTTTCTTACAATCTTACAACTAACTTCTAGTTATTTTATTTCAAACTTACCCAAAACCGGGACCCGCAATATTTATCCATCGGTAAACTCGCCATCTTTTACACCGACTGCATACGCGTGCGTGGAGTGGACCCACTTATAATTAACCTTGACTATATTATGAAATTCAGAATCCGAATCTGTTCTTTAGGAATTCATCTCCTTCCACTTACTTTTTAATAGTAAATAACAACGCGGTTAAACGTAAACAAAGTAGAATCATACGGATAGGAGTTTCCGAAGACTTGTTATTACTTTTTGTTGGTCGTTTTCTCAGGTACCTAAATTTAGATAATTAGGATGAAAAAAAACGTGACGGTAATATTTTATTGACAATTTCACACTTCACTACTAACTCATTAGCCAAATTTTATTATGTTGCATAAATAATAATTAAACAAAATGTTGTATTTAGCAAATGTAATATTTATGACGCTGACACTGAGTGAATAAATTTAAAAAAGTGTAGGTGTTTTTTTATTATTTATGTCTGCTTTTAGCTGATAACGTGTAATTATAAAATATAATTTCTTATTATCTGTGATTAAAGCAAGTGTTCGTACAATTATATTAACGGTCAATGACTCGTATATCACATTTTTAATTCGGTTATTGTTTATGTGGTTACTGGTTTGAGTTTTGTTATATTATGGTATTCTTGAACAAAAATGCTACTTGATCCAATATTTATTGTTCGTTTTCTGTATAATACAGAAAATGAGAAGTACCTATATGTTTATAAAATAGTATAAAAAACACTTCAAATGTGCTATAAATCATATTTTCTTTTGCTCGAAACGTTGTTTACCTTTTAGATTATTTAAATTTCGTAAAGTTCACATACAGCAAAATATGTGTACATTTGAGGTCATAAATAATTTAAAAATTATTATAAATCTATCATGTTTGTAATATCTAGGATAATAGTTTAAAAAGCAGCAATGAATATTTCTACAGAGTTTTACAAATTGCAATTTTTTTATTATATACCTACTTTTTTTCCCAGAGCAGCATTTACACTGTTGAAGGCCTTAGGCGCAACACCATTAGGAAGCCTCAACAAGCCAGGTTAAGCCAATATAAAGTAAAAAAAGTTGCTTTAAAGTTTATTTAGTTCATCAAATTCATAAATACTTTCTTTTTTAAGTTTATTAAAAAAAAAGTCAACTTATGTACAAAAACTGAATTTAATAAAATAAAACCAACACACGAATAGTATTAAAAATAAAGTATATAGGTACATATATTGTTACATTAACAACAAAGAAAAAATTACAGTTTTTTTCTGGCTTAGATATATCTATATTTATAATTAATTGAGTCCTTTAATTTGTTTCAACACGGAAAATAAAATAATAGGCATAGGAAAAAATATTTCTTAGATAGTTTCTACGGGAAGGTAGACCTTAACCAGTCGTTTATAAATTTCTACATATTTTTGAATAAAAAAACTGCATATTTCACATTATTATTAAAATTTGCTTAACTTCATCAATAAACTTTTCCAAGTCAATATCAATTCTATAAGTTTGTAAAACTTTGTGAATACTAGTCAATGTACTTGTCTAAATCTAAATCTTTCTTTAAAAATAAGTCAAAGATATCTAATACGTCTAAATAGCTTTTGTTCTTCCGTTACTTTCGTTACTTTCCGAAATTAGCTTATTGCAAATGACAAGTTGTTTTTAAATTGTCAAAATTTCTGTCAGGTGAAACTCCAATTTCGAAGTTGGTCCTTATAAATAGAAATGAATAGTTCATGTAATGTATTGGAAAGATATTTTAAATAGAGGGGGAGGCCTCGTACATTTTTCAGGGATTTTAGTTTTTGCATTATGAATTTTTTATTTCAAAATTATTATTTTGTTTTGCAAATATATCTTAACAGTTTTTTTTTGCAAGGAGTTGGGTTTTAAAGTAAGGATTCTAGCTTGCGCCTAATGTGCCTTATGGCAAATGCGGTCCCGATTTGTTCTATATCATTTACTTCATCTAGTAATATGAAAGAACTTAAATTATAGCGAATTATCGTGTGTGAATTGAGAAAGCTTGTGTTCCTTACGGTAAGATTTGTCTCTACAGTTTATTTCTTGCAATAACTTAAATTCCTGTGTTTTGGTATTTTTATTTTTCCTGTTAGGCCGGTTTGTGTGTAATGATGCCGCCAAAATATTGATTTTGTTGCTTTCATAAAACTGAGGTTTGATGTAGCTAATCTTGTTTTTACATAAACAAGATACCGAGTCTAAGTGATAAAACTGCAAATTTGTTTCTTTTGTAATTTAAACTTAACTTGTTGTTAATCGTAGTTTATTCTATCCAATTGTTGATTTTACCTATAATTGTAAAATTCATTCGTGATGACATAACAAAGTATTTATCTATGAATAATTATAACCTTGATATTTAGAGTGTTATTTATTTCTTATAACTTGTAACATCTTCCATCTCACCTGAGTATTGAAAGTGTAAAGTTCGGTGAACTACGAAGGCCACTTCTTGCTACATGTTGCATGTTTACCTGCAGTGAAGTTCCTATGACTGAAGATCCACTGATGGATCGCGATGTGCTTGCTACGTTTTATAGTCAAGAATTACGCCAGTTAAATGTCATCATTACAATAAAAAAGTTGCGGTGTTGGAGGTCATCTAGTAGGCGTTATTAAACGTGCTCTCATCTTGTTTTTAAAAATAAAATTCCTGTTTTTAAAAATAAAACTTGATGTAACTTATTCATTCAAAAAGTACAAGCTAAACCTTTCAATTGCTATTAATAGTCTGCTGTGATGATAAAAGTAACTAATTTATTCTGTGGAAGGGTGTATATAATTATATGATTTGTTAATGTTATATTGAATTTATAATTAGACGGTATCTTAAATAACTACATTACGAAAATAAAAATAGAAATGATTCCTGATTATCAAATCATTTATATACGTTTCGTTGAATTGAGGTGTTAATAGAGAATAGAGATTGTAGTAATTTAGTTTGCGCTAGATTGCGCACGTTTATAAAGCAGAGCCGGATTTACGCTTTCGGTGGCCTAGGGCGCAATATTATATGAAGCCTCTACGTGCGTTCCTTATAATTAAAAATTATTATCAACAAGATTTTGTCGGGAATTATTACTATTTTCACACTTATGATTAACTTAAACTACTCAAATTTATAATTTAGAAATACATGCCATGCCATATGCCAAAAGGATAAAAAAAGTGGTAACTAAATTTTAGTTATGCAAGCAATACCTACCTACCAAAATTGTATCGAAAACTTTAAACCCTATATTTTTGTAAACTGTAGGAAATTTTTTATACAATGACGTTAAAATGTTTTTTCTACAACAAAATGTATCAGATCGATGATGGTCAACTGTTTTTTTTTTTTTCTGAAAAAACATAGTATCTATACTTTTTTTTCTTTCTGACATAGAGTTGAATTGTAAATCCGATGACGCGTTAAAAAAATAAAATACATTAGACAATTTTAAGAAAAATGAGTTAAACAATTATTTATCATACTGTACATAATCTTATGATTAGCAATTTTTGTTTTTGACGAGACTAAACAAAATCAAATCTTAACACTTAAAATACAAATGACTTAAATATATCAGGTTGGTGCATAAATATTGGCCGTTTTTATTGTTGTATAATAAAATAAAGAGTTTTACACACAGTAGATACGTATTTAATCACTGATATAGTTTCCATTGCTTTCTATCACTCTTATACCTTTCTACTAATTTAAATATGTCGGAAGTACAAAACAACTCCAGCTTTAAGGCAAAAACCAATCTAGGCATTTTTTAATGGTATCCATGTTATTTAATTCTTTTTCCATTAAGATGATTTTGTAAAGAACGAAACAGATAATAATCGGAAGGAGCTATATCTAAACTATATGGAGGATGATTAATAAGTCCCCAAGCACCCTTATCAAAATCGGAAGGTCTGCAACTATGAGGTTGATTTTCTAGGTCAATGTCACCTGAACGAAATTTTTCAAACCAATGTTTACATGTGTGTTCTGAAGAAGCATTGTTCCCAAACACACCACATATATTTTTAGCACAATTTGTTGCATTAGTGCCTTTTTTAAATTTATAAAACATTATTGACCAAATTCACACTTTACCGGAAGCCATTATTATTGCGGTAAAAATATTTTTAATTATCAATTCAAACTGAAAAGGCGGTAAAATAGTAACTACATAACCTCACTAATGTAACCAATAAAATGCGAGCGCATCCATTTAAAATCGGCGGTAAATTATAAAATTTATTATAAAAACGGATATTACTTAGTATGCACCAACCTGATTACTTAAACGAAATTTTAGTAAAAATGAGAGCAAAAAAATAAACGTAAATATCATAATATACAAATTTAGTGTAAACATAGTTGTCCTCTGCATTTAACGCCTTTGGATACGCACTCAGAGAAGCAGTTAGTCAGAAGATCAATTTTTAATTTAATACTCACATTATAATGGTTGGTTTTTCATCAAAAATTATAAAAAACATAATTACATTAGTTATAAACAGTTAATTACTAAATTGGCTGTGTTTTGTCTAGTCAAATACAAGAATTGCTAATATTTTGTGAAAATTAATAAATCATTTTTTTACTTACTTTTCTCGAAAGTTTTCGTATGTTACTATTTAGTCATGAGTCCTTCTACTGTTAGGTGTAGGACTGTTGAGTTGTGTTGTGCTGACTTTTTTCCATGTTTTTCTGTCTTGTGGTTTTTTTTTTGTGTACGTATGTTAATTTTTTTAATGCATAATCGAGTTTAGAATGAAATTCTTTATTAGCAAAATTTAAAAATTGTATACTAACTATGCCTTAAAAATAAGTTGACTATCGCCTGTCTGATATGTTTGATTGTAAAAAAAATATTTGAATGTAATTGTATAGAGAATTTTCTGCAAAAATGTAAGGTTTCCTCTTTAAATAACAAATATATGTGCATGCAAAATTAAATTACTTGGTTTATGCCCTATAACATGAAACAGTAGTTCATTTTATATAAATACTAATAGCATTCGTAAATCCTATGCTGCAAATACGTGACGGTATTGCTGTGTAAATAAATAGCATTTTGCTTCATGCCAGTTAAGTCGATTATGTAAATATAGACCCCAATCATATTTGTCGAATATTGTAGGTATAATAGACGTATTTATCGTTAAATTGAATGGACAATAGCACATTGTTTTTACAAACTCCCGTATAATTTGATACCTACTTCTAATTCTTTTCGACCGCGTCAAAATAACATTATTTAGAGGAAATAGCCCCGGAAGAAAATATCTGTATAGGCGTTTTGAGACGTTATTGTGTTTCAGGAAAACACTTATACTATTTCCGGATACATGCGTGTGGATATGTGAGAATAAAAATCTCAGTTCTCCAGCGAATTCTTGTTTACTGAAACTCAAAAACATAAGGGTTTTTCAACCACTATACCAACGAACAAAAAAATATTTCTGCTTTAGGAATGTTAGAAGTAAATAATTTTAGTGTTATTTTAAATTTGTTGAGTTAATAAACTTCCATGCAGTTATCGTTACAAATTAAAAAGTTCGGCAGTATTTTCCCTTTCATTAATTTATTTATCTTAATTTCAAAAAATAGAAATTGACCAAATTTATTTACAATTATTACAACATTCAAATCATTTATGGAAGATCGTCTTTTGCAGTAATTTAACTATACTTATATTAATATTTCTTTTGACTGTTATTCACCTAATCAGACTTGTGTTTAACCATTTAAGATACAATTTTTAAACTGCAGTAAGCAGTAGATAATTGACATAAAAATATAGTACGTACGTAAATTTGCACTAAATGAACTTCACAAAAATTGATTTATTGTTTTTATTTGCTATATAGGGTATATATAGTGGGAAATGAATATCATGAAGATCTGGTACTAGATAACACGAGAAGGATAAAAGGTGTGACCACATGTAAATACCTAGGAATAATCCTCAACAACCAGGGAAGTAGTAACGATGAAATAAAGGAAAGGATAAATAAAGGAAAAAAGACAATACGGACGCTAAACTCGATCTTGTGGGACAAAACAATCACAAAGGAAAACAAAAAACGAATATATATAAGCATAGTACAAAGTATAATCACATACGGAGCCGAAACATGGGATATGACAAAAAAGAATAGAAACAAACTCATGACGACGGAAATGGATTACCTCAGGAGAAGTTGTAGAACATCAAGAATAGAAAGAGTCAGAAACGACACGATCAGAGAAAATATGAATATGGACACCAACATAATAGAAGTTGTCGAAAAGAAGCAACTAAAATGGTTCGGACATACGAAAAGGATGAAAAATACAAGATGGCCAAGGAGAATTCTGGAATGGATACCGGCCGAAAGAAGGAAAAGAGGACGCCCTAGAAGAAGCTGGCGGGACGATATAAATGAGGCCATGAAAACAAGGCAATTAGAGGAGGACATGTGCTACGACAGAAGAGAATGGAGACTGGGGACGGAGAAGCGGCGCAGACCGTAGAGAAATCCGTTATATATATATATATAGGGTGTTTCATAATTGAATGCTGATCCTAAAGGGTATTATTCCTTGGTTGATTTTAAAATCTTATTTGATTGTGAGATAAAAGAGTTTATTTAAAACAGTAATTTGAACAATATTTTACAGTGGTACTCTATAACTAATTATGTTAAATTGCCTAAAATTAAATATAAAAATATTAAATACATTTAAAATAATGTACTTTGAATCTTTGTGTTTGGAATGTGCAAGAATGTAACACAAGGCGGAAAAATGGCCAAGATAAAGAAGAAATAAACCCGAAAAATGTTTGTAGGTGGATAAATCAGGATTTCACTTTTAATTAAGGCTATGTAGTTCATGAATATTTTACCAAGCTTTAAAAATCTCACTTGCTAATTTATTTTCTCTAGGGATCTCACTTGTCTGTGGTAAAGCGGAACGACGATTTTATATACAATTATTTTGTTTGATAAAAGCTTTTATGTAGCTATGCAAATGCAATCATATGTTGTTAATTACGCTGATAATATAAGATACGAATAATGTATAACATAAATATTTATAATAAACATATGTACGTGTAAACGATATAAATAGTTAATTTTATATACTCAGTAACTAAATGTTTGTAACGTTATTTAGTAAAATAAAATTTAATTTAATTTACAATATTTTTCTGCTAATTTACATACAAAAGGAATTTGTTATTGACATTTGAAAAATATTTGGACTGCCGAAGTTATTCGTGTTAAATGTAATACAACCAAGTTAAGTAAAAATCACTATTCTCTTATCTACGAACAATATCGTTTGTAGAAAAATTATACCAGTTTCGATACTCGCATCTCTTCGTCAGTAGATTTCTTAATTTTACATAGGAGATATTACTTAAAAAAGCTACTCGAAACTGGTCTAGTTTTTTACAAAAATATCATTGTTGCTAATAAGATAGAAAATTTTATAACTAAAATTAAGGTTTGTTCCAGCCTATGTGCGATCCGATAAACGATCAGCGGTATCCGCAGTATCGATATAGCGTTCCAGCAGCGTCTTTGATAGTTCATCGGACGGTTAGTCGGCTGTTCCAGCAGTTATCTGAACAATCCAAGAACTAATTTGTGGACGGTAAAAACAGTACATGAACTAAGGCAAGAAATACCGCTGGATTTTTACACGCATGCACTGTTCACAACTAACGTGGCCTCTGGTAGCTCCGCATTGCACTGCTGGAAGAAACCCTAAGTTTTATTACATTAGCTATTTTTATTTACTTTAAATAATGATAATTATATGGTCAGTTATTACTTTAAAAATATGCTAAGACAATTAAGTACATATTATGTAGACTCATAAGATGAAAATCGTGGTTATAAAGGAAGTAAATTAAATAATTTCTTTATATAAACATGAAAAGAAAAGAAGCAAAATATTTATTAATAACATATCGGATTACACAAAACATTGTGATGGGTTTTGTTTGGTGATATTGCTATGTAGGTATATCAAATAAAAAACAGTTTTAACGTATGTTTATTTATTTTTTAAATTCACTCTGTTTACATTTATGGTAAATAAATTTTTTTTTAAATAAATATCAAGAGCGGATTGATATTTGAATAGTAGTTTAAATTCTTAAAGATGTTTTGACTTATACAGAAAAAACCCAAATACTCGCAAAAAATCTTTCACGTTAAATCACACAAAGAAATTTGAGAGATGTGTAATAGGATGTTTAGCTCGACAAAAAAAGGTTTTTGAAGCAAAATATAAAGTGTGTTTGGATTCACACGTGTGTTTGGACCTTATTTTGTGGTAATGACATGTTGTTGACATAATTGGTGTTATTATCTCAGACACTATATTTCTACAGTAATTTTTCCGCTTAATTTACTGTTCAAACAAAAGTGCTGATAATGTTGTTGGCTGCTAGATCGCGCAGTTACTTTTCTGGGTTTTGAACAATTTGCAAGAAATCGTTTTTAATATTTTTTATTTGCATTGCGAAAATATTGTTTCCAATGAAATCATAGCACATGGAAGCGCCAGAAAACATTAGGTAAACCAATTTCAAATATTAATGTAACTGGATCAACCTGATTAAACAATAAAATGTATTTGAGGCGCAAAAATGTTAGGCGTAAACTGGATGTAGTGCTTTGCTTTGCTCACCTATGAATTTTCTAATTTTTAGGATACCTACAATGAACGATAATAAGCATTAATTGATATCTTCAATTTCAACCGTTAACTGTAAACGATAACCAACGGATAAATAAAGATTATTATAAGTAAACTAAACATTTTTCATAATTTCATTTAATTAAAATTCTAACAAAGGATGTACAAAAATGTTTGCGAAATTTCCAACTTTATTCAGAAATTAATATTGTATTGTTAACAAGTATATAACTTTAAACAAAATATCGTTCTCACAATTGTGTCATTTAAAAAAAGTTATTAATTTTTAATATGAAATAAGCAGTTTGACTTTGAATTTTCACGAAGACATGTTTGAGTTTTATAAAAGAAAACTAATTTAAAAGTTTCAACATCCTGAAGTAAGCTTATTACTTACCGGCTACATTTCATGGTTCTTAACTGTGAAATAATCTGAAATTAAAAAACTTGTTAGACTTAATATTAAATTGTGTATTACAGAAACGATGTAAACATATAGGAACGTTTTATGTCTTAGCCACATTTGATCTAGTTAAATTTTATTGCCATAATAAAGTTAAACTGTAAGAAAGGTAAGAACTTTTCTCATTGAAAATTAAGAATTGTAATTATCAGGGGTTTGGAGCGGAGCTCGGAGTTGGAGCACGGAGCAGTGGAGCAATGGGTTTTTGCCCGGAGCAAATAATTTTGATTGCTCCACTGCTCCAGTTTATTATGGAAAATTTGTAAAAAAAAATTTTTTTCTTCCTTTTTTTCAACGTTTGAAGATCAATAATCTGTTCTTCAAACATTTATTTAACTTCACTTGTTTGCTAGGGGCAATATTGTTATTTTTGACCAACCTATGCATATCCGATAAAATTAAAACTTTGTTTTTAAAATCAATTTTTTTAAATCAAACATTATTCTTTTTAATGTTAACAATATTTGGAGCATGGAGCGGAGCTGGAGCAGGCATTTTGATGCCGGAGCGGAGCTGGAGTGGAGCAATTAAAAAATTGGGCTGCTCCAAACCCCTGGTAATTATAGTTATCATGTTTTTAATTAGAACAATACTTGATTTGACACCTGAACCATCTGATTTAACGATATTTAATTCTTTTTTAGTAGTCTACAATAGTTATGAAATGTTGTTGCTTAAATAATAATGTTATACCAAATATGGAACACAATTTGATATATTCGTTAAAGATAGCAATCACTTACATAACATGTATTTGCTTAAGAGATCTTTAAATTTGTCTTAGGATATATTGCCGGGGATGAATTTATCGTGTCCGGAACATTCTTCGCCCACAATTCTTCGCGCACAATTCTTCGCCCACAATTCTTCGCCGCCATAATTCTTCGCCGCTACAATTTTTCGCCGCATTCAAACATATCACAAATTTTGTTTGTAAATGTGATTGTTTTTATTTATAACGTAATTTTTACAGATTATTTTACATTGGGTTAGGTTAATTTAGGACAGGTTAGGTTACTTTAATTTTTATTCATACTATAATAACATAAACAAGATTAAAAATCACAACATACGCTATTTATGTAGCAATTTTTAAACATAATATTTAAAGAAGAAGTATTAATATACAAGAAATAACTTTAGGCTAATGTAAAATAATCTGTAAAAATTACGTTATAAATAAAAATAAAAACATTTACAAATAAAATTTGTGATATGGTTGTATGCGACGAAAAATTGTGGCGGCGAAGAATTGTGGGCGAAGAATTGTGGGCGAAGAATTGTGGGCGAAGAATTGTGGGCGAAGAATTGTGGGCAAAGAATGTTTCTAGACCCTGAATTTATAGGCACGAGTAGCAAAGTTGGAGTTGCACCACCTTTTAAAAATAGAAAATCTTTAACAAGAAGTTTATGTCGATCATATTAATGTGAGTTTATGTGACAACTTTTATCGCTGTTAACTGTTCTAGCAGCCGAAAGTCCAAAAACGAGGAAAAAGACAATATTACATATTTCATTAATTCACAGCGTATTTCGAAGTAATTATAGGTTATCTCAGTGAGTGCTATAGTTTAAATATTTTTATTTAGGTTTCCTTAAGCAAAAATAATTTGTGTTATCGGATTTCTGGTAGCACTATTTTTGAATGGGGAGATATGATGAAATGTCAAAAGCAGAAGAAATAAATGCACGAAAGATCACTAAAGCGCACATCTTTATCCTGTGGCAACAAGATAATAAAACAAACAAAATTGCGCGCAAATGACACAATAGTTAAAAGCACATTCACATTTGGCTCTAAAGTCAATAGAGCTATGGAACAAAAGCTTTTAGCGACTGAAATAGTGTACTTAGGAGATCAGCCAGAGTCAAAAATTTGAAAGATCAAAAGGGATGAAACAAAATACAGCAAAAACAGGACTGTCATAAAAAATTCAGTAGCGGCAATGATTTGGTTGGTACGTGTATGTCAACAGGATGGAAGAAAAAAGCTGCCAAAAATTGCTAGGAACTGAAGAACAGTAGAAAGACGAAAGCAGGGCCTCAAAGAAACGTTGTTTAAGAGGTGTAACAAAAGAAATGTCATTAAGATGACGGAACGACGACACGAAGCAATTGCAGCAAGAAACGGAAGGCGAAAATTGACCATATTTTTGTTTTGTTTTGAAGAAAACGTCTTTAGTAGTTGATTTCGACTTTTTGTGGTTTTAATTTCTGAAATATGAAGCTAACTTATTTTTTTTTGTATGGAACCAACATTAGGTCGTAGCTTGACTGAAAATAATATTTATGGGTGTATAAACAAAGATTTAATTATTTTTTGTAAAAATTTCATTGTGATGGTCTGCCATGGAAAAGTAAAATGCATGATGTTGACTTTAGACGACAATTAACTTTATATCAAAGTCTACTTTTGCATGCATTATTTATCGTAGTTTAGTAATTGTTTTGAATAAACATTTTTGTTCAGTTTTAATACTTTTAAATTATTTAGCTTTCGTTGTTTGTTGTTTTGCAAGAATGATTTTAAGACAAGTAAATAGTATAAACTTTACTTCTGATTATAATTTTACGCTTTTATTAAAAGTCTTTTTTTTCCTAAAAAATAGTGCTGCAAAGAAACTAAACGAAAATGCCTCGGTTTAATAGTCGAATAGCTAACCTTCAAATAAATTTACTTGGCGAGTAAATAATGTTTAACTCAGCGTTTCACCTTTTTACCCTTGAGGAACCATTAAAATAATATTCATCTCTTAGGGAAGCCTACACACCAGTTATTTTTTTCACTTATATATTTTTACTAATTATATACGTTATTATAAACCAACATTACACGAAAATACATATTATTAGCCCATTCATTTTTTTTTTCGCGGAACCCCTAACGATTTCTCGCAGAACCGCAGGGTTCGGGGCAACCCTGGTAAAGAAACGTTTAACCTTTCCATACACATAATAAAGAAAATATCAGATTTTGGAAAAATATATTAACATGCTTTAAAGAACAAGATCTACACATTGAAACTTGACTGTGGGGATGCGATACCTAATTCCTCAAAAATATTAAGAAATAAGTTTGGCAATATTGCTACAAAATTGATTATTGGAATGTTTTTGATTCCATCTTGTAGTAGGATATACAATTTTTAGTACAATTATGCTCCATTTATGTAATTTGTTTAGCATAACACATAAAGTATTTGTATTTGAAAGGCGAGAAATGTAATGTCATTGTCTTCGGTGGGTTACCTATAAAAAATCCGTTTGATTCATCTTAAGACGTTGGAATCGTAACAAAAAAAAACATTGCGTATGTGTCAAATTTTGCTTAAAAACCACTATTAAAATCTTTAACGTTTATAACATTTTGTTTAATGGCAAAGTTACAGAGTTATAGTGAAATTTAAAAATTACGAAATTTAATTATCGTCCATAACGTAAAAAACAACAACTGCTGCTACAAATAGGATAATACCAATGAATTGATCTCAAAAAAGTAGTTTTAGAGACGTAAATAAGATATTTTTCGGTTGATAATTAGTTGACAAAGTATTTACTACAATTATCTGTATTATTTTAAACGGCGTTTTACTTATAAATTGATATTTTCTTTTTCATTTTTAAATAACTGTTTTTATCTGGTTACACAAAGCAGACACAAAAGTAATTAAATTTAAAAGTTAATTTAATGCACATCTAAATTTTTTCATACAATGTTAAAAATAAATTATAGGTCTATATATTTCTTATATATTTTTTTTTAACAGGAAATCAAACATCTATTATTTAATTATATAAGATAAGACCGACTAAAAACTGGCTTCGTCGTACTTCTTAATGTAATTTATTTTTAACTTTAACTGATTTTTGCTACCATTAAGTTTTTTATGAATAACTTGTTAGACTTGATGTACAACCTCGAACATTATTTTAACCCTTATCCGGGCAAGGTGAGTCCAATGGACTCTTTTGACTATTTGAAAGCTTATTTTGTGAAAACTATATAAGATGGTGTACTGCCAATTTTTTACTTTGTTTATTATAGTATAGCCATTACAATTCTACCATAATTAATGAAATTATAATACGATGTTATAAATAAAAAAACTTTTTGAAATTGCAAGCGTAACAGAACCGCGGAGTCCATTGGACTCCAATCGTCTACCTCTACCGTAAGGGAATTACCGACGTTCACGTGTGCTATCGTAATCCAGACGCGTTGTGTTTAGACTAATTTTGTCTGTGCTTGCTCGTTGTTGTGTTTACACTAATTCTGTTGGTGCTGTTATTAAAATAAGTTTATTTATAATTTTGGTTTTTTGCAACATTACATCTGTTCTCGTTTGGTATGTAGCTTTTATTAGTAAGTATTTTTTAGTAAATCTTGCAATTTGTGTTTTAGTTATTAGTATCACTGCTAATTACTATGGCTAATAAAAAGTTATCAGAAAAAGAACTTGAGGAAATTCTACTCAATTTGTCGGACAATGAAGACGATGTTGATGTTGATAAATATACTGATTCAGAATCAGATTCAGAGGTGGACAATTACAGTGTAGCAAGTGAACTTAGTGATACCCAAAGTGAATTTGAAGATATAGACGCAAATAATAGCGCAAATAATTCTGAAAGTAATAATGCTAACAATGATATTGAAACTGAAAGTGATAATCAAGATGAACCAATAAAGTTTTTTGGCAAAGATGGGACAGAATGGTCGCGTAGTGCTTTTCCAACTGGACGTGCTCGTGCACATAACATAATAAAAGGATCTTTGAGTAAAGTTTGTCTTCCACAAGGTGTTCTTATCGAGGAACCTGTAGATGCATTTTTGTTATACATAAATAAACAAATTGTCGACAAAATCGTTAACTATACCAACCAAGAAGCGATTCGGGTGATAGGGCCTGAAAAGTGGAAAAATTGCGACTCCATTGAGTTATACGCGTTTATAGGACTTCTAATTACAGCTGGCCATCTAAAATCTAATTATACAAATTATGATGTTCTTTGGAATCGAATTTATGGACCACCAATATTTCGGGCAACAATGGGACTAAAGCGTTTCAAACTGCTATTACGTTTCATCAGATTTGATGACAAAACAAGTAGATCTGAAAGGCGAAAAAAAGATAAACTAGCCCCAATTCGCGACATTTGGAATCTTGTGAATACTAATTTTAAAAAATTTTATACACCTGGGGATAACATTACTATCGACGAACAACTTTTGCCATTTCGTGGCAGATGCTCTTTCAGACAGTATATGCCTTCCAAGCCGGATAAGTACGGCTTAAAAATCTGGTGGGCTTGTGATTCAGAAAATTATTACCCACTAAATGGACTTCCATATGTTGGAAAAGAAGGCAACAATGTTGCGAAAAACTTGGGAAGACAGGTTGTGGAAACTCTGGCAGAACCTTTTTATCGATCAAAAAGAAACATTACCTGTGACAACTATTTCACGGATTTAGATTTAGCGTATAACTTGCTATCAAATGGACTTACGCTGGTGGGAACTGTAAGAAAGAACAAGAGGTTCATTCCAAAGGAGTTTCAGCCACACAAAAGTCGCGATGAGAATTCTTCAGTATTTGGTTTTACCAAGAAGGCTACGTTAGTATCGTATGTCCCAAAACCAAAGAAAAGTGTGATTGTATTATCCACCATGCATCACTCTGAAGAAGTCAGCGAAACCGATAAACATAAACCAGAAATTATCCTCAAATATAATCAAACTAAATGTGGAGTAGACAGTTTAGATCAAATGGTCCATGAATACATGTGCAAACGTAGAACGAATCGTTGGCCTTTTGCGTATTTTATGAATATATTAGACGTGAGTGGAGTAGCGGCATATGTCGTGTGGAAAAAATTGTTTCCTTCCTGGAACAACAAAAAGCACGAAAAGAGACGTTTGTTTCTCATAAATATTGCAGAAAGCTTAGTAGTGCCTGAGATACAACGCCGAAATCTGCACGGTGTATCTAAGACCACTAAGACGTGTATGTTACAATTTGTACCATCAACATCTACTGCCACTGAACCACGTACTATTCCAGAAAATAAAAAGAGAAGGTGTCATATTTGTCCTGCAAAAAGAGCTAGAATGCAAAGACAAACTTGTGATAGGTGTAACATAAATGTTTGTAATGACCATTGTAAAACTACAAGAGTTTGTTCGAAATGCGAACAAGAATAAATAAGATTTGTTTTTTTAAATGTTCGTGATTAATGTAAACCAATTAATAAACTTGAATATCACATGTTTGTATTACTTATTTATTATTAACTATCATATTTATTAACCAAAACCAAATTTCGTACCTGTTTTATGTAATATAAATGCCTAGGAGTCCAGTGGACTCTCAGGTTCTGTTACGTTACTAAAAACAACTGCCCGGATAAGGGTTAAAATATATTCTCTACCGTTTTTGCTCCTATTTTCATTGATGTTACATTAATCGTTTTTGTTACCGGAATATAATTTTATTTAAAAAAATATGATAAACATATTAAGCTGAAATAACTTTTTGTTTTAAAATAAAATTCAGTTGGCTAGAAAATTGCTCTTAATAAGTTGATAAAAATTTAGCCGTTCTGTAAATACTTTGTTTAAAATAATGTTTGGAGCTTTAGAATATAGTTTCATCTAAAAGTGTTTAGTTTAACAATAACAGCAACCAATTCTAGATTAAATCTTATAACTATCGCATAATAGTACATTTTGGCAAAGTATTACTCCTATTTGTTGTCATTCCATTATGAAGATATTTTACTCGTTATATTAAAATTAAAAATAATTATCTTTGTGCTTTCAAACTGGAAACAAGCAACTTATTTAATCCAATTTAAAGTATCTGACAAAAAACATTGATACAACGTTAAAAGAGCAGAATAATTTAAGGTCGAGTGAGCCTTTAGTATAGATTCTACCTAGCATAATTCATTAATGAGAGCGCATAATTTATACAGCACGTCTCGAAACTATAGGTTTCGTCTTTTATTCCTTCTATTTATTTTGTCTGTCTTTTCCTTTCAATGATTCTTTTCCAGTAATTCTACTCCAGATATAAACCTTTGTTTGACCTGCAAATTAATTAATTTTGGCCAAAAACTGTTTATTAATGATAGAAAGGAGTCGACTTATTATGAAATACTGTATTACCCGATGAGAAAAGAAACGAACCGTGTTCATAATTTTATGATCCCTAAACTTCAGCACACTTATACTATTTTTAGAATTTTTACTACGCTTATCTTTCCATATATCATTTTTCTTAAACCGTACCGTCATATTTTTAGGCTCGTTACATAGGTAAATATAATTTGAATTATTATCGATCGGATGCATTATATCTTTAAGCTAAACATACAAATTAATATTCAATTGGTTTTGTAATAATTTGAAATTAAAAACTGGGAATTTTTATTCATAATTTAAAAGACTTATTTGATTAATAAAAAAATGCGTGTTTAGTATACCGGGTGTAGACGAAATCAGGCTAACCTCCTTTTTTAAATTTAGTTTTTAATATTAGGTAATACACAAAATTTTAAATATGTGATATGTGCATAAAATCCGATTATCTAAACATATGTACCTACACTTTTATATAATATCCGGTAGCTGGAAAATGCAATCACTTTATTGTTTCAAATGGATCACCCTGTATATTTACAAATTTTTGAAAAAACAAGTAATCAACCATATACTTTTTTTAACCAACTCTTATTTTTGTTAATGTTTGTCGACTTAGAATGGATTAAGTTTTATTAAAAATTGCGTTCTCTTTTCAAAAATGTGAAACTTGCAGAGCCATTTAAATAAAAACGTTATGGCCATTTACACCGACACTAGAAATGATGTAAAACTGTGTATATGTTCAAATATATTCTATACATATAATACAGGTCTGAAATTTCGTCTGTTTACCTTAAAAAGAAAAATAACTGGGGATAAATCTGATAACGCTTACACCCGACATACCAAAAATTTTTGTTCTGTAGATTAAATGGTTTTTAAATAAATTTCAGGCAAGGATTACTTGGATTTTGTTTTGAAATCCAATTTCAATCACTGTAATAAGATTAAATGGATCGCTAGCTATCTTTTATTCACAAATGATGTTGTTTTAAACCTAAACGGATTTTTTCAAAATCTTTTGGAATGATGGAATTAAAAAATATGATCTCTTGTAATTTAATTTTTGTGAACCCAAAAAGAAAAACAAGAATATCATAATATTTTTTAAAGCGTGGTTAGTAGGTTAGTAGCTACTACCTTTTTCAATCATAACGATCACACGTCCTTTTTTAGTTTGTTTGTAGTTATACGAATTTCTTTTTTAACTATCATCATGTTATAATGTTTCTAATAATTTTTAGTACTATCACTTAAATTTAGTGTTTCTCAACCTTTTTGAACTTGCCTTCCCTTTTCCATATCAATTTTCATTGTGCCCCTCTTTCAATTATGCCCCACCGGTTGAGAACCACTGACTTAATTGAATAGTAATCGCAAGAAAATAAACACTTATTTCAATTTCTCTCCAGCAATATTGACATATTATGTTGCATTCATATAATGTTGATTTATTTCGAATATCTTGTATGATACCGTTTGTTATTCTCTAGCAGAGTTTGCCAATAACAAGACTTCATCAGTAAACATCAAAACATATGCCATTACCCTACATTTAACTTCGATATGGTAGTTCAAGATTTACCAACACATTTGTCTATGTCAACATGGATGTATACACACATATCTGCTTTACACTAAACATAAAATACATTAGTGCAAAGCTTTAAGTAGCATATGACAGTGCCTTTTGTATATAAAGCTTTTAACATGTACTTAACGACGTATATAAACATAATTTTAGGTCTTTGTTTCAAAGCTATATATGCTATATTTCAAAGGTTTTACTCTCGTTTATCGCAGAGGAGGGCTATTGCACATATGTCACTATACAGCAACGTCTGAGGTTCATTTTTATAGGAACATTCTTTCCATGTCAGAAACACATTTACTACAAAAGTGGGATTCTTTGTACAATTCGTTAGCGGAGACATCAATTGTTGCAAACTAACTGACATTCTACGAGTCACAGTCCATTACGGAATACAATTATTAAATTATGATTTGTCGTACTAAATAAAACGATTATTATATTTTAATTTTTTATACGAAGTATTTGTTTACGCTGGTACCATAAAAAAACATGCCACGCTAAAAG
Source organism: Elmis aenea (assembly GCA_947652605.1). Classification (NCBI taxonomy): domain Eukaryota; kingdom Metazoa; phylum Arthropoda; class Insecta; order Coleoptera; family Elmidae; genus Elmis; species Elmis aenea. Next base: position 37,888,966 of record OX393577.1, read on the forward strand.
AAGGAAAAGAAAAGAAAGAATACATCGCTACGACTTACTTGCCCTACATCAGCGGAGTGACTAACAAAATATCAAAGCTTCTACAAAAACATAAAATCAAAACCGTTTTCAACGCTCCTTTGAAGCTCTCGAATAAATTAAGAAGAACACACGACACAGGACTACACCACGCGGGAATATATAGCATACCTTGCTCCTGTGGAAAAGTATACATAGGACAGACTGGCAGGAGTATACAAACGCGTCTCAAAGAACACGAAGGACAAACAACAAGAAAACAAGTCGATAAATCAGCGGTAGCAGAACACGCCCAGGGTACAGGACACAACATCCTCTTCAGAGAAACAAAACTACTGGCCCGCGAAAACCATTTCTGGCCAAGATTATATCGAGAATCATTGGAAATCATCAAGAACCCAAACAACTACAACAGAGACACAGGCATACAACTCCCAAACATCTGGAAACCAGTCATCACAAAATCACTGAGGCAGAACAAACCCATCAAGCGGAACGCCACGCCTCCACAAGCTGGATATATAAACCCAGCAACATCACTCACAAATTAGTCGTTTTGAAAAAGACCAAGACACAATGGTCGAAACGTCAACTACTTCTAAATATAGAAGACGCGGTTCCAAACGGCCGCGAAAGCCTCAAGAATAAAACACTTAATATCTATCTATCACTTAATACTATTTGAACCTATCTTGCAAGTCCGCTGGTCTGAACCGCTTCAAACGTCTTTCTTCTGAATTGCCTTCCATTAGCCGGTTTGCAAGCACATTAGGGTGCACTTTAATTCGTTCACAATACTTTTCACTAAATGTTTTGATCACTTGCTTCATAGTTGGTATTTTTAGATCGCGCTGGATCACGGCGTTTGGGACGTACCAGTGCGCACCCACAATAAGTCGAAAACCTTATTTTGGAATCTTTGTAATATTTCTATATTAGAATTGCTTGACGTGCCCCAGAGCTGTATTCCATATGTCCATATGGGTTTGATTATTACATTGTACAATAGCACTTTGTTTTCCATTGAGAGTTGGGATCTGTTAACAACAATATAGTCAGAATCAGCAGTTATGTAGTATATAATATTTTCAAATATTTAAAGTGTTTATCTCGACAAAAAATTGAATAAGTGTATATGTATTCGTAAATAAATTTAAATACACTTTTCTAAGTGTAAACAAATGTAAACAACTTTTCTAGTACGTTTAATTATTTTGTATTTATAAAAATGTTATATTTTTTCATTTTTTCGAGCAATTTTCCTTTCGAGCAGTTGTTATTCGAGAAATTTTCCTTTCGAACAATTTTCCATTCGAGCAATTTTCTTTCGAGCAATGTTCACCAAACCTATGCTATAATATTACGGAATATCCTCTATCTTTGATATCCTTTATAATTTTGTGAAGTATAAGTAATTACTATCTCATAAATAATACCTATGTATTCCAAAAAAATTAATTAAAAAATTGTATTATTAAAAACAATAGTTGACTTTTAAATACAATAAATGGCGTGGAAAGTTGTTAATCGTAGCGGCTTAGAGGTTCCACCAGTTTCCAACATTGTTGACGTATAACTTGTTTATTTTTCAAGTTTAATGATATTGAAATAGTGCTAATTGGTGCTAATTGGGGTCAATAAGGAACGAATCAGTAATACATATAATTAAAATCTGCATTTTTCCATGAAAAATTGGCGTAAAGTTTTATTATTTGCTGTATTTTTTTTTATTATTGAGGCGATATATTTTGTCACCATTGCGCTAAATAGCGCTAATTAGGCGGTAATTGATGGCAAAATCATAATTTTTATTTTCAAAAAAGTCACGGCTGCGTGAAGTTTCAGTAAGTTTTTTTATGTTATGTTTAGGCGCCAATAATTATAATTACGTCGCTAATTGGCGCTAACAAGCACGCCAACTGATTCAATAAGCAAAATTTGAATTGGTTAAAAAGTCATGACCATCTATCTTCACGCTTCACGCATGGTTGTTAATATTGTTAAATTCCATTTAGAAACATTGTATAATTGTTTATAAGCAACATTTTAGCAAACTGTGCTTAGGTATTATTTTTTAATGATTCGATTAACTAATTAATACATTATTAGTAAACATCGTGAATAAATACTGCCTAATTTTTTGCTACAAAAAAAAAGCAAATTTTACTTAATTCACCAAGAAGTCGACTTTTTTAGTACAATTTAGATGCGTCTCTCGAATATCATGCGCGTTATAGAATTTATTAGTGTTCTATAAACTTTACCAATTAGGAAAGTTATATTCTTGTGTATTAGTGGATAAGGATTAATCCAGATAATACGCTTGAGAATAGATTGTTAGTATAGAGTAATTGTGTTCAACAGTAACTATCATTTGTATAATATTGAAGAAAATGTAACCACTAAACCTTGTAAAAAAGTCGTTAAAATTTATATAATATATGTGATTAATTTTATAGCAATTTAATATAATAAAAAAACATAAAATCAATTAATAATTATATTTAATTAAATATTTAAAAAAATTGCGTATTTTGTAGAATTTAAAAACGAAATGGGACCGTGTCGTTATGTACACAACCCCTTTAAATACAAGTTGTTGATAGGATTAAAAGAATAAATTAGTTTGATGGAGTTGCTTTTAAACATTACAGTTTTAAAAAGTTTGTTGTCTGTAACTGGTAATTACAGCTTTTAACTTTAGTGATTTTATTTAGGTTAAACGGCTTCTAAAGCTCAAAAGAAGTTCTGTTGACTTAAAACATTCCTTATATGCGTAGTTAAAGACCATCAGTAAAGGCAAGGTTTATTTGTTATCACATTGTAGTATTGCAACTGATTGTGAAACCTGAAAAAAACAATTTTTTTGAGAGAAAGGGTTTTTATTTTTATATCAAATTCACGCGACCATGTGCTGCATTAGCTGGGACACCCTGTATTAACAGGGTGTCCCAGTTGTCGTTAACAGTATGGGGATCTCGTAAAGGGTTAGGGATACAGAGTTGGTTAAAGGTGTTAAAATGTTTTATGATTTATGAGAAACTATTATTTAAAAAAAGTCTTGTAAGAGATTAATAGTTTTTGCGCTATTCATAGAAAACAAAAAAATTACATTTTTAATTTTTGCTTATTTGAAATCATACTCAAAATATTTTTCGACATTATTGAGATACTTTTTCTACGCAAGATTTGAAATTTGTTAATAAATTGTACTAATCTTTATTTGTTTTTGTTATTTTAACATCAAGTTTCTTCTTTTAAATATGGGTTGTAGTTGGCTGTGACACGATCGAAAAGAGATTTTTTTTCTTGTTTAATTGATGTATAAGTTGTTAGGTTTATCTTTGAAAATAAGTAAGTTATTACAGGATTATTGTATTTATCAAGTTTAATCAAAGTGGCAATTGAAATACAAAACAAAAGATCACATAAATAAAGTAGCTGTACTTAATTTAACCCAAAAAACTTAAATAAATTAAGAATTTTTTACATTTCATAGTAATTTTTATAATCTTTAAGTTACTATTACTATTGAATCTAAATTATAACATTCGTTAAAAGTGTGGCCCACTCTCCATGGACAATCCAAATTTGAGATCTGCACTTTGTTGATAATAATGTTGTTGTATATGATGCTCTTAAATAATTCGTAAAAATTAAAATATTTATTTTTAAAAAATTAAATGAAAATAATAATAATAATAATAATAATTCAAGCATTAATCAAAGATGCTTAAATTATTTTTGCATTTGTCAATTAACTTTATGTGGTCTTAATATTGTACATCATATTTAATCCTATTCACTTTAACAATTAATAATCTCAATCGGCTGTTATATCTTTAAATTAAAAACGATTTTATTTAAGAAATTCGGTTAACTTAAACCCCAAGTTTAATGTAACTCACTACTAGGATGTAAGTATGACCCAGTTCAAGAAACTTGGATTATGATAAATGGTAGTAAAGTTTTAGGATTAGAACCGCTTAAGATGGATCATCATTGTGTGGTTGCTTATTGTACGTATGTAGTGGATAGTTTACTAGAACTTAATGCTGTTGTCTTATTATTTCTGCTTGAATCTTAATCTAAAATTAACCATTTTAATTTCTTACAGTATAATTATATTACACTGTTTTTAACATTAAGCAGTAGTAGTTGATTTTAATTGCAATATAGTCGAGTCAGTTGATAATAGTTTAACTTTGAAAGTTCCACTATTTGTAAAAAATATTATTCGTGTCTTTGTTTTATTAGTGTAAACAAATTAAAATTATACCTTTATTCATATTAAATAATGATTAAACATTTAAAATGTACGTAATCTTAAAACGAATTACATAACACTCTTAAAGTCATGCCTAGCTAATACAATTAATGGCAGATGAGCTGTTCTGTGTAGTTTATATTTCTTTCGAGGAATCTGGTGTTTAGTAATTTAATCCGTCAGTTCAAAGGATACAACTATAGGTAATTACATTGTTTATGACATGAAGTTGATTGTCTTCAGACAAAACCGAAACAGTTTTAAACTAAACTTTGGGGTACGAAATTACGTTTAAATTTTTAAACTCACTTAAATTGTTAAGCCAAATATAGTCGAGCCCCCTGTGGATGTGTTTTTAACTAAGATAATAAATAATGAATGTGTTATAGTTGGTACGTTCAACGAAGCAAAAAATTGATTTCGTAGGAGTTTGGTACCTTACATTTAAAATTTATAGAAACCGTATTATCTAAGTTAATTGCTTAACAAAGTTACGTTAGTACAAAATTTTACGTTTCGCTGTTTCTGTAAGGGTAGATATAGGATGTTATGGCTGTAATATTCAAAACTAAGTTCATGAGTGTTGAAACTCGTACTCTGAGGTTTGTTAAATTTTGGGTACACTCTCTGCTCTTATATTAAAACCTTACAAGGGAGGGTCACGATATGTTGTCGCTAAAATTTGATTAAGGCTGTGTTTATTGCATCCAGGACATCAAAACTAAATGTTTCCAGAGTTATACGTGCCACTGACCATTTTCTTCGGAAAAATAGGGAAAAAACTGAAATGTTGGTGTGTAAAGGTCATTTTTGCGATCGCGTTGGCCATGAAACCGTCAGAGACAAAATCTAAATTTTTCTTTTTACCAATGCGCGCATCCTTTGCAAGTAAAATGATTTAAAGTTTTTGAAAAAATCTTGAACGGTTCCGGAGAAAAACGTCAAAAACGAAACCCCTGCATAAGCGCTATGATTTGAGAAGTTGTGGTTAGGGATTGTAAATTTACCGACTTTTTGAATTACCGGTAATTCGGTAAAATTGTCGATCAAAACCGGTTTACCGGTAATTTACCGGTAAACCATATTTCCAACCGTTTCCAAAAATATAAGGTTTGTTTGGGTTATTTTCAATAATTAAAAAGTTATAGGGGTGCGACAGTCAAACTGAATCACCCGGTATATCAGTTAACAGCCATCAACGTAATATTTTTTATGTAATATTAATATAATACAATGTAAAATGACAATATGTATAATATATAAAATAAAAATATTACAAAAAATAGGATCCAGCATTACAAAAAACACATGAAAATAAAACTATTCTGAACATAAAATATAAAATGATATAGCATAAAATATGTTGTCAAATTATTAACAATATTTTTTATTTTAAACTTTTCTTAAAAAATAAGCGCGTAAAAAACATAATTTATCTAAACTGTCGTCTCCTAATTGCGACTTAATTTTTGTACAAAATAATCCAGCCGCGGAAAAAGCTCTTTCGGATTCTACACTTGTTGGTCGAGTAGTGAGTAAACAATCGTATGCCATTTGTATGTTTTCCCTTTATTTTTTCTCCTTGACAATACGTCAATTCTTTTTCGATTATTTGATTTAGATTTTTATCATGATTAGAAAGATATTGTAAAATTACCGGAATTACCGGTAAAAAATTGAAAAATTACCGGTAAAATTTGAAGAGCAATTTTTGCGATTTACCGGTAAACCGATTTACCGGTATTACAATCCCTAGTTGTGGTATGTCTGTATAACTATATCTATGCGACTTGCATAGGCGTTAAACATAGGAAAACCCGTTTTTACAAAGGCCTCGTTTTTCGCGTTTTTCTCTGGAACCGTTTAAGATTTTCTTCAAAAACTTTGCACGATTTTACTTGCAAAGAATGCGCGAATTGGTAAATAGAAAAATTTAGATTTTGTCTCTGACGGTTTCATGGCCAAGGCGATCGCAAAAATTACTTTTATTACTAAGCTTTTCAGTTTTTCTCCTATTTTTCCGAAGAAAATGCCCAGTGGCACGTATAACTCTGCAAAACATTTAGTTTTGATCTTCTTGATGCAATAAACACAGCCTTAATCAAATCCTAGCGACAACATATCGTGACCTTCCTTGGTTAGTATTTACTCACTTAGGCAACAAAAACTAAATAATGTATATTTTGTATGTTTTTCTGTCGTGTAACTAGATAGAAATGTATCTTTATTTGAGGACGCCGTTCTTCGCACTTTTAGTGGGATATTGAAAGAGTTTTATTAATTTTTTAGCCATTTGAAGACATATTTTCTAAATCCTATGCTGATCCACTTCAGTTGTCAAATGAAAATGTTGGCACTTCCTTATTCCTCATCTGCAGAAAATCACTTTTCTCATGATGTTCTTTTAGTTTTCAAAACATATCGAAACCAGCTTGCTGATAATGGCAACTGTATTAACTTAATCGTGCGCTGGAGTAATGTTTCAGGGAAAGAGGATACTTTTGCTTAGATTTCTGCGACTCAATTATTTAGCCCAAGAGTAGCTGACATCTCGTTAGTCGTCAACTTTCGGCACATCTATCTTTCCAGGGTTGGCGCAACAGTATCTGACACCCCTAGGCAAAAAAAAATGTAGACGCCCCTACAGATTACTTTAATAAATAGTTCTTTTACGCACTTTTGATTTGGCGAAATTTTGATTACATTTATGTCGATAGTAGATGCAATTTGATGTTCTATAGATATTTTGCCTAGACCAGTGAGTTGTTTCTGATACATCGTAGAACGGCTGTACGTTTTTATAAATTTTAATTTTGAGAAACTTATTTCTGGACTTGCCATTGATACTGACAATGTCGCAAAAATTTCCAGAGCAAATTACTCCCAGATGTGTACAACCCATTTTCAAACATTTTGAGTATTTTGTATAGATTTTTGAAGTATCTCTAACCGTACACTTTAAAAAATCTGGACATTTTAGTTGCTTCTGAGAATACGTAAACTAAATTAAAATACTAAATATATTTATTGATAATGCATATCCAATTAATATTTATTTACTAATAAATGAAGGTGTTACGTTAGAATTTAAAATATCTAAATGATTTTTCTTTTTTTATGAGTAAGGCTGGCGTCCCCGTATCTTGGCGCCTCTTGGCAATTGCCTAGTTTCACCTAATGGTAAAACCGGCCCTGATCCTTCCGGTAATTTTTTAAGTTTCAAAACATCGGTCATGATTTTGTGAACTGTGTGACATACGATCTTTTATGACGAGATTTTTGCAACGTTTTTTACCTTTTCGACAATGACAGACAGACCAAAATTTGGTAAAATATTTTTTAAATAACAATGAGTTAATTAAACATTCTAGTTATTTAAGTGTAAATAAAACTAATAAAAGGATGAGTCCCCACAGTGTTGAATTTTACAAGGAAATAGTTTAATCTTGAAATTTGTTATTATTTTGTTTTTCTTTCACTATAATTAATTCACTTCATTTCTTGGGGTTGATTACCTCAGAAAAATCCTTCAAAATAAACTAAACTATAAATCTTATTTGCTTTTATCGTCGAAAAAATATTACGGAAGCTTTTTCATTCATATATCTTAGCTTATGGAAATGTAGCACTAAAAAACTATATCTCGAAATGCACTTAAAAAACTTTATTACAGTACACTGAACTATTCAGGCCCTAACAAAAAGAAAGTTTTATCTTTATCTCATAATATTTCGTTGTTATCCAATCAATAGCAAAAATTTACGACTGCAGCAAAAAATAACCCAATAAATTTGCTTCTACGGAAACAGGAATATACAGCTACTTAAAAAAGTCGCTGGAATTATAGTATTGTAGAACTTAGCTAATTCGTTGTTTATGACGTGCAACCAAGCGAAAGACGTGTAAAAATTGCTAAATTACTGTGAAAAAAGATATGAGTCTATATAGAGCGCACACCAGTTTGCCTCGTGTTATTTTGCACATTTCCTTCTCCTAAATATGTGGGATTGAGCCTATTATTTATATTTTACGACATAAATATACCTTCATTCGGAATAAAATCATCATTTAAAGATGAACGATACAGCACATTTGCTTTATATACTCGTATCTAATTCATCAAAAGAATTCCTTAATAGGGAAAAATGAAACATTACTATATTGCTGTTAAGGAGGTATTTGACTCACCACACACATGTTTAGCTTTGTTAAGTTTATTTTTAATAGGTTAATATAACGTGTTTCGTTTCCAGCTAAGTGAAATATTTGCAGTAAACAGTCACTTTTCATTCAGCACATGACAATACTTAATGTATTTAATAAGAACAAAATTAGGTAGATAGGTACATTATGTTCTTTTATACAGGGTCTCGCTTAAGAGCTACGAAATCGCTTAAATTATGACAAATTTGTAGCATTTAATGCTGAATTTAAATCTGAAATAAATATGCCAGAGTTTAGAAGTTATTCAGAAAACGCTTAAAAATAGATATTTGATTTTTTTTAATCTACTTATTCCTTTTACTATAATTATACTGAAAACACTCTCTAGTAGTAACTTTTTATACTCCATTAGCTGATATAATTAATTTTGTTTGAGACATCATCAAGTTTGTTATTTCCTATAGGCGCCATATAACATTTTTTTTTATGACAGTATAGTAATAGTAATTCTGAACACAATGATTTAACACGCTATTGCTGTAATTGGAAATATAGCTATACATACAAAAATAAATAAAGAATTATCATGAACTCAGTATAGCAATAAAAAGAAATTAAAATTGTTAAGTTTAAGACTGTTACAAATAGTTCGATAATAAAAAACTACTGTTATGCCAATCGTTCCTATTATTATTATTATTATTTGAAAATATATGTAAAATTTAAATAAAAAAGCATTGTCAATCTTTTTTAAAATTTGTTTTGTTATGCATTTACTCTGCATAACAACATTTTATTCAAAACGTGATGATTACAATATTAAAATATAATAAAAATGGGAATAAAATGCATGTGTTGTTTGTAAGACAAATCAACCATGTGTGTTTTAAATTGCTCTGACGAAAGTTTTGACATATAGTTGTGCCTTTTAAGTTTCTTAAGTTTCTTTTAGCGAAAAAAAAATGTAAACAAAATACTTAACAATATTGTCTTTTTAAATTAACAAGAGACACGAGTAGGTAACTTAAAATCATTGTGATTATTATAAAACTTTGAAAAAAGCTAAGGTTTAAAAAAATTAAGTTTTTGTTACATTTAGATAGGTTTTGTTTCCATGTCTATGTTGATTTAATAATTTTTAATTTTTTTTATGTCAAACGTTATAGGTATACTAATTTGAAATTAGTTATCGATAGAGCCTTAAAAAGTATATAACAAAGTGCGTAAATTTAGTTTTTTTTTTTTTTGTAATAATGACTTATGCACTGTTGAAATTTTAATGATAATCTAAACTTACAAAGACGGTACTTAATAGATTAAAATATTTAGTTTATGTAGGGAAACGACTATGTTGGATTTTGCAATAAACGCCTATAAGGTTTCTTTAAAAAACTATAAAAATGCAATTATTTAAATAAAAATATAAATTTTGAAAACTTGTTTAAGGACAGTTCTTACGATTTTCTAAATAATTCAGTGCTGTTTGCTTTAATCTGTTAGATTTTAATAAAAAAAAGTTACAATATTTCAAAATAATTTTAAATCTTTTATAGAATGATTTGGTCATTTGTATGTCGTAAACATTCAAGGATACTAAACTAAATAGGATACCCACCCATAAGACTAAAGTGCAGCTAGATGACATTTATAATTGAATAGCTCATCACAAATATTTTTTTGTTAAATATGTTCTTGTTAATTCCATTGCCAAATAAGATAAGTTTTCTTGCAAACCAACAAATCCAATATGGCGACTATAAGATTATAGTGTAAAGCTGCGTTCACATAAAAAAGTATTGCATTGTATTGTGGAGTAATAAATTGTATTGTAACGTGCCTGCAAGAGTAGCGTTCACATACAGGTATTGTAGTGTTTGTACATTAATGGCGATTCCCACGCGCATACATAGGGTTAATCCACTGTGATTGGTTCTTGTTATGGGGTATTGCAAGAAGCTTGGACCTTGCAAAGTCACACCACGCTGCTTACAACGCAATTCCACTACTTTGCTTATGTGAACGCTATCATTTGATTTTCGTATACTTAACTTTGCTTACGCTACAATACAATACTACAATACAATACAATACAATACAATACAATACAATACAATACAATACAATACAATACAATACAATACAATACAATACAATACAATACAATACAATACAATACAATACAATACAATACAATACAATACAATACAATACAATACAATACAATACAATACAATACAATACAATACAAAACAATACAATACAGTACAATACAATACAATACAATACAATACTTTTCTATGAGAACGCAGCTTAAGGCAGGTAATTTTTTTTACACAAAATGTAATTAAAGCAGTGTATGGAATATCAAAAGTTGCTTAAAATGAGTGTTTAGTTTTAAGATATATCCAAACAATTTAAAACCTCTACACCTTAGGATAGAAGAGGACTGATTACAAATATAAATAATAAACATTTAAGATATTTATCATGTTAACAACAAAATTCATTTTCTCAAATTATTCTAGAATAAGTTATGAACTAAATGCATTACTGTAATTTTTATTTGTTTTAAATTCATTTAAATTTAACAACTTTGTCGAATCTAAAATTTGGAACACCTTGTAGGCTATGTAGACATTATAGGACACGCTACATACATAAATTCATTTACTTATTATCTTTTTTCTAAAAAGACATAATGTATTTAAGAACATTGGTGTGAACTACTGCAAAAATGAAACTTTTTAGTCTCTTTTGCGTTATTTGTTTTTATTTAGTGGGTTATGCAAATAATCAGGAAGCATGTACTATATGCTATTTTGTCTACAAAAATTAAATACAATACATGAAAAAGCCTTAAAAGGAAATTACTTTCGGGTTGTAAAGCTTTTATTACAGTTCAAACAAAAACGTTTTGCGCTACGACAAAACAGAAAAGGGTTCATTTATTGCATTATTCTTAACTACGAGCTTTTAGGGTTACACGAAACATTATGTTTTAAATTATGTGATATCAGGCACATTCTCTTTGAAATATTAGCTAATAATTATACATTGTTTTTAAAGTATATAAAGCGTTTACAAAAACGATGATCTCAGATTTCGAAGACATGTACTAGTTATTAAAAAAACAACTGAAGATACATTGGTCTAAAATTTTTATTTAGAAGTTATAGTTAATTTGTTTTGCAAAACTATTTCTTTTAATTCAGGTCTACCACAGTAAACTAAAGTCAGTTTAAATGTTTACCGTGTCTTCTTACGTTAAAGTTGTGTTCGTTGGTCATCTCCGAGTTTTTGTAATTGTTGTATATTTTTTACGAAAAAAAAAAACAAAAGACCCTTACATTATCGATAATTTAAATTAGTATGTATAAATAAGTGACAGTTTAAGCAACTAACAGTCATATTATGACTAAAAGTGGGAATGTTAACAGGGTGGAGCAAATTTAATTTCTATACAGGGTATTTTGGTTACTATAATACAGTGAGCTCGCGTTATAAGCAACCCACGATATAAGCAACTCGCGTTATAAGCAACACTCGATATAAGCAACTATCGTATCAAAGTACACGATATAAGCAACTGTCAGTGTGACAGTTAAAAATACAAATATCTAAAATACTATTGCAGATATAACAATGAAATTTTGTATCTGAGCGTTATGGTATTTTTCGGATTCGATGGAAATATTAAGGTTGCAATACGACTTCCGGTTCAACCGGAAACGGACTCAAACTTTGAAATTTTTAATAGAACATCTGTATATTTTTACATTTTTGAATTCGTCTTAAAATTTACTTTAATAAATGTAAAAGGTTATATGGGTCTAAAGTCAACAGTTTTCAAAATATTTACATTTTTACGAAAATTTTGAGTGATATAGCACTTTCAGTTTTTTTTAAACATTCAGGTTATTTAAAAGGGCAGTAAAATATCGTGTGAAATCTAGATTAACAATAGATTTTTTAACAATCATTTTATTTTTAGGAGATTATTATTATACAGCGTCATTCAAAAAGTCTGCAACGAATGGAAAAGTTTTTTATTATTTTTTTCTCAGAAAATTGTATTCTCGATAAAAGTTGGTGCATGGTCTAAAACAAATTTTAAGATGAAAAAATTTCAATAAAAAATCATATGACACTAGATATTAGTGATTTTTGAAATATTTTAAGAGATACAAAAAAATATATGGACAGAGTTTTTAAAAATCCCAAAATAAGGCTAGATTTAAATTTTGACGGTCAAATTTCAATTTTTATTTTTTAAGAAATTTTAACATTCAAAAAGTCTGCAACAAATGGAAAATTTTATTTTTATCGAAAAAAGTTATTAAGAATCTAAAAACCGAACTAGGTTTAAATTCTGAGGGTTAAATTCTAATTTTTATTTGTTACGAAATTTTAACATTCAAAAAATCAAAAACCATGAAAATCTAGTGTCATACGACTTTTTTTTTAATTTTTTTTTTCATCTTAAAATTAGATTTAGACCATATACCAACTTCATTAGGAATAAAATTTTCAGAAAAATCGATAATAAAAAACTTTTCCATTTGTTGCAGACTTTTTGAATGTTAAAATTTCTTAAAAAATAAAAATTTGAATTTGACCGTCAAAATTTAAATCTAGACTTATTTTTGGATTCTACATAACTTTTTCTTATAAGTACATTTTTTTTTGTAACTCTTAAACTAAGGGCTCTTTACACTTGCAAATATTTCAAAAATCGGTAAAATCTAGTGTTCTATGACTTTTTATCAAACTTTTTTTCCCCTTAAATTAATTTTAGACCATGCACCAACTTTTATCAGGAATAAATTTTTTTGAGAAATTAATAATTTTTTTTTTTTTTTTTTTTTAAAGTAAATTTTATTACAATCTTAGTAAGTTAATTTCACTAAATAAGTAATACTTCTAATCAAAAGTTGTAACATGGGAAGTATCTTAGTTCACTAACTAAGCAACACAATAAATTAAACAAAGCACTACAACAACACTGACACTAAATCCTGTGGTTTTTTGCGCTTCAGACGTCTGATATCGTACTCGGTGTCCAGTAGCTGGATCGCTTCGGTGTTAATATGTTCATGGAGCCGTTTTTCGTGGGCAATCGCAAAATCTCGTATTATATCACGCACCCAATGGATTTTTAAGTCCAAGTGAAGCTCTGAGTTTCTTTCGTACTGTCTGGCATTGGTAATAGCGCGGAGGATCAGGTTTTGTCTGGCCTGAATTTTTTCTCGGTTAGATTTGGCTGTACAGCCCCAAATCTGTATGCCATATGTCCATATTGGTCGAATTATCTGCTTATAAAGTAAGAGTTTGCAGTATAGATCTAATTGGGAACGACGCCCAATTAACCAGTAAAGTTGACGAGTTTTAAGCTTAATTTGAGCCACTTTTTTTTCGACATGGATCCTCCAAGATAGTCGCGAATCCAGATGCATACCCAGGTATTTAGCGGAGTCTGCCTGTGGTACTGGGGTATCATTCAGATATACACAATGATTGCTATCTACCTTCCGTAGCGTGTATGTGACGTGGACGGATTTAGATTCATTCAGCTTTATCTTCCAGTCCTGCGTCCAGTTATTAACCTGGTTAAGAGAAATTTGAAGGTTTTCAGTGGCCTTAGCTTGACTCTCACTAACAGACAGAATTGTGGTATCATCCGCAAATGTCGCCGTGGTGGTGTTATCATTGACTGGTAGGTCAGCAGTATAGAGTAAATACAGGATAGGTCCAAGGACACTACCCTGCGGAACCCCTGCTAAAATTTGACGGAAGCTGGATCTTGCTTCTTCGTGTGCCACGCGGAAGGTTCGTTCGGACAGGTACGATTCTATCAGACGACAATAATTTCCTGGTAGTAGTTGGCTCAGCTTGAAGATTAGGCCCTCATGCCAGACGCGATCGAACGCCTGAGATACATCTATAAACACTGCCGAACAATATTTTTTTTCTTCTAACGCTTTCTCAATTATTGACGTGACCCGGTGAATTTGGTCAATCGTTGAGTGTCGGTTCCGAAATCCGAACTGGTGTTCAGGAAGCTCGATAAGTGGTTTTAAGCGTTTCAATAATATCTTCTCAAACAATTTTGATACCGCTGAGAGTAGCGATATTGGTCTGTAGGAAGTCACTTCATTGGCTGGCTTGTCAGGCTTTCTGAGCATGATAATTTGTGCCGTTTTAAAACTAGCGGGCACATGGTCAAGACGTAAACATGCGTTAAAGATATACGTCAGAAAGACGATCCCTTTCCGCGACAGTTCTTTCAGGACTCCCGGAGAAATCTCGTCTATTCCAGGGGCTTTATTTGGATTAATGTTGTTGTCGATCTCTTGGGCGACTTCGTAAGGCGTAACAGGAGAGAATGGTTGGGTTTCTTGGTAAAGCTTTACAGGTATTATTTCTGAGTTAATTGAGTGTGGTTGGAAAACAGATTCGAGGTGTTCAGCAAACAGCTCGGCTTTTTCTTCGTCACGACGAAGCCATCGACCGTCATGCTTAATAGGCGGGACTTGCTGAATTGGACGTTTGAGTCTTCGAGTTGCTTTCCACAATGTATAGTCCTTATCTGCATCAGCAGATAGATTAGCGAGGTAATCTTCGAAGCTTTTTCTTTTAATATCCTTAATCAGACGATTAAGCTTGTTGCTGATCCTATTAAAAATAGTTTTATCGCCTGGATATCGCGTTTGATTCCAGGTGCGCCTTGCTCGTCTACGTTCCGCGATTAGGTTAAGAACTTCGAGTGGATAACATACATCTTGTACTATATCGGTTTTAGGAGCCGGTGTTGCCAAAGCGGCAGCCTTTTGAATTGCTTCGATAAGATGTTGGGCTCGATTATCTATTTCGTGGGTTGTCTTTAGTCTCACATTTAAATTAATAGTCTGGTCAAGTTCTTCACGAAATTTTTCCCAGTTAGTGTGCCTGTTAGTGAGAGTTTTTTTTTTTTTCCGCTTCTTAATCACTGTTGAACTGATGGTCATTAATACCGGTGTATGATCAGATGTCATATCCTCAACATTTTCTACATACAGATAGCTGTTGGCTATTCCTTTGGTGATAAAAAGGTCTAGCAGATCAGGCACTTTCCTGGTGTCAGTGGGCCAGTAGGTTGGTTTACGTCCAGAAAGGAAGCTGCAGGATTTGGCATTCGTCGCTTGAAGCAGCCTTCTACCGTCAGTTCTGGTTAAGCGCGAACCCCATGCTTCATGTTTAGCGTTGAAGTCACCTCCGATAATGAATCGAGGTCCAAGTTTATCAAAGATATCTTCAAATTGCTCGCTGGCAATTGAGTGCTTCGGCGGACAATAGGCAGCGACTAGATTGAGTTCTGCATTGTTGTGGTTAACTGTGATGACTGTACCCTGAAAGTAGTCATAACAGATTTCGTCTTGTACAAAATGTTGAATATTTTGCTTGACAAAGACGGCTGTTCCTGCATGGGCATTGCCACTTGGATGTAGCGTATGATAGACGGCATAACCAGGTATCTTTACGTAACTACGGTTGGTAAAGTGCGTTTCGGAAATAAGTGCAATGTCTATTTTGTTATAGCTGAGAAATGTCTCTAGTTCCTGACATCGCTGCGTCAAGCCGTTAACGTTCCATGTGATAATACGTAAGAAGCTGTCAGTCATTTCTTGGCATTATTGTTGTTGACTTTACTAGGCCGGGGTTGAATATTTTCCAACTTAGTAATTCTGTCATCTAATTTCTGAAGGAATTGCATAATATCGTCTAATGTAGTTTCCTTTTTTTGTGCTGGCTGCTGGGTCTTCGGTGGGGCTACAGTAGTATTTTGGGTATTACTACGGACTACATTCGCAAAAGACTTAGCTGGATTGACTTTTTTAGCAGGAGCTTTCGCTTTCTGTTGAACGCGCTGGGTGGCGGTGACTTTTTGCATACTTCTTGTAGCTTTTGCATCTTTATAAGCCTTGCAACCTTTAAAATTGGCTGGGTGTTGATCTCCGCAATTAACGCAGTTAGGTGGTATCTCTTTGGTTTTTTTACAATCGCTTGTGAGATGTGTATTTACGCATTTTACACACCTCGGATTTCTCGCGCAATGCTTTTTAGTATGGCCCCATAATTGGCATCGTTCGCATTGAGGGATGTCATCTTTCTTTTTAGGGGGTTCTACTTTAATACGCTGATGTTCAATTACTTGCATATCATAAGCTTTCTGGTTATTGTCTTTAGGTTCGAGTTCGACTCTGAATAAAGAGCACGGAACTTTGGTTTTTTTGCCTTCAATTTCGCGAAAACTTTGCATATTAGAAATATGACGAGGCTCATGATCTTTATCTTTAAAAGCTTGTGCTATTAGCATCGTATCTGTAGAGTGGTGAAGCCCTCGTACCACAACAACAAAAGCTTTTTCACTTTTAATTTGATATGAGTGATATTCTACATCATGCAGGGGGTCTTGATCGTTTGCTTGTAACTGTCTAAGCATTTTTAACACGGCACAATGTCCTTCTTCATTTTTTGCTAAAATTTTGATATCTCCACCACTGAGAGTTTTAATTGTGGGTTTATCAGTAATTGTAAGTCGATTTAATTGTTCAATAAAAACGTTAATATTTGTTATGCCACTTACCGTGATAGGTGGTGGTTTATAAATTGGAAGTTGTTTCGCTTCCCGTTTATCGTCCTTTAATGTAATTATATTAACTGAGGAGGTATTGTTATTTTCTAGCACTGGAGTTAGGTGTGTTGCCTTCTCATTTGGAATGGTGAAATCTTTTTGAAGGATTTTGACCGATTGGGTCAACTGTTCCACTTTTTTTGTCAACAATTCTATCTGTCGATCCTTATCTGCAACGATTTGTTGGTATTCATCTCGGGTTAACATTTGTGAACGATCTAAATTTGATTTATCTTGTTCCTGGTTAGCAGTAGTTTGGTTTCTAGTTATAGGCATTTCGCCTTTTTAATAGTTATAATAAAAACTGGCCTTACGGCCTCACACTATCGCGCACGATACGCAAACACTTGTACTTTCTACACTCGGAACGACATTATACGTCCTTACGCTTCGAAAGCCAACTTTTATATAGAAATTAATAATTAAAAAAAAATCCATTTCTTGCAGACTTTTTGAATGACGCTGTATAATAATGTAATAAACTCGTAGGTTAAATTACTAAAATTTTTTGGCTTTATATAATTTACCAAAGACCATAAGTTCAATTTATGATTGTCGGTGGAATTTGCACACGGTATAATAGTACCTAACTCGTTGCTTAGATATTTTTCTCCCGGGAATATTTTTCTTACGTGTATGAACAAGAGTTTTGTCCGGTAAACACTTGTAAAATAAGGCCGTTTCATCCGCTCTGTATACTTGCCATGAAATCACATCATATTTTTTTATTTGAGAGATGTACAAGTACATAGATCACGACTAAAGGTACGTGGCACGCCCGTATTTCGTTTGACATAGGTACGTACAGATCACCATAGCAACGCGACCACGATCGCGTTGTTACGGTGTAAACTTTTATTTTTAGTTTTACTACTAAAAACAAGATTTATTTATGTTAAAAATCGAATCGTTTCTATTCCTATCATATAAGCAACTTTCACGTTATAAGCAACTTTTAGATCGGAATTGGCCGCCGTTAGTTGCTTATAACGCGAGCTCACTGTATACAGGGTGTTTCTTAAATATTACAAAAAAATTCGGGAGGTGATTCCTGATCAGAATCCAAGGGGGGTCTTTCATATACAA
Source organism: Elmis aenea (assembly GCA_947652605.1). Lineage (NCBI taxonomy): Eukaryota > Metazoa > Arthropoda > Insecta > Coleoptera > Elmidae > Elmis > Elmis aenea. The sequence goes on from OX393577.1 coordinate 37,907,172, forward strand.
TTTTTTCTTGTAAAACCTGTTTTTGAGTAAACAATAAAATAAGTAAATATGCACAATCAAATATTCCAATATAAAACGATTAATTTTGGTGGTTGCCATGGTTTGTTTATGTTCATATTGGGTAGAATGGACGGGTATAATTATTAATTTTGACGTTTACGCGGCGACAACGCTAAAACTAAAAGGATTAAATTTTATTTTTGATCTGTAGTGCCAAAATGGAGAGTTATTTAAAAAAATCTGATAACACAGGCGTGGTAATTTAAAAAAAAATAATTCCAAAGACGATATCAGATTTTCACTATTATATTATGGCAACCGAGATACTCTGTAAAACGTTTGAATTTGTTTCACGCTGTACACGCGGTTCTATATTTTAAATTTTAGAATTCAGAACTAAAGTTTATTAATTTTTGTTATTGTTTGAAATTTGGGGTAATATTTTTAAAACAACCTGTACATTTTTTCAATGAAAAAACTAGTTTGTGTTGTAGTAATATATTTTTCCGAGGTTGCTTGAATATATGAATTTTAATATCAACTTTCTGTTATATTATAATTTTTAAACATAAGTGATGCGTATGAACAGAAACCAGTCAAACTCGAAGGACCTTAGATTCAAGATAACAAACGAAAGGTTGGATTTACTTGCCAATAAGGTGCACACACACCGACATATGGGTCTTTATAGCGGACATGCGCGACGGCCTTGAAACCAACCAAAAAGGCGCGACAAAAATGCAAAATTTAAGAATAAAACAAAACGCACATTTAGCGCAACGAACGATACCTAACAATAAGAATAAATATGATTTTTATATGTGAATAGAACTGCGTCTTAGGTTTTCGTAAATACTTTAAGGGTAAAGTTGATTCGTGTTTTAAATAAATTCCAAAAATACGGCAATTGTTTTTAAATTATACACCAAACGTATTTTTAAAATGTAAAATTTAAACCCTAATAGAGTTTATAACAATGCAATCTGGTCTTTGAGACCAATGAGCAGTTTAATTCTAGCCTAAATTAATAATGTTCAAACCAGAGCTGGGCAATGCTTGAATGCTTACAACTTGCAATAATTTTTTAAGCACTTTTAATGCTTCGAGCACAATGCTTGGAGCACTTTCCAAAACAGATGCTCGATGCTTAGAGCACCAAGCACTTTCATGAACACTTGGTACTTATTAAGCACTTTAGAAAGACAGTGCTTAATAATAAGGTGACCAACCGTCCTCCTTTAGGAAGGACAGTCCTTCTTTTGTAAATTTTGTCCTCTCGAAAAGTGTCCTTCTACATGTCCTCCTTTTCGATAGATTGACAAAAAATATTCATTCAGTGAAAAAATACTCATTTAAATAATAATTAATAGGCATATAAGCATATTTATTATTTACATGTTACAAATATCTTTATTATGCGCATTTTTCATATTATAAGTGTATTATTGTTGCAGTGAATAAAATGTTTCTTTTATTTCCGATATATTTTTCTTCAATTTATTTGTATCCTCCTTTTCATTGTCAAAAAGTTGGTCACCTTATTAATAAGTATTTTTTAAATTTATATATGCTTACTGCATAGTATTTAATCCTTAACATGTATGCTACAAGACTGTCTAAATTTTAAATTTCTCTTAAGCATTTCCAAAATGCTCAATGCTGGCTGCTTAATTTGTTTAAGCACTTTGGTCAGTGCTTGATGCTTTTAAGCATTTTTAAAAACCAAAGTACTTACTGCTTAATTAGATCAAGCACTTACACAAGTGCTTGAATGCTCGGTGCTTCAAGCACTTAGGGTCGGTGCTTTGCCCAGCTCTGGTTCAAACTTAGTCTAAGGTTTACCCAATAGTAGTCCTTGGTTTGCTAATATATGAGATGGTATAAGAACTTTTATGACTGTGGAATATGCATTAAGAATCGATAGCTCCGAAATTGTATATTGGCCGTATGTTTTTAAAACCCGTATTTCTTTTGAAGTCGAATCAAACATATTTTTTTAAATTTTTAAGACGTTGTGCAAATTCGATTCTTTTAAATAAAATACTGTCGAATCAGAAAAAAAGTAAAACGTAAAAGAGAAAAACTACACATATGTTTTTGTGTAAAACACAAATAACTTTCATCAGCTACCTGAATTAATTATAATTCAGAGAACATGCAATCTCTATTGTCTGCTTTAATTTAGTACATATTATGTTTTTCAAGCCCATAAAAAGAATTCCAATGTATATTGAGTTGACCATTTTATTAGTTTTTTTTTTGCTTCGCTGGGAAACACGATATTAAGGTATATCATTATTTTTATTTGGATAAAAAAAGCTCAGATTTTCTCGTATGTTCGTAGCGTGTAGGTTTTAACATCGTTAGTGTGTCGTTTTAGTCTAGAAAATATATTGTTTTTATTTAACGTCGTATACTAACTTTTTATGGACTAACAAGTTTATATCTTCAATTTTGTTTTTATCACTTTTATGCTTTAGGATTAGATTAGTTAATTATTGCTTTTCCTTTTCACCACACATAAAAATTAATTTAAAATAGGAAAATGACTGATATTAGGATAAAAATTTTCTCGTTCAAAATTTAAACAAAGAATATTACAATTTATGTTAAATAAATACATTTTAATAACTGCGTGTACAAATTTATATACTGTTTTCTTAACATTCAACATTAGAATTTATTTATAGTAACATACTGCTATTATCGTGGCAAACATTTTGTAAATTAATTCCCGTTTTCAGTCTATCGTATACTATCTATTTCGGTTGACTAGAATATTGTACAGGGTGGACCAAATCGAATGTTTTACGGGATATCTCGGTTACCATAATCTCGTCTTGTGATAACTTTACATAACAAAATTTCATATAAAAGTTGTTTAGTTCATTTACTACGGCTATGGCAACACTGCACCATTCTTAAAAGAGAAATAACGTAAACAGTAAATATGTTGTGAAAATCTAACAAGACACACACGTTAAGAAAAAAATGTATTAAGAAAATTTTAATGACAAAAATTTTAAAATGGTTATATTTTTCAAAATCTCACAATATTGAGTTTAAATTGTAAACAGATATTTGTATTAGTCCAAACACTGTAAGAGCTGCGTTTGACATTTTAATTTTCACGAGTAATTGCAAGCTTGCTTAAGCGTTTTCCTAATTAATTTTTGTGTCATAATCCTATATTGCTTTGACAATATAAAATTTATACCTATGGGATAATCTTTAATTTATGTAATACGTTGCAGCTATTTCAAAAAATATCTAAAGCGTTTAAAATTTATAATAAAACTAGCAAAAAAATCATCACTACGCATAAAATTAATGACAAAAATATTTTTCAACAAAAAATGAGATGGCGTAACAGAATATTAAAATAATGTAATGCTCTTATTATTCATAAACATTTCAGCTTGTTTTTAGGCAAATTTATATTGGTTGCCTAAATTTGGCTTTAAGTTACAAAAAATTAACTTAAAATATAATTGTTTATGAATGCCATAAATAATGATTTCATGAACGGAAAGCGACAATTTGGTCGATAAATGAACGTTCAAAAGTAGTTAAAATCAGCCTAAAATGTTCCATAACACGTTCACTCTTCGCTGTCACGGCTCTCGCGCATGAACCGCCTCGTAGCTGGGGTACGCCACTGCCTTTTGTTATTTGCCCATGTTAATTTTACGCAATATTATACGTAAAACAAATTCTGTGCGTGTGAAAGTATTTCAAAATCATTTATAAATTTTTGTTAATTAGTAAATCATTTAATTTCTTTTATATGTATGTATGTTCAAGTTTTTTACCTATTTTTTGTTACAAATATACTACTAACATTTTTCTAGCATGCTTTATATGTCACGATTTTGTACAAACATGTAGTTTTTGTTTTATTTTGCATCAATAAATATAATTTTTATTTTTTAAATATACTTTTTTCCGACAACCCCCAAACGCCAAGCTTCCAGCTTAACATGTTGTGTATACTACGGTTTATTTCCCGGGATCCCGGTCCATTTTAAGCTATTTTATATTTCCCGGGAAATGTTTTTTGTCCCGGGAATTCCCGGGATTTAAAAAAAGCGGTCTTTTTCGTTTATTTTGAGCTAACAATTTGTATAGATATCGGCGAGTCACTATCGGGGTACTTCCCTTGTAAGATCTTTGTAATACTATCATAATTTATTATTTTAATTATTATTTATTATTATAAATATCTTTACTAACAGTAAATTATAGAAAACTTTATTTTTATTTCAAAATAATTTTTCTCTTTTATATTTTTGCTTTTAGTTTGGCGTAAAGAAAGAAGCCCGGTCTTCATGACAAATTGAATATCTTCAAAATACTTTTATAGTTTTATTTTTGTGTATCATCGTAATGCGAAGCAAAATAGCTTGTAAGTGAAATTTTATTGATAAAAACCATGTCTATTTGCTGCTAGATGCTCTCAAGACAATTTTACCTACAGAAATAGAGACTGAGAGACATTTTATACAGCAGGACTTCTTGTTAATAAATCAAGAAAAAGACTAAGTGATCGAAGCACAGATCACCTTTGTTTTCTTAAATCACATTACAAAAGTTAATTGTAAAAATTATATTATTGTGTTCATAAATATGAAATTGCAATAGAAAGGTATATTTCCCAAATGTATATCTTCTCTCACCAATATTATTTAATTATTTATAATAATCATGCAGCAAAATGTATTACGTATATGACTTGGAGTTGTTTTTAAGTAATAAACGGCTCCCTTTATTTTTTGGATTATATATTTAAACATATTGATATAATTTATTACATCCCGGGATCCCGGGAAATCCCGGGGCAAAGGCCGATTTATTCCCGGAATCCCGGGACAAGCAAAATGGTCAAATATGAGAAACCCTACTACGAACTAACTCGTACTTGGTCCAGAAGGTCAGATATCAATAAACCAGTATACTCGTAGTTGGCCCGTGAAGGATGTACACTAACTAGGAGTATACTCGTGGTCGGCAGCGAACGTGATAAACAACAAAATAATATTATTGAACAAGTACAGCGAACAGCTTAATAATATTCTTTTGCCTGAAACAAAATACATATTTGGTAAATAATGTTTTTTAAATTATAATTAAAATTGCTTCAACTATGTTGAGTTTGAAAATCATTTTTTAAAGCAAAGAATAAGTATACCAAATCAGGTTTACCCAATTTTTATTTTCTTTTTAATTTAATCAAACGAAATTTTAGCCTTATGAATTATTGAATATGTCAAAACTTTTAAAACATCGGTTTCAACTGATATGGCTGGAATTTTGTTTTTTACTAAGAAACTTATTCAATGGGTTTTATAGACACATCATACATCTTTTTTTAGTGAAAGTTAGAAACCAAAGCAAAAAAAATCGTTAGCCTGATTTCATTTACATCCGTATAAAACTTCATGTTTTAATCGCTTGTTTTACGCCCAGGGTGGATAAAAATCATGATTTAAAAAAAAATGAAAAAAATCGATTTATTTGATTTAAATCAGATTTTTTTGATTTAAATCAAATGTACCATATTATCGAATTTAGTGACATATTCACATGCTATTTCTGTTTTGTGCTAATATATTTAATAACCAATATATTTAATTCATTGGTGAATTTTTGTCAAAATGAAAAATTAAATATAATGATTAAGAATTTTGAAAAAATCAGTGCTAAATGGTGATGTTTAATTAATTATAAACAGGGTGAGTCATTAGTGCGGGATCGGTCGATTGTGGCTAACGGCTTGAGATATGAAGTTGAATCAAATGCTATTTTATACAGTTTTTTCTAAACAACACAATAAAAATATTTTCAAATATACAGGGTGAGTCACCTTTCTGGAACTAATAGCAACTTTTATATTTCAAATACAATACCCAATTTTTTATTTAATATTTTTGACCGCCTTAATTTTAGCTTTGCATCAATATAAAATACTACAGGTTTTTATACGGCGTTGTAAAAAAAAATTAATTTTCTAAATTATTCAAGGTTTTAAGTCTTTATTTAAAAAATTCTCCTGAAGTTATTTTGAAGTACAGAGTTTTAATTTGGTATGGACATGCAGAAAAAATTTCTCTGTTCGCTCGATATTAAAAAATTTGAATCACACATACAGGAGTGTTTATAAATAGGTGGCAACTTCCATGATTTTCAAAAGCTCCTACCTCGATTTTTTAAATGCGAACCCCTGTATTTTTTTATGTCATTGAATTCGTCTTTAAAAGAGCTTCATATTTTGTTAAGTATGTCCTATACCCAAAACTCATACTTTTCGAGATATTCGACATTTTTCTTCTAATCGTTATTGAAGCAAATAGAGTGCCGGGGAAATCGAAAAAACTGACTGTTTACTTCGCTAACGTCAAAAACTTGTCATTTATTTTTTGAATTATTGTATTTCCACAATGAATATTACTTTACAAGAGCAAATTGACATGGTTTATTCACCATTTCGTATATTTAATTACTAATAGTAATACAATTTTGTTTTATTACAAATATAATATTGTATCTACTCATATAATCTGTGATTTAAATTAATAATTTAAAAAAAGAAATCACTTGATTTAAATCATGATTTAAATCGTGATTTAAATCAATTGATTTAAATCTGCTGTCTGCTCAACCCTGTATTACGCTGTTTAAAATAAATAAGCAACGTTTGGGTAATTATGGTATGCACAGCCGTAGAAAATCTATAAAAAAGGTTTAAAATCTTGTGACTATAGTAAAAAATAGGTAAACCCTTCGAAAGCTTTACTGCGAATAGAGGAGCTTTTAGATTTGAGACCCTTGGATTTGTCCAGCCATTCTCAGATTTACGTACCAGTAAAGTCGATAGATTTTAGATTGGATCAGATAGTAAACTCTGGGATAAAAGATAAAGTGGCAAATTAGGGAAATGTCATATTGTTAATAAATCTAGATCTAAATTACATAAAATGCAGTAAGTTACAAAATGATGATAATACATAATATAATGATGGACTGTTAATAATACAATGTATTGGTAAATTGTTTTTTTAAGTGCATCAATTGAATAGAATATAAGTTTTCATGGTTTATATGACTAATTAAGAAATTGTCCTTTGTTATGATATAACGATTCAAAAAGACCCATCAATGTTTGCTTTTACGGTATTTAATGAAATAATACAATTAAATCTTAACAAAAACTTAGCCTAGTTTACAATTGATATTGCGAGCAGTATATTTATTATTTTATTAATAATTGAAGACATTTATTGATGGTATATTGCAGATAGCAATTGGTAGATTATTGATAGATAATAGCAATAAATGATTTTGTATTGATCTTATAAAATATATGTAAAAAGTGATGCAACAAAATATACAGTAAAAGCTAAAATAATTGAGTGAAATTACACCAATTATGAAGAACTTACATAATAATATTACAATAATATAAGTACGTAATAAAATATACATAATATAATAATATACATATGTAATACTACAATAAAACATGAACCAGTTAACACAATTTTGAGCATTAATTAAAATAATAATATTCAATTAAACCTGCATTATGTGTGGCATGGATTTAAAGGTCTAAAATTGGTTACCTTTTTTAAAACCCTATCAAAATTTTATAAACAGTAAATTAATTAAAAGAGATCAAAGTACTAAAAAATAACAAAATTTAATTATCAAATGCACCCAAAATGTATTATGTTATAACTAGAAGAGTAGGTATATACGTTTATCTTAGAATTTTGGTCGAGCTTATTCCGTAAATATTTTAATATTGTTAGTACGTACTATACATTGCGCTTACAATTTAATTTTTCGTTTTCTTGTCATCTGTTTAGTCAAATATCCTAATTGTCGACATAACTCTGCCAGTAAATTAAATTTTTGGCTTTAGGTTTCAGTTAAGTTCTATGGAAGAGGATTATGGCTTAATCACGGTAAAGCATTTTCTCATGCTGCAGATTTAACTATCTAGTTTTTAGCTATAAAACGAATAAAGTAATAGAGCATCAACCGAACTCACCTGACTTGGCAATGTGCGATATGTTGTAATTTTTTTTTCTTAAAAGAAATTTGTGGGGGACAAAGTTCTTGTCTGAGGAGGAGTAGGTATGTCCTATGACATTGCCGATTACGATAATTTTGCATGTATTTAAAAAAAAAAATAGTTGGGTACTTTTAAGTAAAGTGTATTATCGCTGAATGTTATTAAATTAAACATAGTTAAAATAAAATTCTGTGATATATTGTTTTACATTCTTAATAAATTCAGCTTAATCCCTGTATATCGGTAGTTACAATATTAGCTCAACGTATGCAATACAGCATCATTTCGTATCAAAGGTTGGAAAAAAATGTTTTTACATTCATTCATTTTAAAATTTTTTACAATTTGAAAATCTTTGTGTTTTTATGATTCCAATATAAAATTTATTAAAACTTTAGCTGCGACATTACATTTTTCTTCAAAGAGGACCAACGATTATACAATTATGTCGTAAACTTTAATTTATACAGGGCGACAATAATCTACACGTGTTAAATGGATAACTTTGTTATTATAAGAGTTACATGGTCGGTTAAATTAGCATGGTTGGGCAGAATTTCAAGACGAATTTATGACATTTTGTTATTTGACCTACACTCAACTTTTTTTTAAAATTTCCTGTTAATAAGCAATCTGCCCAAATGCAATGAGCTCACGTTGTGGCATTGTTGACATGTGTAATTCATTTTCAGTGAACATTACTACCTAAATTATTCCTATAGTTGTGGCAGTAAAATTAACTACTATTCTATTGTTGCATTGGTTGCTATGTCAATCTGTTTGTAAGGTCGGAGAGTGACCAGTGACCACCTCTCAAGCCGTCTTACTTTATCACAGCGCACAAACACCTGACTGGCTAGCACATTAGGGTGCACTGCAACTGCAACTCAATCACGATATGTTTTGCTGAACTGCGCAATCACTTCATTTACCGAGGTAATTGGAATATACCGTTGGATAACGCCGTTTAGTATTTAAAATGGGGCATTGACGATGGCGTCTACCTTATTTTGAAACTTTTATAATATTTCAGTGTTGAATTGGCTGGCGGTACCCCAGAGTTGTATACCGTAGAATCATATAGGCTTAAGGATGGATTTGTACAACGGTATCTTATTGCCTAAACACAATTGCGATTTGCGCCCAATAAGCCAGTACATTCTGTCAAACTTTAGCCCTAATTTTTTGCGTTTGGTGAAGTTTTGTTTCCTCCAGGTGAGCCGTCTGTCCAAGTGCATGCCCAGATATTTGGCATCATCAGCCTGCGGGAGTTGGCAGATTAATTTGAACTGGTGGACACGTTTCTTTCCTCACGGTGAATGTAACGTGCCTGGACTTTGACTCATTTACTTTAATTCGCTACATTTTAAGCCAGTCTTGTATTTTGTTTAAGCTGTTCTGCAGGTTCCTCGTTGCCGATGTTGGATCGATGTTTGATGCGAGGATAGCTGTATCGTCCGCGGATGTTGCCGTCGTTGTCAATCTTGTCGTAGGCAAGTCTGTTGTATACAGTGAAGAAAATTCAAAAATTCCAGGGGTCGAGCTCTACAAATGTTTTTGTTTGTAAAATGAAAATTGCACAATATAGAAAACAAAATTAAAACTTTATTACTACACAATTTGTAAAATTAATACATATTCGTCGTTCAATACAATAATTAAAGTGCTCCTGGTTTTGGGATCCTCCCGGATGATCGGTGACAATGTTTACCTAAATAATATTTTAAGTATAACATTCATATAAAATTTTTACGGAGAGACTCCTGGTGCGACTGAGTCCAGTAGCTAATTAAACGATTGACTTAAATTACTAAGTCGATCTAACGTAACGTCAAATTTTGCCCAGGTCGGTCCTTAGTCCTTAACAAACTGCACGGAAGCTGAGTCATGACAACACCGCCTCAGCGAATAGCGGAGTACCATAGGTTGTGACAACACCGCCCTAGGGGCGGGCTACAGGATACTAAGTCGTGGCAACACCGTTTTAGTAACAGGAAAGGATACCCTAGGTCGTGGCAACACCGCCCTAGGGGGTACAGGATACTAAGTCGAGGCAACACCGCCTTAGCAACAGAAAAAAATACACTAGGTCGTGGCAACACCGCGCTAGGGGGCTTCGGTGGCTAAAATTTGTTTTTAGACAATCTTGGATACCTCGGTTGTTGAGATTCAGTTGTATTTCTTTTAATTCTTTCACTGCTTTATTTAACTTACTTTTGTTTTCTGCAGTTCTAGATTGCTGCCATTGTTTTCTTAACTACCTCTTCCATTAATTGCAATTTTGATTGCAATTGGAATAACTTGTTTTACTTACTTCTGCCACATGTCCAACAAACCGAAGTGTAAAATTATAAAATATAAGCTAACAGTTATACAATTTGACGCTTATAAATGCTACTCTATAATTTATAAATTTAATACCAGTAAACAAATCTGCATAGGTTTAAGAAATCTTGAAAGCGTTTTGAAACTGAAAAAGAGATGACAATGAGAATATTAAACTAAAATTTATGCAGCTGTAATAGCGGAGCAAGGTTGAATTGTATATGCAAATACTAATAAGTTTATGGTGTATTAGTATTCTGAACTCAGTTAGCCAGGTTTGTGAGACGCTTTAGAGCAGAATATATCGAGTTATGATAACTAATAGCAGGAAGTGATTTAAGAGCATTGCATGGGCGAGTGCATTCGGTTTATGTACTTTCAAATCCATAACAGTATCTCGAGAACTTTATTTGTATTAAAGTTTAATATCTTACTTCTAGCTTTAATGTATTAAAATAATTTAATAGACCAATTGTTTTATATATTCCACAATCAAGAAGCGTGCTTTTATAGGTTATGTTTTCACGCTAAATACTATTCACATAACTTACTATACTACATAGTAACTGTTTATAACACGTTTATATGGTTAATAAAGATCTAATCATCAATATATTTTAAACAATTTACTTTTGAATACGTTATGAACATATTTTGTTAAATAAATATAAGTATGTAACAAAAAATATTTAAGATCATACCTACCTGGAAACATTTTAGGTTTGTTCCAGCAGCGCTATTTACTATCAGGATTCTGCGGAGTATTGATATTGTGTTTCAGCAGCGTTTTTGGTCGTTCACGGATGGTTAGTCGGCTGTTTCTGCTGTACTTCAATTACTTTTGGACTAGTTTGCGGACGGTCAAAACAGTACATGGGTTAGGACAAGAACTACGCTGGGATTATTACACGCATGCGCTGTTTACAACTAACGTGGTCTCTGCTAGCTATGCCCTCTCAGCCCTATGTAGTACTGGTTTCTGAAGATGTTGACGCTTGCGGTGCGCAATTATCTATGAACCCAATACGTAAAAATGTTATTGTTACAGTCAGGGATGTCGTTAAAGCGTTCCAGCAGCGACTTATACATTTATTAGTCCATACTTGATGCATATGCATAAACTAATTCATGTATTAGTGTGTTAGTCCATGAACTAATAAATTTTGGTCTGCTGGAACAAACCTTTTAATTGCTTAATCCAACACAAACGTTATGGAATTTTTTAACCAAGAGCTTTACCCAATATGTAGAGTAGACATATTAATTCATCTTTTATTTGAATTATGTTAACACAAAAATTGTTAGTAGGACATTATTTTCATTTACCTACAAAGGTAAACATAGTAAAGAGACTTTTAAAGAATGTACCTACTTTTCTCATAAAGTTTTGAACCACAAAATATTTATTTTTTATTTATTTGAATTTGTTTAGAGGAAACAGTTTCTTATAATCAGTTAGTTTTAGTTAAGACCACCGTTCAGGAGTACCTATGTATTGGGATTGGGACGAACCGCAATGTACATAGGCCGCACTGTAATGGAAGTGTACTTATTACTTTTATATTTATTGTTTTTAATTAAGGCTCGTGATCGTCTTTTTAATATGATTGGACCCTCAAACGTTGTTTTACACAGGTCTAGAGCAAATACTACACAGTAAGAAACAAATAAAAACACAATTTTATCAACAAACTCCGTTACTTTTCGACCGGCTGTACATTTCTCGGTGGTTGCTTCTCAAGTTAAAGTTTCTGATATTTAACATTTTCGCTTGTCCCGGGATTTCGCGAAGAAATTGGTCTTCTTCCCGGGATTTTCCGAGACTTCGGGAAGTAATAAATTATGTCAATATTTTGGAATAAGTGACCCGAAAACGGAAGGGGTGGATTACTGCTTAAAACTAGTTTTTTAACAGGTTGAAAAAACCGGTTAAACGTTATTTTTGGTCGGTAAAAGTGATGTTTAATCGAAACCGTTATTTTGAATGGCAGAAAAAATGGTAACCTTTAACCAAAATAATTAAAAACAGTTTTTTTAACTTCTTTTTTTAGCAAAAGTTAATTTAGAAAAATACAAATTCTGTATTAAATGCGATTAGTTTACCAGAAGTCATTAATGAACGCTTCATTCTACATATATTATTAAATTATAAATAGATAATATCTTTTCATACTTCACATTCCTATTCTAAATAATATCAAAAGCCAGTTTACCTATAACGTAAATCGGTTTTTTACCGAAATCGTTTTTCTTTTTACGAAAAACCGTTATACAAATCAAGTTTTCTATTTCTGTTAACCGTTAACCATTTTTTTTCGGTTTGAGCCCCGCTTAGAACAGTTCAAAGTCATATATGTAATACATTTTGCTTCATGATTATAATAAATAATTAAACAATATTTGTGAAGGAAACATACATTTCAGAAATATAACCTTTTTATTGCAATTTTATTTTAATGAACACAATAACATAATTTTTACAATTAATTTTTGTAATATGATTCAAGAAAACAAAGGTGATCTATGCTTATTCTTTCACATACATTTTTCCATTATTTAATTTAGTAAGATAATTATAATAAATTTTGATAAGTTATGATAGTGTTACAAATATTTTAACACAATCTAAACGAAAATAATTTTTTTTAAATATCTCGGGATTTCCCCAACAATAAGTATTTCGCGGGAAATATAAAATAGGTTAAAATGGAGCTGGTCCCGGGAGAGAAACCCTATTAACTACCCAAGCGCGTCTGTCTCAAGATTTTAACCCCCTCTGGTCATTCTTTTTTATTGTAGTTGTTCCTTGTCATTCTTTCCTGGAAACACATATTGTGCGAGTAAAGCGTTCTACAGGTGATGTACAAATGATCAACAATTCGTTTGTTGATTGACGAAACCCAAATACTGACGTTGTTGTGTAGGACCCAAGTTATGACAATGATATTTTAACGTTAATGTGTTTTACTAAAGTTGGAATCATCATAACTTGGCGCTTTTGAAGTGTTACATGTTTTAGTACCTGATTTTAGCATGTGTTGCAATGTTATTTATTTAAAAGTAAATGAAATAACATTGAAGTAAAACAAAATGATTGATCCCAGGCGAGATGTCAGACTATGTGTATGCGAGTAATTACAAGGTGCCAAATAGGTTAGACACTATTAGGATCTTCTAAACATAATGTCAGTAAAATTAGACAAATTGTTTCTATTTTAAGAAAGTACTTAGCAATGCTTTCATTTTTCAAGAAATGTCCATGGTACGCTAGATACAGGCGAAACTGAAATAGAAAATTTCTTAGATATTAAATATCTTCGTTCCTGTAGTTGATTTAAAAACTTTAAAGATACTTTCACTTTGTATAAAATGGCAAGAGTCAATAGTTTTAACTTTGTTTAAATTCCGAGATAAATGACAAAATAACATATTTTACAATGAAAACAATGGTTGGCTTAACTTTCCCTCGTTTTATGCATGTTTACAAGGATTTACATTTGTTAAAACAAAACAAAAAGTGGTTTCGTGGTTTCCAGTAACTTACAAATGTAGTGAAAAGTAAAAACATGACAGTAAAATTTATATTTTTTATTAATAACTAATGTTATGTTTATTACTAATTATTGGCCACAGTTTGTATTACCATAAATAGTTGGTTTTCGTCTTTAGTTTATTTAAATTTACAAAATGACTCCAATACTGTCATGTAATTATTTTTTTATACATCAGTTTTTCTATTAAAACTCGTCCGAGATTCTAAAAAAAAGTGATTTTTAACTGTGGATACTTCAAACCCTTTGTAGAGACATAATTTAGAGTTTCCGTTTACAACACTTTTCATATTAATTTGTTCTATGCTTTTTGGTTTTAACTTTACTTTTGAGCAAGGTATAGGTATATTTTAGGTATGCTAAAACTTTTTTGACGATAAATTAAACAACGAACAAAGGAACTAAACTTTTATGGGACTTCTGTGAATAATCGTTTTCGTTCATTTGCCTCCTTCATGAAAACTACTGAAAAGTGTGCTCTCAGGGATTTTATTACTGCTCTAAAGTTAAGTGTAATATCGATTTTTATTCATGAAAACCTAGAGAGCGATAATATGTTTTAATGTGGTTTGTTATGTGGCTGCACTAAAACGTTTTATTATTTTTCATTTTACGAGGATTCTTGAAGTTGCAATATTTCGTTCTTTTACGTACCATGTATTTAATATTTCAGTCAACAGAATCAAAAAATAAAAATCATGGATCAATCCAACTTTATAAACCGGTACCTATATATAGGGTGTTTCATAATTGAATGCTGATCCTTAGGGGTGTTATTCCTTGGATGATTTTAAGAAAATAAGTTCATATCAATGCAGTTCCGCAACCGCCGTATTTTTAAGATACAGGGTGTTAAATGTTTACTCGAAAACCGTTGGTCGGACAAAAAAAGTCAAGAGGCCATTTTTACTAAGAGATAAAGTAAAATTATAAAAATGACATTTATTTTGAAAAAAAAAACAGTGGCATATCATTTTTTTCATTAAAAATATTCAAGGACATGTTAGTACGGACGCTATTGGTAGATAAAACAATTTTTTTTCTGAAAAAATGTGTTTCTATGCCTAGTTAGTACCTACTAAAATTCAAAAAAATATCTAAAGCGGTATCAAAGTTATTACGAAAAAACCGATATTTTTTTCAACTTTTAACACCCTGTATCTCAAAGATACGGCGGTTGCGGACCTACATTGATATCAACTTTTTTTCTTAAAATCAACTAAGGAATAATACCCCTAAGGATCAGCATTCAATTATGAAACACCCTAGGTATATGTATGTTTTAATAATTGCGGCGGTAACCCCAGTAGATAAAGTGTACCTCAGATATTTCCGTGTCGATTATAAGTGCTAAGTTCACAAAACACCAGATGGGAATAAGGTAAACGTTGGTGAAAGTTTTTCTTTTAATGAAAATAAACTATTACCTTAATTTTCATTACTTAATTTAAAAAAAAAAGCTTTAACCAACCCTTAACCTGATCCTCTATTACTGAACAAACGAATGATGGTCAAGTTAAAGCAGTACTTTTTGTTCCTTGCACTCATATTTGACACGGAAACATCCGAAGTACACTTAATCTACTACGATGCCAATCTGATTACCACCGCTTGTAGATTGCCAATAAAATTTGGGTATCAATTCATTATACCTTTATACAACGTGGTCCAAATTCCAAGTATTTGCAAGGTATTTTAGTAACTACAATATCAACAATCTGATTTAGGTCTCTGGGGCTATTTTTTTGAGATAAATTTGTCTGGGTTATCAGATCTGTAGCAGCGGTTTTCATTATTTTGTCATAAACAAAAAATTGAATTTTTAGATGCTGACAATAAACCCAGTGTTTCTCAACCTTTTTGTGTTTGTACCATTGTACCTTCCTTTTTTGTATCCAATTTTATTACGTCTTCCTTTTCCATATACAGGGTGTCCCAAATTCGAGTAAATGCAGGGGGATCTCGCTTAAGAGCTACGAGGTCGGTTAAATTAGGGCAAAGTTGCGAAATTAAATGCTCATTAATAAAACAAAGAGAAATTGGAAATATCTCAAACGGTATCCGAGAAAATTAGGAAAAACTGGAAAATACGATTTTTGAAAATCGTCTATAACTCCTTTGGAGTATGAAATATTTTAAATGTGTAAAGACATTGCCCAAGCAACTTTTCAAGCCGAATCGAATAGTGGTCACAAATTTTTTCTAGATTGATTCGTTTTTGTTTTATGACAACCAACTTTATTTTTTCTTATGGGCGCAATTTTTGCTAATTACATAATCAAATAGCATTTATTTTTCTGAATCCATTAATGTATCACACATGGTATTTTACTTCTTCATTCGCTGTAAAATTTAAGAAAATACGTTTTAAACAATAACCATTATAAATCAGGTTGGCCGGTCATTGTAGTTTATGTTGTTTCCATGACAACCGATCAACAAACTAAAAGTTTTGAAGGCCTTTCGTCGTAAAAATGAACTTTAATAACGAAGAAAAACGCGATATGCTGCCCATAAGAAAAAACAAAGTTGGTTGTCTAAAACAAAAACGAACCGACCTAGGAAAAATTTGGGACACCCTGTATACAGGGTGTGTATAAATTGGCGGAAGCGCTACACGTGACGATGTTCTTCGTAAAATTCTAAGTCGAAAATCTTGATACAAAAATGTTGTACCATTCTTCCTATGGCCTCAGGAACCATTTAAAGAAAAAAAAATTGACAACATTGCATACATTGATTTGCGTTTGGACATTTTTTTATCTGCAATTTTTACTTAGGTATATACAATTTTTGTTCGAACTGAAAGCCTTTAGTTCGTAAACATAGCTGCAAATTTTTGGGTATCGTAAAACACAAACTAGAAATAATTACGAGAAAAACAGAGATGACAGCTAATGACAATGTTGCCATATGTATTATTTTCATTCAAACAGTGATTTACATATTTTCAACACCAATTTTTGAAAGGAAGAACACAATATCTAGGAAAAAATACTATTCGAAATTTATTTTTATTTCAAATTGCAGCTTTTTCATTTGCAAGTATTAAATAATAACGCTTATTAAAGGACTAAATGTCAAAAGTTTGAAGACCTCTTGCAGACACAGCAAGCATGGTACAACATTTTCGTATTAAGATTTTCGACTTAGAATTTTACGAAGATCATCGCCACGTGTAGCGCTTCCGCCAATTTTTACACACCCTGTATTTTTATTGCACCCCTCTTTCAATCCATTTGTCCTGCCAAAGGCACTTTTTTTGTTCTATGACGGGCACTGTCCATATATATGTTTTAACAGCATTTGTAAACCCCAGTTTCGAAATATAAACTCTACTCATAGTGCCACGACTGCATTTGCAGACGCATCTCAGTGTGTCCATATGCGTTGAAGTAGGAGGTGCTCCTATTGGTGTCTTTTGCAAGTACGTATAGTTCGTTTTATACATATTTAAATAAAAAATATGTATTTATCTAGGCATATATGGATCCAAAATAAGAAGCATGTTTTTTGCAAATATACGAAAATGTTGATATATTTTTAGTTTATTATAGAGTTATTTTGGAAAATTATTGTCTTTGACAAATTTCAGGAGGTATTACACAGAATGTCTAGGCATTCTGTAAAATGCCGGAATTATACACTTTGCCGCTAGCTAACATTGTATTATACGCCATGGACATAATTTACATAATTAAAAAAATACAATAGATGTTTTAGTAACACTCCGAAAATTACATGATTAATATTTTTTATGTAATTGGCTTTGTCTGCTTACGCAGCTTAGGTAATGGGCATTCGATTCCCTGTTGAACAAAAGTTGGTTATCAATCACCCATTTACAATAAAATTGTATTACTTTACATAGTTGAAAACGTTCGAGCCTTAAATAAAACCTTGTCAAGGGCTGTAATGGTAATTTAATACAATTACTGCGTTAATTTAAAATCTAGCGTCAGTTTACAGCAAACTATCTGTGTCGTCATAGTAATTAATCAAGAGCGGTTAGTATAGTCCAACAAAGACTGATATTCTAAAAACATTCAGTTAAAGTTATGCTACTTAATACGTATGCTTGTATATTAACGTGATTATTGGGTTTCTAAAATTGTATTACGGCGGTTAAAGCCAATAATGTGTTACAGAGAAACTATAAAATAGCATATACATATTTATACTTTTAGAAATTTTCTTATTAAAGCAAACATTATTTATGTGTGCTAAAATACTCAAGTTCGTTTAAAAACCATCAAAATGCATCTCGTAACGAAAAATAAAATTTAATACCAAATTTGATGTTGAGACGTAGATTCAGGAACCGTTTTTTTTTTAGGTGACTATTATTCACATTACCAAGAGATAACCTCCAGAATATCAAGTGTAGTAGAAATTGCAAAAACGGATAAAAACTTATCCTTTGAGATCACAGGAAACTCATCTAAGAAGGTTGGAAAACGAGAAAAGTGAAAAAGACGACAGAAAGATATATATATTGACAGCATAAAAAAAAAAAAATTTGATGGATAGTTCACAGTAACAAAAATGTAATTAAATTATTCTTCAATATTTTAGTACAATCCTTATTTCAAAATACTATTATAAGTGTAATATTTCTGGACCTGCATGAAAAATTTTACCACTTTTATAAAAGTCCTTGGTTTGTGAATACATAGTATTAAATAATATTCTTTTTAACTCTTTTGTTATTAAAAACCAACTGTTTTCGGATCTAACAAACCTTATGCAATAAAATCTAAATTCAAATTTGTTATTGCAATACTTATGTAAATGGACTAGTTGGTGGATATATTTATCGTTAAATTATGTTGGGTATCGAACTTTATTGATGCCTATGTCTGTGTTTGATAGTAGGGGTTTTATCAACAGCCAGTTGTAGGGAACGGAAACTTATAGTTGGTTATTCCAGCAGTAAAGTTTGACAACTTTCAGTATCGTGTAAAGTGCAACATATACCGACCTATAAATACAAAAAATTTTGCATGGCACATTTTGTACCTTTATTTAAAACGTATAGCTGTAAATTATTTTCTTGACGTTTTTATTAACATACTTTAGCCAATACTTAAACTTAAAAATAAAAAAATAGGATCTTAATTGTGCCACAAATTTAATTAATATTCACGACTATTTTATTATTAATTAAAACTTGTTGGTTAATCGGAAACTAACTTTGTTTAATTTTTGATAATTCAAATAAATTCGCATAACGCATCTTTTTTAATATAAACAGGTTGGTACATGTATTATTACCACCTTGTAGCAGCGACTTTTAATTTAATTTGGCGCGCGTTACCTTCAAGAGGCGGTAACTAGAATGGCGTTGTAGTAGACCAAGTGTACTTCGGATGTTTTCGTGTCAAATATGAGTGCTAGGATCACAAATACCGTTTATTTTTTCTAAAATACAGCTTTAACCGACCTTTAACCTGACCGTCACTCGTTTGCTCAGTAATAGAGGGTCAAGTCTAGGGATTGTAAATTTACCGACTTTTTGAATTACCGGTAATTCGGTAAAACTGTCAATCAAAACCGGTTTACCGGTAATTTACCGGTAAACCATATTATTATATATATTTATATTATATTGTTTTTTTTTAGATTTTTCCGGTTACTAACATTTTTAATATATTTTTGGGAGTTTATCCGCGGCTCCCCTATAGTGAGAACTAACCGAAACGTCGAGCCAATTTAAATATTACCCGGATCAACTCCGAAAACCATATTAAAAATAAATATATTTATATACATTTATTTATTATGGAACTGATTGAGATAGTTGAAGCCTTAACTATCCCAATCAGTTTCATACAATATATCAGTTAACAGCCATCAACGCAATAAGTTTTTTATGAAATATTAATATAATATAATATAAAACAAGTATATGTTACAATATAAAATAAAAATATTACAAAAAATATAATCCAGCATTACAAAAAACACATGAAAATAAAACTATTCTGAACATAAAATATAAAATGATATAGGTAACATAAAATATGTTGTCAAACTATTAACAATATTTTTTATTTTAAACTTTTCTTAAAAGATAAGCACGTAGAAAACATAATTTATGTAAACTATCGTCTCCTAATTGCGACCTAATTTTTGTACAAAATAATCCAGCCGCGGAAAAAGCTCTTTCGAATTCTACTACACCTGTTGGTCGAGTAGTGAGTAAACAATCATATTCCATTTGTATGTTTTCCCTTATTTTTTCTCTTTAAAAAGACGTCTTTTTTTCCCGATTATTTGAGTTAGATTTTTATCATGATTAGAAAGATATTGTAAAATTACCGGAATTACCGGTAAAAAACTGGCAAATTACCGGTAAAATTTGAAGAGCATTTTTTGCGATTTACCGGTATTACAATCCCTAGCAAGCGTAGCAAGTCAAAAGTCTGTCAAAGTTTTTTTTAAATAAATAATAAAAATGAAGGGAATAGGTTAATTTCATTTAAAAAAATGCTTTCACTAACCTTTTACCTTATTCTCATTTGGTGCTTTGTGAATCTAGCACTCGTAATCGACACGGAAATATTCGTGGTATCTCCTTAGGAAGATTGCCTTTTTTTAAAGCTACCGCGTGATGTAGTGCATTTTTTGTAGGCGTTTTGTTTGTGTTCTGTGGTATGTCGTGTTTACCCGCTGTTGTGTAGGATGTGTTTACTTTGATATTTTATCTTTACCTTTTGGTACTGGACTCTTAACAACTAAAGCCTCGTTCACATGGTGACATTGGTTTCGTGACACTCGATGCCGCGACATTAAATTTCGTATAGCGTCGTCATCTAAACAGCCTGATGTCGCGATGCCACGATGTCATGAGGCCAGTGCCGTGACACTGGCGATGTCGTGACATATATCAATTGCTAACTTTTGATATGAGAAAATGCGACACTTGACGTAAGCCTACTACACTTTTATATTTTAACAGCGCATATTTGGCACAAAAGACAAATAATAATAATCGATTTTCAATTTATTATATCCTCAATAGGTGTTCTAACTATCAACAATATCCTTGTTTATGTTACAAATCTATACCCGAATATAGCGGTTTCAAAATCATTATTTGCTCGACAACATTCGCTGCTGCAGTTACACGTGCGGTCATTTTTATTTTAATGTCACGACACCCAAATATATGATATTACGACACTGAATGTCAAGCGATGTCACGTCATTTAAAGTCACGACGCTAGTGTCACCATGTGAACGACACTTAACGTTTACTATTATCATAAAAAATTGAGTGACAACCTCGAATATGCCTTTTTTCTTTAAATAATCTTTACAAAATGTATATGTTAAAAAATGGCGAAAAGAATTGGTTAAAAATATGTTCGAAATTTTAATACTGTATGTTAACGAAAAAAATGTAGAAGAAATTGTATTTAATCATTATTAGGAAATTTGTAAGGTACATTGCCAATTAATCTTCTGTTATAAAGATTTCAAAAATTTTGGCAGCGATTTTTAAGTTATTTATTAAATTCTTCTTCGAAGGAGTTGCATTAAATATGTCATTTGCTAAGACAAAGTAGAAATTACGTTAATATTTTATACGCTTTGGAACAGAGTATTGCGTTTCTTGTAAATGTCTCTGCAATGTTTGCAGTTATTTGTAAATAAGCTACGTTTAAAATTCTCTTTTTTATCTCTTTCGTATTAAATAATATTAAATTTTCAGCTTCGTCATTTTAAATGGCTTCCTTGGCCGTAATTTACGGGTGGGTAAACAATTAAAAGCGAAAGAAATTTAGCATTAAAATAAGGCGGAAAGAACTTCATTCTACGGCTATTATCAAACACTGCAGCTGTTAAAAAAATAATTGCAGATGACAATCAAGCTGCCCATGTGGTATGTATAGAGCATAAATTTTAGTTTGGATCAAGTGTTTGCGCCTAACTCAAAAACCGGGAATGATAGAATATTTTTAAAAACTGTTCTCAGTTTGTCGCATCTTTTTGGTAATCTAACCTTTTCTCTATATTGAATATTAAGCGAGATACTTATGCAATCCCATCGAATTTGGACCACCCTGTACATCGGCCCCACTGTTGGAGAAGAGTACCTTTATTATTATGTTTATTGTTGTTTATTTTGACTCGTGATCGTCTTTATAATGTGGTTACACCCTCATACGAGTACGTTGTTTTACGTAATACACAGTTCCAGAGCAATAATTATTACACAGTAAAAAACAAATAAAACAACAATTTTAACAAAAACCTTTATTTTTCGACCGGCTTTACATTTCTCGATGTTTGCTTTTACGCGCGACTCTCCCAAGATTGTGGTTTCCGTTGTTATTCTTTTTTATTGTAGTTGTGTCCTTGTCATTCTTTTCTAAAAGCACATTTGCGTACGAGTACTTAGTGTGTGCGACGTATGATGTACAAATTTATCAACAAATCGTTTGTTGATTGGCAAAATCCACAAACACAGACGACGTTGTACACTTCAAGGTATGACCGTAGGGTAAGTCCGGGATAGATGCCCCACCGGCGAAGATGCCCCATCAAAATAATTTCGTTATTAACGGACAGGTTGCGCTGGCTTTTTAAGGGTTGGTTTGTATTGCGTATGTGATTGTGTGCAGTGCTAATTTTTTAAAAAAAAAACCTTATTCGGGCAAGTTATTAGCAAAAATTCATTTTTAGAGCTTCACAAAATTTATCACTATGGTTTGCTTGTACAAGCATATCATGATAAAGTACTTTTATCATTGTTTTTGTAGTGCAACACATTTAGGCATACAATAGGTTAGTGTTCGTGCCAAAGTACATATTCTGGCACAAAATTTAAATTTGATATTTGGCTGGGGCATCTATACCGGACGATAGGGGAAGATGCCCTACATGTGTTGGGTGTGGAGAAAAGTACACAAACACAAAATGGAATGATGAGTGGGTTCAGTGCATGCACTGCAACAATGGTCCCATGAATGCTGTTCTAAATATGAAAATCTTTGTAATTTGTGTGGAAAAATACTGACACTAAAAAAGAAATAAGTACTTAATTGTTAATACGTTTACTAAACATTTAGTTTCTGTTTATTAGTTTGTAATTACATAATATTTTCGTAGGGGCATCTATACCTATACTAGTGGGGCATCTTTGCCCGACAATTTGATGAAGATGACAAATGCTCATATTTTAAGTTTTTCATTTTTCGAGTCATATAAGTTTATAACAATGTAAATTTTCATGTTTAAATAAAATAATATACATAGAGTTGTCATACAACGTAGTTACAACCATAGTTTTTACTCCTTTGTCCAGAAAATATTAGCATCTAAAAAGGTGGCATCTATCCCGGACTTACCCTAATATTTTAACGTTAGTTTGTTTTACTAAAGTTGCAAACCTCATACATTGGCCCTTTTAACGTGTTCCAGGATGCGATAGTATTTGTTTTATGTTATTCATTTAAAAGTAAATTAAATAACACTAAATAAAAATAAAAATAATTGATGCTAGGCGGGGCTGGTATTGATAAAGGTTTATGTAATAATTATAACAGTAAGTACCTAATATATTATTTACCTTTGATCTAAGAAATCGATTTAAAAATTTGTTAATGACGTCACTTACTTATATATTAGGCAAATGGTAGAAAGTTATTCTGTTTAGGTAGAATCCTTGTAATAAAAGTAATTATAAAATCTACATCAATTGTTTTCCGAAATTATTACTTACTTCTTTCTACATCTTGCTCGATTTTGTTATTTTATTGTGCAATATTTGGAATTGAAATTGGAGAAATTGAACTGCGTTTTACAAAAACAAGCAACAAACATTTTAAAACAGTTTACAACAGCAATAAAGACGATTTCACTAAAAACTGATTCAACTGCAAAGGCACTTACAGATTGTCATTTTTCTTTTTATATGTACGATATTGTTATGGTACATTGCGTTCTATTTTAATAGACATTTGAATTTATGTATCATATCTAGTTCATATTATTAAGTTGGATTTCTTTGGAATTGTTTGTGTCCGTATTTTATCGGGTCCTATGACACAAATCCGGCGCTGCATAGAATTTATTCGCAGAATAGTACTAAAATTTCCATTCGAATGGATTTCCTTTGACGTGTCTTTGGACTGAGGTCTATACCATTTGGTACGAAAGATTTATTTTGTGATAACCGTGTCCTAAATTCGATAAACTTTTTTTAAATATTTATTTACACTTATATCCTTATAGAAACGTAATTTTTGAATTACATACTTATTGACTAATTATTGTTGTCTTTTTTATTATTTACATAAATATAAGCCAGATGTTTATTGTTACTGCATTACTACTACGACTAATGTTCTGTAACAAGGATCCGTTAAATTTTTGCTATTTAACCAACATTGTTTCTACTAAAATTTCCAATATTATCATTAAAACGTTTAAATTATTTGCTCAGTACTAATTTTTACACTTAGCCTGTAACTGTAAACAATAAACACAATAAATCTGTCTTTGCCATACAAGACTGCTTTTTTATGCTTTAGCATGATTGTGGCTACATTATTGACATTAGCGGTTTCTATAAAGATTAAATGACAACCAACGATGGCACGAACGGCTAATATTAGGCGCTGATTGCTAAATTAAATAGTTAAACACAAAGCAACTTAAAGAAATTGTTTTTAATAAAGATAAAAACAAAATTGTGTTTGATTTCGCCAAAGTATGAATTAAGTATTGTGATCGCAAAAATTTGTTAATTCTAAATTTTGGCGAATATATACGTGTGAGGTTAACTGAATACGTTTTGACTATTTTCGCGATGACGTACGTGTGCGTCTGCGTTTAATAAAAAAACTACGAATTTTTTTCTCTTCTTTGTTGTTTTTACACTTAAATAGCATTACGTTATTTTGTCAATGGACATTTTAATTTTTATTTACTGACGTACCCGCGCCGATTTATGAATTTATGTACGAATTAGAATATAAGGAAAACAAGAAAATATCGAATCAGTTATCAAATCTGCTATTCCGACTGCCCTCAAACAATTGCTATAAATCTATATTACTAAGTGGAAAACAACCCAAAGTATCCCAGCAACAAGTCTTGAACTAATTATTTGAGATAAAGGGAATAATATGCTCCTACACAGATAGTCCAACTTAGCGCCAGCATGTTTTAAGAGAAATAAATATCTTAAAAATGTCTTGAAAATATCAAACTTAGGTGAACTGATTTCAACAAGAAAAATTACGCAACGCATTCCTAACTATTAGCACAGAAATTTAAATGCCCAAAATTTATTTCTGCGAAACTAATTATTACACTTCGTTAGAGTTTAACCTGAAAAAAAAATTAATTAACGGCAAAGCGAATAATTGGAAAACAAATTGAATTACTTAACACATAAAAAAATACATAAAAAGTACTTTAATAAAAGCAAGCATAGTTAAGTATTGCCAGTAAACATTCTTGACATAAATACAGTATTAAATTAAAATTTCGTACTCTTTCACATTTTTCTTAAAATTTGCATGTATTCAATTATTTTTATTTTTGCTATGGAACAGAGCACGGATCTTTAAGCTTTTCGTCTCTGTCCAAAAGCGAGTCTGGAGCACTCTATGAGTTTTCTCACAGATCATTTACTTCTTGTTAGATATTTTGTAGTTTTAGAAGAACTGGAGCAAGATATCACACGATTTAACGACTGAAAGTTGCGTTTGGTTGAAAGTTCAGTATTGCGTGTAGCATATTTAGATAACCGATCATTTTTAATACAGTTGCAAAATAATGCGATAAATGTTTAGTCTACAAACAAAGATTTGATATTTCTCTTAATTTTGCTAATTATACTATTAATGCTGTTAAATAATTATTTTCCATTTACTAAACTTTTTAATGAAATTTATTTCTAATTAGGTGCTTTCATAAATTTTCATTATCCAATTTTATTAATTTTAGTAATGAATTTATTAAATTTTAGCTTACATATTGTAAAAAGTTGTAAAAACTTTATTAAGAAAAATAGAAATAATGTGGCCGATTTAGAGCAAATTTTCGATATGCACCCCCTTTTGACAAAGGTACTTCATTTTGTTTAAAAATTAAAAAGAGCAGGTAAGTCAAGTTAAAAAATATAAGCTAATAAACACCAAAAGAATGGATTGTTTTGCAGTTGTATGATTGTTTGTAGCCATCCATGAGTTAGTTTTGAGAAAACAATAAATATTTCCGCAAGTTGCAAGCTATATACTGAAGCACGATATTTGATAGTATAAAAACAATATTATTATTATTATAGTAGGCTGTACATTCCATAAATGGAATTATAGCCGCTCTTTAGAGCCCTACTGACTATTATTGTCCGGGTAGTCACTCCGCTGTTTCTGTTTTCGTTTTCTATAGCTCGTTGTTTGATTTTGCACCTTGCACGATTTGTTTCCACATTTGTCTATCCAGCATTTTCTTTCTCCATCCCGTTATTCCTATTTTTCCTATGTCGGCGGTCACTTGGTCTTCCCAGCGTATTTTCGGTCTTCCTCTCGATCTCCTCCCTTGTGGTTTCCATTTTAAGATCTTTTTAAGTATCGAGTAATCTTGTCTTCTATTTATATGTCCATACCATCTAATTCTTGCAGCTTTTATTACTTTGACTATATCTTCCCCTTTTAGTATTGTTTTAATTTCGTTATTCGTTAACCTTACGTATTCCTCTTCTATTTTTCTTGCTCCATAAATTTTCCTCACTATTGTTCTCTCGAAGGTTTTAAAATTTTCTTCTTCTTTTCTTGTCATGCACATTGTCTCTGCTCCGTATATCATCACAGGCCGTTTTGCTGTTTTATAGATTCGCATTTTTGTATTATTACTAATTTTCTTCTCTTTCATGTATATTTTATATTTATAATATGCTTTGTATCCCGCTTGTATCCGTTGTTTCATTTCTTCCCCCTTGTGGTTCTGGCGATTAATTACTGTTCCCAGATATTTAAAATTTTCTACTTCCTCGAATGTATGATTTCCTACTATTACTTGTCTGTTTTCCCCTTCGGTATGCTTCTTTTTTATTTCCATATATTTTGTTTTTTCTTGGTTTATTTTAAGTCCTCTTTTCTTTGCCTCCGTCTCGATTTTCAATAGTGCTTTTTTTAAAGTTTTCCTGTCTCTTGCTATTAATGCTAGGTCGTCGGCATATGCCACTATTTGTGCTGATTTTTCAATAATTTTCCCTTTTATTCCACATTTTCTGATTATGCCTTCTAGCGCTATGTTAAATATTGTAGCTGATAGCCCATAGCCTTGTTTGACCCCTTTGTTAAATTCAAATTCTTTGGAGATTCCTTCGTGTGATAGTATTGCTGCTCTTGATCCCTCCATAGTCATTTTCATTAATCTCACTAGCTTGTTTGGGATTCCTATTTCTTCTGCATCTGTGTATATTACGTTTCGCTTTAGGCTATCAAAAGCTTGTTTGAAGTCAATAAAAACTATTTGTATTTCTATATTGTTCTCGTAGCATTTTTCTATAATCTGGTTTATCGTAAATATTGCATCAACGGTGGATCTTCCTTGTCTAAAGCCATGTTGGTATTCGCCTATTCCTGTATTTGTGTATTCTTTTATTCTTTCTAGTATTATTAGTGTAAGTATTTTATAGGCTGTGTTTAGTAGCGATATTCCTCTGTAGTTTTCACAGTTCTTTGGGTCACCTTTCTTGTATATTGGGACGATTATTCCACTTTTCCAGTCGTTAGGCATTCTCTCCTGTTTCCATGTCTGTGCTATTACTGTATATTCTTTGCTTTAGTAATATTACCCTTGACTATAAATAGTCAAGGATATTACTGTTGATATTTATAGACACTTCAACGATCTCTATGGACTTTTGCCTAATCACAGCAAGTTTATGATATAGGCATAGGCGAGGCAGTCAGTGCTGCCATTAAAAGCGCAGTAGTTCACCGAGTGTGGCGATAAACGATTTGGATACGAATAATTCGCGAAAATTGTCGTTTCGGGATTACAAGGTTTGTTATTTAAATTCTATAATTTAACACTTATTGACTTATTGCAACGAAAAAGCTGGACTATAAGAAAATGCACGATGCATACAGATAAAAGTGCATGCCATCAACTCAACCATTTTTGCACAGGTATAAGGGAGCTGTTGCCAAGATAGAACAAAAGCGTGAAGTCAGTGGTAACTATGTGAAAAAATTAAGTATAAAATATGTACATATTTTTGTCTATAATAAATCAATTTTATCTGCCATGGTGTATTTTAGTTGATAATCGGACCTTACTTTCAAGAACTGTACTGTGATGCTAAAAAAAAATTTAGCGAAGAAAACTTATTCTATGTTCATTGTAAATATTGTTGCTTGTTTAGCTGTACGAATTACGCATCAATAAAAGTTATAAATGTTTCAACAAATACCCTTGACTAATTTGTAGTAATTTTTATTTAGCAACTAAATTTTATATGCACAAGAGGATGGCAACTGAAAAGTTTTTGTAAACTTGTATAAATTTACTTAACCCTGGAGTAGTCGCGCTATGTCGAAAAGACAGTGCACTTTTTATTTTTACCGCGAAAACGTCTTTTCACGCATGCTACCAACCCGTGCTTCCGTGCAACCTAAGATACATATGTGATAAAACGATTGAACCTATATTTGTCCTAATAAATCACGCCTACATTAAATAATTTGCTGATTACTACTACTCAACGCAGACGTCGAATCGACAGCGCGCGCCGTATGTTGAAAAGACAGCGCGCGAGCAGTTTAGGTTATTGGTTTTTGACAGTAAACGTCGAATCGACTTCGCGCGACTACTTGTGTTTGTCAAAACTATTTTAATTTTTTCCAAAAATGAGTGCTTTTAGATTAAATGACGCTAAAATAACTTTTGGCAGAAGTCGACGACACTCAAATAGATTTAGCACGAATTTATAAGCTGTCCATTGTTGGTACAATTCGATCAAATAAAAAAGAATTTCCCCCTTCCTTCATCACTACAAAAGGCAAGCCTAAATATTTCAGCATTTTTGGCTTTTCCGATTTCGGAACATTAATTTCTTATGTACCAAAAAAAATCTCAAAGTTGTTTCGTTTTCTACTCTACACAGATCAGCTGAAATTGATGAAAGCTCAGACGTTAAGCAAAAGCCATCTATCATAACATTTTATGATTTATACTGTGTGTCAAGAAAGTGTAACCATTGGCCGCTGAACGTATTCTTTGATTTTCTGGACATCTTTGCCATAAACCCAATGGTAATTTTGAAAACAGATAATGTTGACATAAAAAGTCGACGATTGTTCCAGAGAGAGTTGGGTAGGAAACTAATAAAAAAATATATTGAGAAAAGAACAATTCCAGTTTGCCAAGAGGACTTAACAGGAAACTAATCAAATACATTGGTAATGATGAAAATACGGTACCGAATACTTCAGCTGAAGATAACCCAAAGAGGTTCGTGCAAGATATGCCCATTTTACAAAAAAATAAACTCAAAAACTCGTTGCGTATCTTGCGACAAAAATATTTGTTGAGACCACACAAAATTTATTTGCAGTGAGTGCTATGATGGGAACAATACGTCGGACACAGAATGAATGAGTGAATTAATATTAAAACGGTCGTTTTGATTAATTATTATGATAAAATTATTTTTTTGGAAATTGTTTAAGTTTATGTTGTTTAAAAATAAATGTCAATAGCTTTCGTTTTTTTAATTTTTATACCGCTTTTAACATCAATATGTCTAAAAGACGTCGCGCGACTAGATTTCTTACAACAGGGTGCGCGCCTACTCCAAGGTTAATATTAATTTTCATTCAAATTGTTTTGAATAAATGAGTTTATAAAACTTTTAAAAACTAATTAAGCTCATTTTATTGTTTGATTAATAGCGATCTAAAACTTGTAAGACAAATAAAAACTTCCTCCAATGCAAAACTACTTTTGATTGAAGATTCAGGAAGTACAGGATACAAATTTTGCAATGAAAATTACATTACTATTTGCAGCGGAAGATGCGAACGCCTTTTACCAACATTTAAATTTCGCTTTCAACACATGTGCAAATAAAATTTTATTGGAAGTGACCATTCTGTATCTCATTTTATGGTCAACATATAATTTGTACTTGAAGAGCAATACTTTATGTATTTTGATTAATATAGCCCGGATATTATAGACCAGGGGTTCCCAAAGTACGGCCCGCGGGACAAATGCGGCCCGCGAACCCTAACAATACGGCCCGCGAAATGTCAGGCCATCCGCCATCTTGAAATCATACCAGATAATTTTCTTTTTACAATTATACCATATTATAATTAAAAAGTATTCAGCTAAAAAAAAAAAAATTAATGTACAATCAGGGCCTATCACAGGGGGGGACTAATTCCCGGGGCCCGGTGTTGCCAAGGGGGCCCGAATTCGAGCTAATACACAATATTTTGTTTACAAATACTATTAAAATTAAATTTAAACCTTTCTAAGAGTAAAGGGGGACCCGTTGTCTATTGCTTCCCCGGGGCCCGAATTTTCTGTGAACAGCCCTGTGTACAATCTGTGTTGTTTTACGGTTTATTGCTGGTACTCTACTAATTTATTATTGTTCCGACCGTTCCCAGCTGATTGGGCCACTCGCGTTTTTCAAAACACTTCTTTTTTTTGGCCCGCCAAATATTTCGGAGTCTACAATTTGTCCCGCCTGGTCAAAACTTTGGGAACCCCTATATAGACTGTAAAGTAAAATAAGTTCAATCGAAATAAGATTTGTAATTGATAGTAGGACTTTGCTAAACAAGTAGGTACATTTTTCGATCAAGCGGAATACTTTGTTTATTAAAAAAAAAAAATTTAAACCACATTTATTTGATAATATGTCAATGCTATTGTCTTTAAAATAGGACCAACGTAAACCTATAATAACCAGGGCTCGAAACTGAAAAAAATTTTGGTTGACGGTTAACCGAAATCGAGAACTTTATTTTTATAACGGTTTTTGTTGAAAAATCGGTTTTATTCGTAAAAAACCGGTTTAGTGTAAAGAACCGATTTAAATTATAAACCGGTAAAACCGGTTAAATTAACCGGTTTTTAAAATTATTTAGATCAGGAATGCAAAGTATAAAAAGATATTATTTATTTATAATTTTATAATAAATGTACAATCAAGCGTTCAGTAATGACTTCTGGTAAACTAATCGCATATAATACAGATTTTGTATTTTTCATCGTAATTTTTATTTAAAAAAAAAAGAAAAACGGTTTTTTATTATTTTGGTTAGAGCAGGTTACTGTTTTTTTTGCCTTTAAAAATAACGGTTTCGGTTAAAAATCACTTTTTCTGACAAAAAATAACGGTTAACCGGTTTTTTAAACCGGTTTCTTGTCCTGATAATAACTATAGCAATATTTTTTTAATTTTTTTATAACTACAATAATTATTTTTTTCTGTTTTTATTCTGATTTATTTTTATGAAAACGGTTTTGTGGTCTGAAGAAAGATACTTTATTTCAAAGCATAACTTTGCTTTAATGTCTAATTGGTAGAATTTTGTTTAAGTAAAACATAAATCACTGAATATGTAAATTCAAGAAGGTTTATTTTGTTCTTAAAACCAAATAAACGTAGGTATCGATTAATTTGTAAAATATTATTATTGAACAATTGTTTCATTTTGCCAATCGTGTTCAGTGAAAACAAGTTTATAGAATTACGTTAATAATAGTTATTTCTATATTTACTTCCGCTTTTGTTCTCTCACGTGTTTTGATTTTCAATCTTAAGAAAGCGTACAGTGAAAATGATTTGGAACTTCTCTATTTTCAAATTAATACTACCATTAAATATTAACTTATTTAGTTGCCATCTTCGGTGTTTAGTCTGCAAGAATACAAAAATCATCCTAATTTAATTTTGATCAGAAAGTTAAGAATGTTAAATCAATCGCTTAATGTCATCATGAACTAATCATGTAGGTACACATTGTTTTAAAAATTTATAGATATATTTTTAAATATTACGAGAAGTCCTAAATAAACAATTAAAGTTTTAGCTTTTAGGTGATAAAACTATGAATGGATGCATTTACCTTTTTTAATATACCATAGTTGCGCTATTCAACTTTAAAGTTATTTCTTTGGTCATGAACTATTAAGTATTTTAATACTATCTGCTTCAGAATTTAATTACCTACCAGTGAAAATACATCAGAGCACAGTGGGTGGCTTTAAAATAAGCACACCATGATGTAGTTCATGTGTGTTTTATTAGATCTTTAGAAAAAAACATATTTTATAGCAGTTATTAATTGTTTTACACTAAATTGATTAATGGATTGTTAAAAACAAAAAGCAATAGTTACTCATAAGTGAAAAGCAATTCTGCCAAAAAGTATTAAGTAGATATAAGCAATAGGTAATTAAGTTGAAGTTGCGAGTTCATGGCCTACCTCAGATATAAAATTCTGAAAACTTTTTAAAGCACTTTGCATGCTTCAAGAGAATTACCAAAGATTTTAAGACTTCTTATAAAATTTTGAAGTTTCTTAAGCCATTCCTTGATTTTTCTTTTAAATTCTGTTCGTGCATTATTCACGGATGGTTTATAAATTTAAGCTTATTTATCATGTATCCGGGTGGATCTTGAGAATCGTTAGATATAAAATGATGGTAAAATTAGCAAGAAAGTGTGTTTTACGTGCATGTGCCCAATTTTTGAAAAAAACTGAAAAACTTTATTTTTTAACATTTTGCTTTAAGTTTGTATTTAACAAATGCAGAAGCTTAAACTCTGGTGTTTACAGTTTATAAAATGGTGCTGGTCGTCTGATGCTCTTGTCAGAGTTTGCTTTTTTTTGAGGGGCGATAGTCAACTTTTCATTTTTCTTGAGCGCCACCTTAAATTTTTATGCAACCAATTGACAAGTTTTGGTAATGATACAATTTTTTAAATGGCTTTTTAAAGTAAATAAGTATATCCATGAGTTTCGACTCTAAATTATCCAGAAAAATATTTCAGTTATTAATGAAATGATAAAAATGAGAATAACGTTGTTTTTTTGAAACATATTATTACATATTTAACCTTTTTACTATATCTCGGAAACATATTTAGATATTTGGTTGCTGTTTTCTGTTTCATTGTTTTTCCATATTTTATTTAACCAAACTATCATCTCCGTCAATACGATACAAATCGGAACACACTGTATATCTTTATACTTTTTTTACTGCGCTCACTACAAAAACTGGCAGAGTACAAGTAAAATTTTGCTATAAGAAATAAAAAACTTTTGTATTTTATCTCAAAAACTAAGCGAACTGGGTTCATTATACAACGCTATATGATTATGGTCTTTGTCTAAACTTTGATCATTAAATTTTTAATTTTTATTATTGACACTAATAAAGTTATGAATAAAACTACAAATCAAATTTTTTTCCGGGGTATTTTAGTATCTAGACACAACATGTAGGTACATATTCGGTTTGGATTTTTAATAAACACTTGAAAACAACTTCCTGCTAATTTAATCATCCATTTGTCCTAACGATTTTCGAGGGCCCGTGTTTTTCATGACAAAGCATTTACCCAGTATATTATTAATTTTAAATAACCAAGGGTTTTGTTAATATTAATAAGTCCAAAAAAAAATTATTTATTTATTTTTCCAAGGATCCTTAGCCAAAATGTAATGATGCCACTTTGAAGACCATTATTCACTTAAATAATTCAACCATTTAACAAATAAATTTTTGTTGTTCTGTAGAATATTTGTAAATTAAAATAATTTTTCGCTCAACAATAGATATTATTAACTACTGCCGATTATTATATCACACATGATAATATCGCACTACTTGGGGAATTTTAATTTCGATTTTTATTTCGCTCCCATTACACAAAGGCGCTTTGATTTCCTTCTTTGCTAAAAAAAAGTTATGGGTACTGTTTTAAAATCGTTAATTATTTTTTCGCTAAGTCGGTAAACTGTTACATTTAATTCTTGGCAAATTTACGGTATGGGTTTTTTAAAAATCATTAACATTTTGACATAAAAATTTCATCAAGTTGAAAATTACCTGAAACCAGCGTTAGTATTATACTCCATTGTAAAATAATACCTTTAATAAAATCATTCTACCGCTATCCTATATCTGGGAACACGTAATCACAAATTTGCTAATTGATAATACTGAGTTTTTCCGCGATCAACGACATTACTTCAACTTCAGTGCGTAGGTAACAACTGGAATTGTTAAATAGGGAGTGAGTGGTAATCAAAAGCAAAAATCCTAAAGTCCTTTACTCCATCCGTATAAATAACAGGGACTTCACGTGGGTATTGTGCGTAGTTGCTTGAATGTGAAATTAATTTATTCTTATTTAAAAATATCGCTTTGCATTTTTCATGTTCTCGTTTGTTTGAATTGTCTCATTATACGAGTACTACATAGCGTCCTTATTTTCGAACAGCGTACATAAAAACCGATTATAGATGACTGTTGAAATTAATGAACTACTTTTGATATTTGAATGTTAACTCGTAATGTGATGTATTTATAACAGACTTATCATTTTTCAGTTTGTTTAAAATTGATTTCTTAGATCCACTTTTTTTATTCAGTTACAGATATGTTAAATGAATGAAAACTTTTTTTTTCAAATAAATACGTTGTTTATGCAAATACAACTAAAACCCCCATTAAGCAGTTGGTAAATTTGTTCCAGCAAGGCTATGTACGATCCAATGAAATATCAGTACGCTTTTATAAGATGTTTGCACTTAAGATGCTAAAATTTTTATAAAAAAATAGACATAAATGTCGTTTACAGCTAGACATGTCGTTAAAGCGTTCCGACAGCGACTTATTTGGATTAATACAACAGTTGAAGCATGTGCATAAACCATTTCATGTATCAGTGCATTAGAGATGGGAAAAGCCATTCTTTTTGGTGAATTGATTCTTTTGATTCAGTTCACCAAACTGAAGCGTTCATAAAAAAATCGTTCAAAAGAATTGCTAACACAGAATCGTTCTGAAACGTCTGATACTTCACGATTCGCGAATTTCAAAATGAAAGATCTGTAAGAACCGATGGAGGATTAATGTTATTGAGGCGTTTCGTCGCTTGCAGCCTATACAATTTAAATAGATGAAATGCTTATCAAAACGTCTTATTCTTCTTCTTTTTAAACTCTTTACTACATTTAAATAGGTTCAGTAGAATTTCGTCATTTTTCTTAACTAAAAGAAGCGACGAACGATCCATTTGTACAGTTTATAGGCGAATCGTGTAGATGAATTGTTTTAAGCCGAAAGAAGAATCTCGACAGCGGTTCATTTTGAACTAATTAATTAGTCGATAAGGCACGAATTCGCGTGAAAGCCACACGTTTTAAATAGGTGCAAGCGAATTTCGCCTTTAAACCATATAAAAAGTAAAGGAATCGATGAACAGTTCATTTGTTCAGTGACGAATCAACTCTGACGAATCGTTTATTTTGAACGGTTCATTCGCGTGTTGCCCATCTCTACATTACATTAATTAGTACAAAATGCACTGCTGGAACAAATCTATAGCCTATGCTTGCTGATGGCAAATGATAGAGGGTAGGGATGGCATTTAAAACCAAAAATCACGCGAATGACGTCGCGGTAGAAAAGCTATAAAATATGATACAAATAATGTGGTTAAGAACAGTTGGGAGATTTATTTTATTGCAATATTAACTAAACTAAATATTATACGAAAATTGAAAACCAGTAAACCATCGTTTAATTTTAAACCTTTTATATATCAAGAAACAGGAGAAACCAAAATTATCTGAATATTATATACCGATAAAATATTGTCCATATTTAAATCTAAAATAAAACTAGAAAAGTTAATAATATCAAACAACATTACAAGAAGAATATTGTAAACGAATTATTCAAGACTTTACGATGTAAAATAAAATATTTTTTATCGCTTCATATAATTTTTTTTCGACAATCCTGAAACCTATTCTTAATCCGATATCGATGGAAACAAAATCAATTCACGATAGTTGTGAAAGTTACTAAATGTACAGTCCATAATACAGCACAAATTGAAGTAAAAAAAAAAAAAAATGCGATGAAAAATCATTTATTTGATGAAGATTGACCGGCTTCACTCGCCTAATAAATTATCTAATAAACGGATAAGAAATAAAAGATGAAAGAGATAAACCGGCATAAAAGACCCTGATGGCGAAATATGCTCTAAATATGTTGGGGAGTGAATCGATCAGTCACCCTCTTTTTTAATATAAATGTGTGCCACTTTGTTGACAAGCTAACAGCTAATTAAGTTAGACTTTGCTAAAGGTAATTAACCGAGCCACAAATGTTTAATTAAAAGTGTATGTGTCCTACTGATGAATAAATGTATGACAATATCCTCTCATCAGATCCAAATTAAAATTACATGTGTTGAACAGTTCCATTTAATGAATTAAATGTCAGTAAGATAATCTTGTACAAAGAGTAACCGAATGCTGGGTTTCAACGTGTTTTTATTGTCAAATTAATTAGCAAAAGCAGTGACTCTAGCAAACATTATCTGAAAACTACGAGTATTGATGTATGAATGGTGATTACCAACCAGTGATCGCGTTTTATTTACTTCAACCCTTTCGAGGTTTAACGGATGATAGGTCTAAAAATAAACAAAAAAAATAAATGTAGGGTCTTTGATTCAACACGAGAATTTGTTAGATTAGGGGGATAAAACGATAGTGAAGTGATTAAAAAATCGTCTGTAAAGTGCTTTACACAAATGCAAATTGAAACTGCACATACTCGTATTTTAAATTTTATTTAAATATAATTTTTATTATCATTAATAGTAGAAATATATAATTTGGTTTTCGCGGTTAAGAAAAAAGGCATTTGACGTGTAGTAATATCAAAATGTTTGAGATGCAATACTAAATTTTTTCAAGGTTTGTTCCAGCAAGGTTATATCCTTCCGATAAACGGTCAATTTGCGCAGTATGGATGTAGCGTTTCAGCACAATCTCTGGTGGTTCATCAAACGGTTCGTCGGATGTTCCAGCAGTTATCGAATCAATTCATGAATTAGTTTGTGGACGGCAAATCAGTACATAAACGAAGGCAAGAGCTATCGCTTGAATATTACAGGCATGCGCTGTTTTAAAAAGTAACGTGGTCGCTGGTAGCAAAGTACCGTCCTCTAGTTCCCATGTTAGTGCTGCTTTCTTAAGAGGTTTACACTTGCGGTGTAAATCCTAAGAACAAAATAGACAGAAATGTCATTTCCATTTAGACATATTATCGTTAAAACGTTCCGACAGTGACTAACTTGGATTAATTTACTTATCAGTCCGTAACTGACGCATGCACATAACTATTTAAATGTAGTAGTTCATGAATTAGTACAAAATTCACTGCTCAAATAAACTTATAATAGAAATATTCATACAGGGTGTTGAACTAGCAAGCGCGTATTTTCTGCATACTTTACTTATTAATTAGTGGGAAAAAAATTAAACATTAATAAGGTTGGCAGCATTAGTGGCATAAATTTATTTTTTTATGTTTTGTTTCCAATATATAAATTTTATTTACTTTAAATAGAAAATGGTGTATATTTTTTAGTATAGTTCTGTTGTCAAATAAAACTACATTTTAACTTTTCAACGTCCACAAAAAAATACTTATTTGTTTTAATTATTCATTTATTATGAATTGAAGCCGTATTTGAGAATGACATTATTAATTGGTCCTATTTTTAAGTGACAATGCATTAAAAATAATGTACCACTGTTTCTGCATTCAAAAATAAATAAAAATATACCGTTAAATGCTGTAATATTTTGAAAAACAACGAATGATGAAACAGGTTTAACAGTTTTAACTGTGACTCGGAAATGAATTCGAATAGTTAATGAATGTACGTTTTCATAAATTATATACAGGTTTTAAGTATGAGAAAAGCTATTTTTAAGCGCTGTAATATAAAAATGTTTTTTATCGGTTTTTGATTCATCATCAACAGCATTTATTTTTATTAATGGAAATGAACATTTAGGGATATCGTTGCTAACCTCACGAGCTACTAAAATAATTCGCTGTTGGACTAGTAAACGGCGAGTTTTCTAATGACTGGTTATCCGTGACCCTAGTTTACTTTGCTTTCATGCTTCTGCGAATCCTCAGGAATATATTACTAAAGTTATGTTTAAATAAAGCTCTGAAGGGTGCGATATTGTTTATTATCAACATAACAGTTTTTACAACTGAAATTCTGAGATTATTTTATCCCCTTAAATGTGTAATTTTGAAGATAAAGTGTAAATTCTTACAGACGATGCAATGTTGCTTCACTATTGGGTACTATAAGCGTATATACATCTTATGTTATATAAATTTACAGCTCTAAAACAACAGTCTGCAACAAAACTTGTCCAGCTTAACTGGTTTTATAGAGCGACGATAAAGGATTGCCAACTAGGATTGTCACATGAGATGCTTTTAAGTCGATGAACTTTCATGCAAGCACGGCACTCTCTGCTTTTCAGTAGTTAAGAAATGCGGGCGTCGCTTATATTGACAGTGATAACTAGGGGTCGGCGATATCCAAATATCGATATCGAAATTATATCGATATATCGATATTTTAAGGGCGAGAAGCTTTTTTTTTTTTTAGGTCACCAGTCTCCTTTTTCACTTTTTTTAGCTTCGCGCCGCTCTTATATCGACATATCGAAGTTTCGATATAAAAGCGGGGCGAAGGTAAAAAGTCGGTAAAAAAGTGAAAAAGGAGACTGGTGACTTAAAAAAAAAAGCTTCTCGTCCTTAAAATATCGATATATCGATATCAAAATTATATCGATATTTATCGCCCACCCCTAGTGATAACTTTAATATCGTTTGCAATAAAATATTTACAATATTGCTAGTAAAGGTTGAAGCTTTTTTACGTTTATTTATACGAAAACGTACTTGGCTTAATGTTCTAGCGTCTAGAAAAAAAACTTACCTGATCTGTGTATGATCGCATGTCAAAAAAAAAACAAATATTGCAGTACCTGCATAAATATAAATTATTGTAAATGAGATAGCCAGATCAATAATAAATATGCATGCATAAACTAAGTTCTTAATATTTAACCGTCCTGGCATAAGCGGATTCATCGCCAATATGTTTTCGTATATTAATATCCAGCAAACGATCTTGTACTGATTCATAAAATGGTTTATGCACATGCGTCAACTATGTAGTAATAAATGTATTAAAGACCGCTTTAACGACATGCGTAAATGTAAATGACATTTGTGTCCATTGAGTTCATAGAAGTTCACGCATCGCAAGGGTAAACATCTTTAGCAACTAGTAAGTACTACATTGTACTGGAAGGGCGATGCGTAGCTACCAAAGGCCACTTTAGATGTGAACAGCGCATGCGTGTAAAAATTTCAGCGCTTGTTCTTGCCTTCGTTTATGTACTGTTTTTATTGTCCTTAAACTAGTTCATGAATTGATTCGATAACTGCTGGAATAGCCGACTAACCGCCCGATGAACTATCAGAGTTATAGAACGCGTATCGATACTGCGCACACGTCTGAGAGTTCATCGGTTCGTACATAGCCTTGCTGGAACAAATCTAATGATAGCCACACACAATTGTTAAAATAAAACGGATTGTGCAATTAGCAAGATTGATTAAATATTTATTTGAACTAAATCGTCATTTAAAATACAAAATGCCGTTTAGCTAGCTAAAATAATAAAGTTATTGAATTTAAATAAATATACATAATATGTACACATACATATCGATAAGTGGTATGCCTAATCTTGAAATTATCATTACACCCTTTATAACTAGATATATATTAAATGAAAAGAGAAACAATATATTTACAACCTAACCTAATATAACCCGACAGCGTAAATTTAAGCAACTGCACCGTATTACTCATATCGAAATTACGTTTAATGTTTATAATATAGTCGCATAAAAAATATTGCTAAAAAATACAAAATATTATCGTAAATATCGACCAAATTGGGTAAAGAAGTAATAGACATTTTTAAAGCGGTCATATTTATTATCTTATTTTGTTCCATAACTTACTACAAACTTTTTTGTGACGATTTAGTTTTTAAAGTTATGTTAGTGTCCCAAATTATAGGCTCAACATAGGGATATTGCTTATGTACGAACTTTAATAATTTGAGATAAAGTACCGTAATTTAGATTTAAAAAGAAAACTGCCATACAAATTTTATTTCCAAATTTCTTTTTAAAAAAGTAAATTAAATGTCTCGACAAATTTTCCTTATTTTAAAGATATAGATAATGTGAAAACATGTTTTTGAACAAGTTTTAAGTTAAGTTTAGTTTTTTGATAAGACTAAAAATCTAGAAAATAAAGTAACAATAACGAAATAAAGTTTTACAGATTTGAATGCAGAGCCAATTGCGAAAATATTTTTACTATTTTCGATGACTAAATAAAATATACATCAAATAAACGATATCACAAGTATAATTAACCATATTTACTAATACAACTTATCTTATTTTATTAGAATCAATTATTTGTTCAAATAAAAATTTCAGTGTTATTATGATCTAAAAAATTTAATCTTTCGAATTAATTTGTATTTTTTCCGTTTTAATGGTTTTTTTTTAAAGTAATTGCTTGCAAACGATCAATTAAAAAACTTGTATTGACTGATCCAATGTTTCCTGACAGTCTGTATAATGTGTAAACTTAAAGTTTAATTTTATTGTTAGAAACGAAAGCAACAGAGTCCAATTATTCCAAAAAACCGAATATTTATTCAAAATTGCCGATTTTGATCCAGTTTATGTGTAGAGATACGTCAGTTTACAGGTTTATCGGTTTATTGTGTCGATATTTTACCCTCTCGGGATTTGCTGTGTTTTTATCTTCGATACTAGCAACGAATTCAGTTTTTGCGTGGTTTCTAACAGTAACGGTGAGAATTGCTACATTATATGATATTTCTTGGTTTGTAATTTGGTTATCTTTGCTTTATGGTACATACTAAACGAGTTTAAATAGTAGTCATATCTTGTGCTTATACAAGTTGACTAAATAAAATTGGCGGTTGACACTGAATGCTTAAAATACACTTTTCTAGATGAAAATTTAAACTCTTTTTGAGTAAAGTTTTCGAGTGTGTACATAATCTTCGGTATGAAATTTTTACAATTAGCGGCAAAAAATTTGAACGTTTTTTTTTTAAATTTATTCGTAAATTCGGTTTAATTCCAGTTAGTTCCATTCCCAAACACCACAAGAAGATTCGATTTTTAGATTACCTAGTTATTCGTTTCGATATAATTAATATTATTAAAATATGAAGCTTGTTTAGGTAGGTAGATACTAATATTTTAAACAGAAATAATTTTAGTATTAATTAATTTTCCACTTGTTATCTTTATTGTATTTCTTTAGTAAAGTGTTATAAGCATATTAAATGTTTTTACTTAATTTTTACGGTCTTAAAACAGGCACTCTATCTATATAAAATATTATATGCATT
Organism: Elmis aenea; assembly: GCA_947652605.1. Taxonomy (NCBI): domain Eukaryota; kingdom Metazoa; phylum Arthropoda; class Insecta; order Coleoptera; family Elmidae; genus Elmis; species Elmis aenea. The sequence goes on from OX393577.1 coordinate 37,948,721, forward strand.
TTAAACGTATGTTTAGCCGATAAACAGTCAAAATAAATTTCATACTCAAATGTAATATACAATTCAAAAGTTTTTAATCTTGAGTTTAAGATAAATTACGATCATATTACAATAATTGCGTTATTGATCTGAATGTGAATACGCTTATTAAGTTGCTGACTTTATGTAATAGCTTCAAATTAAAAGTAAAACCCTTCTACAAAATGAATAACATTTTAGTCACATTGGTACTATTATAGATTGTGGTAATTTTTAGTGGTGTCTACGGTATTGCATGTGTAAAGTTCACCATATTTTTCGTAATAGTCAAGTTCTCAAACCATTATCAACATTATAAGGGTAGCTGGTACCATTTATAATTTTAATCTACGATATTCAGCTCCATACAAGGGACTGCCAAGAGCAAAGCCTTTAAAACGTTGTATTGTGTCTCCAGAGATTAATCGATTGAGTTAGGATTATCCGCAATAATTTTAGGAAAAATTCTTTTTTACGAACGTTTTATGAATTTCTTATTCGTTATTATTATTCTTTACTCTTAATAATAACAAAAGTTGCCCAATGCGTATTTTTATTATAAGAGTTTCTATCCTTTTTTAAGTTATTGGATAAAGTTTGTATTGTATTGTAAATTAATAATCAATACCAACCCACAACTTCAAGGAATCGAATGATTGTGTTATACAGGGTGTCACACAAAAAACGCCGCAAGCTGTAACTCCGTTGTTTGTGGTCCGATTTTGATGAACAAAAACTAAATGAAATGGCTCCTCAAATACTATGAACTGAATTGGATTTCAATTTTTTTCAAGTTCAACTTAAATGTCAAACGATAGTCAATTTTTTTTCCAAATGGCACCATCTATTTTTTGTTACAAAATCTGGTAGACATTTTTTTTTCTGAATTCAATGAAGTAATTTTAGTGCTAAACTAATAAGAAATAAAAAATAAAAGTTTAACTAAAATAGGTTAGGTTTCACAAAATTTTCAAGCGTGCCATGGAAAACAAAAAAATCTTAATCAACAAATATCATTTAAATACCACACTGAGATTTGTAAAATTAAAAGAATTTTTCCACTTTAATCGACTGTTTTCTACGATATCACAGTGGTGTTAATTGTATTTGGTGTACACTGTATACATTTATATGTGCTTGTAAGCAATTTTAAATAATGATAAGCAATCATTTGCTTTGTTGATAAAATAATTAGCAATTTTATTTAAATAAATTTGCAAATTAGTTTTTATATAAAACCTATCGTATAGAATTGCTGGTAAAAAAATGATATTGAATAATTTAAAACAGATACAGTACGTTAATTATTTCCGCGGAGTTGGTCCCCTTTCGGATTCCTGTACTGCGACCTATTGGTCTATTGTACATTGTACTCTCTGGTGATAGCCCCTTAAAGGAGTCCTGTGTTTCAAAAAACTCCAGGATTTTCTTTAAGGGTGTTTTGCTTAACTCTTCTTGGTTGGCTTTTTTCATCCCTAGAAGTCTACGCCGATAGGGTGCGAATCCTTCACACTGGCATAATATGTGAAGAGAAGTTTCTTCTTCTTCACCACATCCTTTGCATATATCGGTCTCTGAGAGCCCTATTATGTAAAAGTGTTTGTTTAGCTCACAGTGTCTTGTGGTTGCTCTGATGTCTACTCTGCTCATCCTGAGCATTTCTTCTGTCTTTTCTTTAGAGACCATTGAGAGGATAGCCTTGAAGTGGGCTTGTCCTGCAACTTTTTTCCAATGAGCATTATACCCTTGTATTAATATGTCATTAAGACACCGCTTGGCTGTTTTATGGGATGTACCAACTGCGGGTTCTGTTCCGAGGAAAGGTGTCTCCTGCCAATTTTGGCTAGGCCTTCTCGTTTCCTGGTATATTGGTGTTCCCTGAGCATCATACCAGTTTAACATCATTCCTGCTTCCTAGCACGTTAAGTGCCGATATGCAGTTCAGAACAAGTCCTGAGTTTACTTTCGGTGAGCCAAGAGCTTTTAACGCTGCTTGGCTGTCAGATACTATATGAAGATTCTTTTATTATTAAAATCTCTTTCTAATGGTGTATCTGCACATGTGCATAGCGTACACCTCGGCTTGAAATATGGTTACACACTGTTCAAAGCTTACAGATGTGACTTGTTTCAGTTGTGCTGCTCCCCATATTCCGGAGCTTGTGCCATTTTGCATTTTTGATCCGTCCGTATACCAGAATAGGCAATTTAGCTCTATTTCTTGAGTCTCCCATTGTTCCCGTGTTGGAATTATGAAATACAGTACGTTACTGTATGCTATTACATTTTGATTTAATGCTTTCAAACGAAATAAGTAAAAAAATAAGTGCTAATTTCTTCTTAATCTTTATTTGTCTTAAAGTAACCTACACAGAAATTCGTCGACTACTTAATCCAGGCATAGTTAAACGTTAAACGGTGGTGACCTGAAGGCTTAAATCTCTTGAGTTTACGAGTAACACTTGTGCTATCTAGCGACTTAACAGCTAATTGGTTAGACATTCGTGGTACTTAATACGGATCTCCTCTTTCGCAAAGCTCGTAAGATATCTGCGTGTAGCCTTATTTCATATATAGGTACTAAGTACTATGGAGCAATTCTCATTACGTGGGGCACTATCGCCCGAAACTATTACAGGAGTTTAATACGCAGTTGAATTTTTAAAATACTTTATTAAAGTCAATGCTTCACTTTGTAAAAAAATTCATTTTGTTTGGCAATGTGCCGTTGGACATAGTTAACATTTATAAAAATAAGCTTAATTTAATGCTACTACTTGTGCTGCAGTCGTTTAAAAGCTTGAACTGAATTGCTTTCGGAGGCCATCCCGGAAGTATTATCTACAATAGCAGTAACAATAGCACAACATACCGCGTGATTTAGTTTGACTGTCGACCCCTATAACTTTGTTATTTTAGGAGGAAATTCCAATAGTTATACCTTATAATTTTGTAAACCAAATGACGTTATGATGTTTTTTTTTTCTGCAATGAAATACGCCTGAGTGGCGATGGTCCACTTTTCTTCTTGATAAAACATAGTATACTTTTTTAATGATTCTGATAAAGAAGTCAATTTTAAGTTCTATTGTGTATTATAAAATACACACAAATAGATTTTTTTTGGGATAACGAGTTCAAAAATTATTTATTTTTGTATTTAACTATGTAAAAAAAATTTTTGTGAAAAAAATTAACAGTAATGTATTAATTACAAAATTTAGTGTTTAATATGTTTCAACTGTCCATTATCCGCTTATCACTAGAGTTGTCCTGGCCTTGAATACATAGACACCCGCAGAAAAAGTTCAGAAAAACTTCCATTTTCAATTTAATGGCCACAATAATAATGACTTCCGTCGAAAAATAATAACACTTTTGCACAGGTTATAAACTGTCAATTACTACAGCGATCGTGTTTTGTCTTGTTAAACACAGACATTTTTTGAAAATTTGTAAATAATTTTAATAGTTATTTATGTACCAAGGCAGTAAAGTTCGACTTTTTATCACGACTGTGGATTCGTCTCGGCAAATAGCCACGCGAGTGATAAAAAGGTACTTTACTGCCGAGGTGCATATTAATTTTTGTCTGCAATCATCAAAAAAATAGCGAAAAATCAAGCAAATACATAAAGTTTTACTTCATCTGTCAGATTGTCATTCTTCTGTCAAATATGTATCTTTGAACAAAAGCACGCTCAATTTTTCTAAAATCAACCAATGAGCGTAGCGCATTTTACTTTTTTACTGCCTAGGCCTAGGCAGTAAAAATAATTATTACAGCCGCTTTTGGGTACTTATTGAGCTAGTTTAGTGACGATTGCAGAAAAAGTAATTTTTCTCAAAATTTTTCCCATGTATGTTTATGCTTTAATGTAATGCATGATTGGATTTAGCATTATATTCTTTACGGAATGAATAAATAAAGTATACCTACTATAAAATAGTTGACCATCAATAGTTTGATATATTTCATGGTAGAAAAAACATTTAAACGTCATTTAATAGAGAATTTCTGCGATTTACAAAAATTTAAGATTAATAGGGATTTCCTCTTAAAATATCAAAGTTATAGGGGTGCGACAGTCAAACTGAATCTCTTGGTATAAACTTTTTTATTTATTACGCCATTTGTCAGATTTAACTATAAAGAAATGGAGAAGCTTCTTTTCTGATTAGTAAATATATTTTTGTTGCGTATGTTATTAGCAATTAAAAAGCAGGGATTTCGTGCTTTGCTTTAAAGTTTGCAGAGTAGCCTTTTCTTTACTATAGATATCTTTATAAAGTTAATCAAAAAGACCTTTGACAATTGAAAAAAGTTAAATAGGACTTTACTTTCTTTGTATCCTCGCTTGGTTTTAAAATTAGAGTGATTGAAGCAGCTTTCCACTTAATCAAAAAAAAACCTTTGCAAACAAATGTTTCGGATGTAGTGTTTATAAATGGGTTTGCTTGAGTTTTTTTTTTTTTTAACTTAACAGAATTAATTAACCGATTCGCTGAAGGTTTTGCCTCTTAAAAGACGTGCATGTCTGCAGAAATTCTAAGTAGTACTTAAGTTTGAGAAACATTTAGTTACCTACTTTTTGATGAAATTAAATTGTATAAGATTCACTACATAGTGTGTACAAAAAGTAACGTAATTCGTCAATATCTCGTCTTATGATGACTTAACAAAAAAAGTTTTTTAAAATAAAAGTTGCTTGTGGTTATCGAGGTTATGTGAAAGTATGGTGTACAAAACTGTGGAAGTTAGCGGAAGTTAGTGGAAGTATCTGGAAGTTAGTGGAAGTATTTGGAAGTTAGTGGAAGTATTTGGAAGTAAGTGGAAGTATTTGGAAGTTACTGGAACAATTCATTCAAGGTCGTCGCATGTACGCATGCGTCTCCCCATTAAAAGTGACGGTCTACCCAATGCGAATCCATATGAAGCATGTTCTGCAACTAATATAAAGGATTATTTCTTGACTCGTGAAAAGTCCAAATTTGCTAACGTAGTGACGGCACAACCACTTTGTGATAGAGCGCCTGCGTTTTGCTTAGCCGCATTTGGAACAAATAATAAATTTAACTTTAAAGATATTATTCTTAGATGGTGTACTGTAAAACAATTAGCCAATGACTTTGTAATTAGTGTTTTAGGATTTTCTGCTGACGAAGGGAAAGAAAATTAAATTTATAAGTATGGTGAGTGGGATCACGGATGAACTTATTAAAACGACCGTAGAAAAAACCCTTATACAGCGTCATTCAACAAATGGGAAAAATTTTTATTATTGATTTCTTAGAAAATTTTATTCTTGATAAAAGGTGGTGCATGGTCTAAAACTAATTTTAAGATAAAAAAAAGGTCGATAAAAAATCATAGGACACTAGATTTTAACGATTTTTGAAATATTTGCAAGAGTCCTCATTTTAAGAGATACAAAAAAATTATGTGGAAGAAAGTTAAATAGAATCTTAAAATAAGGCTATATTTAAATTTTGACGGTTAAATTTCATCTTTTAGTTTTTAAGAAATTTTAACATTCAAAAAGTCTGCAACAAATGGAAAAGTTTTTTATTATTGATTTCTCAGAAAATGTTATTCTTTGTAAAAGTGCATGGTCTAAAACCAATTTTAAGATGAAAAAAAGTTCGATAAAAAGTCATAAAACAGTAGATTTTAACGATTTTTGAAATATTCGCGAGAATAAAGTGCTCTTATTTCAAGAGATACAAAAAAAATTAAAGAAAATAGTTATTTATGTATCAAGGCCAAAAAGTACGTTTTGGCCGAGGTGCATATTACATTTTTTGTGCGATCGGATTAAAAACAATTTAAATTTTTAGTAATTTTCAAAATTATAGGTTAGAAACTACGTGACATTCTGTCACTGACAGATGACGGCCCTCTCCTTAGCAACGGCCGTAAAAGTTACTTTTTCGGCCGTTGCTAAGGGTAACGGCCTGAAAAGTAACTTTTACGGCCGTTGCTAAGGATAGGGCCGGTAATGCAGTACTTTATGGTTGCTAACGCGTCCGTCAAACAGCTGTTTCTAGTACGATCGCACAAAAAAGTTATTTAGAATCTCAAAATAAGGTTAGATTTATATTTTGACAGTCGAATTCCAATTTTTATTTACTAAGAAATTTTAAGCACTTTACTTTTGCGAATATTTCAAAAATTGCTAAAATCTAGTGTCCTATGACATTTTATTAAACTTTTTTGCTCTTAACATTAGTTTTAGGCCATGCACCAACTTTTATCAAAAAATTTTTTTTTTTTTTTGAGAAGTCAATAATACAATTTTTTTCCATTTGTTGCAGAATTTTTGAATGACGCTGTGGATGCATTGGTTGGAACTAAAAATCTTGGTATGTGTGTAGAAAACAATTCATGGTATGGACTCTCCGTAAAAATGCTTTTTAACAAAAATGTCTTAGATAAAAATGAAGAAGTTGAAATTGATGAGCATACTTTAAAAGTCCTAGAAGAAATTACATTTGAGGGTAATGTTGTAGCAACAAAAATGAAAATATAAACAATGACATCTTTCAAAAGATTTCTTACTGGAATTATAATTAAAAAATCCACAATATGTTGGTTGTTAAATGAAAGTTTCGAAAAAGTCAGCAGGGATCGTTTAAAGAGATTCATTATAAATAATAACCAAAAATCAAAAGTTCAACAACTACCTGCAGACATCATGGCATATAGAAATGGCATATCTATTGGCTACTGGCGTAGTTTTGTAGTTTGTAGTTAAACCAAATACATTTTTTAATAAACATAAATCATTAAAAACTAAAATCACCTACGTTATAGGCTGTATTTTATCGTTTAAGTGCTATGAAACGAAGAAACAAGGAGACGGTGTCTCAACTACAGTCAGTTTATTACCTAGAAAACAAACCGTTGGGTGACTCTTCACTATCACTAGTACACTTGGTACGGGGTACGCTATTGACAAAGATGTAATATTAAATGCATTGGATTTTGACAGTGACGTGTATTATGATGTTTCAAATTATCGAGTTACAATAGGTACCAACTTTTTTTGTAACATTCGTAAAAGGATTATCAAAATTAAGGGTAAATTAAGAAGCTTTAAATTATTTGGCAAAATTAGAAGAAAAACAAAAGAATCCGAAGAAAAAATGAACATAGGAACAATTTCATCGGAGACAGAGAAAGAGTCAATAGAATTACAGGACTGTACAGGCACAATTTTTTTTATAGTAATATCAGATAGCTCTGAATGTGGAAACGAAACTCTGCAGAACTTGAATCTAGCTTTGGAACAATATTATTCAGTGTATTACGATGAAAATTGGTTTATTGGCCAAATTTTATGTGATTTATGCTTTAAAAAAAAAATTGAATACGCATTTTGTTGTAATAATTTCCATAATATTAAAATTATTCGCCAAGTTAAGTAGAAATTATAGTGATTTGTTTATATTTATTATAGTGCATTGGTTTTTCGCTTCGCATCAATGATTTAAACAATGATTTACTAGTTTTATTTAATTAGAAGTTATCGGAAGTTAGTGGAAGTTAGTGGAAGTCAGTGGAAGTCAGTGGAAGTTAGTGGAAGTTAGTGGAAGTTAGTGGAAGTTTGTGGAAGTTAGTGGAAGTTAGCGGAAGTTAGTGGAAGTTAGCGGAAGTTAGTGGAAGTCAGTGAAAGTTAGTGGAAGTTAGTGGAAGTATTAACTAAAATGGAAGTATAGTGTACAAATTTCAAGAGCGGTTTACCCCTCGGTGGTTATTAACTACATAACCTTAAATTATTTTCAACTAAACTCTAAAGAGTTTTATTTTTGTTCCTTTTAATATTTATTTTTTCAGTTTTAAAATTTTATTTTCTTCCAAGGTTTTATGTACTTAATATCAATTGTTTTTAAAAATATTGACAGGACGAATTCGTTTGATACTTTGTTGACAACACTGTCATAGTATTTGCAAACTATTTAGAATACTAAAATAATCCACAGGGTGTTTCTTTTGCTGGGTCTAACTGGCTATACTTTAAACACGAATAAGTAAAAAATTTTAAATGGAACACCCTATACATTTTTATTGAATTGTGTTTAAAAATTATTTAAAGTATATTATGTGTAAAATTAATGTTCCTCGAGTTATTGCGGTTTTAACTTATGGGCACCAACACAACATTTAATTAATTAAAACTAGTAGGCTTTGGATGTATCTCGAAAATTTGTTTTAAATCTTAAATAGGTACAAAGTTTTTTTTAATTTTTTTAAATTTTTTTATCTGATTTATTTTACTTCGGCATGTTTTTGCTGCTATGGCTAATCACCGAAGTGGAGGAGGAGGGAACTAGGATTAGGTGGGTAAGGGTAGAGGGTAGGTGGAAGTACTGCACAGCATTTGCCTATAGTAGGTAGGGGAAACCACCTGAAACCCTTACGATGACAGACGGCCGCGGGATCGAACCCACGCCTCCCGACTTTACTCGCTAGGTTGCATGCCAACCAGCCACCGAGCTTGGGGGTACAAAGTTATAGTTGCGCTTGAGCTTCCTTTTTTTACACTAGTCCCATAAATGGAAACTTTTTACGACCTATTATGTAACAAAGAAATTTGTTTTAAATATTTGACTTTTGTATATTAATTAATTTATAATCAGGCAAAAAATTAAGCCCAAATGAATGACAAAATCCTTCGCCTTCGGCTCAGGATTTTGTTCATGTCATTTTGTCTCAGGATGTTACCAAAGCAACAAACTTTTGTCAATAATGTTTTCGGCAAAATAATATTCCCTTAATATATATAATAACTGAGAAAAGAACGCCTATGTAATTAGATTTTTTATATGGTTTTCCATTCTGGTACTACAGACGAAAAATAAAATTTCATCATTTTTTAAATTTACTATAACTTCTTTATTTATTAATTAATATTGAACAAAAAGTTATAAAGGTTTTTTATACAGTTTTTTATGCTTAATTTTTAACAAAATTAATTTTTTAGCTCAAGAAACCAATATCAGATTTTCGCCAACTATTACGGTAACCGAGCTACCCCGTAAAACATTCGATATTAGTCCGTTCTGTACAGGGTGTTCTATTTACGAAAACAAAGTTACGTATTGGAGCCCAAAATTAACACACCCTATATAGTTGAAAAAAGTTTCAGATTATGTATTTTAGTTATTAACCACAAACAACTTTTATATGAAACTTTTTTTTCTTAAGTTTTCACAAGACGAGATATTGACGCTTTACATTACTTTCTGTACGCCCTGTATTTTCTGAAGTGAATTATTATTATACATACTATTATAGGTAAAACGATTTACTTAATTTAATGATACCAAGAATATCTCTGTCGTAAATTTGTGTATTGATTACCAATGAATATGTTTTTGCACATGGGCAACCAATTGATGTTGCTAATTTATAAATACTTTAATATGCTAAATTCGAGAATTATTATTGCAAACATTAAAAACAAAAACCAATTTTTCATATAACTGATAAAGGGACGAGAGTCTTGAAACGGTTGTATTGATATTTTGACAGAAGATCCTTTGAAAATAAGCTAAATGATTTTTAATTAAACTATCTATATTAACAAAGTTTAACACACTTGTTTGTTTTCTTTGTTATACTAAACATTATAAACTTTCGAACATTATTTTGTGTTAAACCATTAAAAGCATAATAAATATTAAATACCGAACAAGACGAGAAATATTAAAAGATAATTTTTAGGATTGAAAAGCAAAAAGGTTTAAAAATATAGAAAAATGTTCACCTCATTTCCTGCCTGCTTCCTATAAGACTGTAAAGCGGTTGAGTATTTCTTCAGTCTCTTACTATTTATGTATGCTACGGCTTTATTTTTCACTGAAGGTTGCAAATGGATACAGTTTTAAAGTTTTGCAAACGTTTATTGGATTTATTGTTTGTTTGGTTTATATTTTATTAAGCTAAGAGAATAAAAAAAGTACATCTAAAATTAAATCTAAAGATTATACGTATGTAACACAAGACTGACGGGATAATGGTCAAGGAGTCTCTAAAGAATACTCTTTTAATTAGCTAAATATTTCGAGCTGTTTATTTTACTCTTCTTCAGTAGCCAAAAAGCGAGGATGATAGAAAGCAATCGCAGATTAACATCATTTTGAATAAATAATAGGTCATCATAAGTAAAATTCGTATAAATTCATAACTTGGTTGTTGATACACCAAGTTTAAGTGAAGTCAATAATTAAAGTTAAAGTTTGAAAATTATAGAATATCATAATATATATTATGTATCAGTAATATAAATGTAGATGTAACTTAGTATTAATCAGAAATATCCAAATACATGATTAATTGACACAGATGATTGTAGAACACTTTAAAAATGGTTGTTGGTTAACCTTGTCAATGTCCACGTCGTCCACGTGCTTGTCTTATACAAAATTTGTTAAATTGTGATGTCCAAAAATTTTTAAAGTGTTCTACAATCATCTGTGTCAATTAATCATGTATTTGGATATTTCTGATTAATACTAAGTTACATCTACATTTATATTACTGATACATAATATATATTATGATATTCTATAATTTTCAAACTTTAACTTTAATTATTGACTTCACTTAAACTTGGTGTATCAACAACCAAGTTATGAATTTATACGAATTTTACTTATGATGACCTATTATTTATTCAAAATGATGTTAATCTGCGATTGCTTTCTATCATCCTCGCTTTTTGGCTACTGAAGAAGAGTAAAATAAACAGCTCGAAATATTTAGCTAATTAAAAGAGTATTCTTTAGAGACTCCTTGACCATTATCCCGTCAGTCTTGTGTTACATTATCTCCGTTTGGTCGTAAATATTTTTATTAAATTATACGTATGTTTTCACAATCTTAATGTTTTTATCCAAGTTCTTTTCTTGTATAAGCTAATTACTGGACATTACAATATGTCTCATAAAACATTATATTAAAATTTAACCCAAAAAGTCATTTTCACTCAGTTTCATTACGTAAAATATTTGAGAAAACAATTGCAGTATTCATATTAATATAATATATAAGTTCATAACTTTTACAACAACAATACATTATTGTAAAAACAAAACTTTTAAGCTGTTTTTTACTGAACTCAAATAAAGCATACTACTGCTTTAGAAAACTGCATAAAAATTTCGAACTTTTGTGATATTAAAAGCAGTTTAATTGTTTGAAGCAGCTCTCTGATGCTAAAACAAACTTTTTTGTTTAGTCAATTTTGCTATAAACAAAGATAAGCATATTTTAATATAAATTTAATTTAGGTGAATCATATTATTTTAAGAGAAGGTTTAAAAAATACGCGTACCACTGCAACTCAAATTTTGATACAACTAAACGTAACATTCAGAAACTATATGGCAATTAATGTAAGGTGGAGTGGGGTAAGTTCGGACCGGTTTTTGCTAAGTTCGACTTTAAACCCATTTATTTTTAAGTTCTTTTATAAATAATTAACATGTATTGGTATCAACGCGGAGTGGAGTGTTAATACTCTCATTTGTATTGACAAAAACCCCAATTTTTCTTGGAAATTTTCATTTTTATAGAAAATTGTAAAAAATGTCAACTACTCCGAACTTGCCCCGCACATGGGGTAAGATCGTAACCAGTTGTTTAAAACGCGTTGAAGTCTTACTTCTCATATTATGGGGCAAGATCGGAATTAGAATCAAACCAGCTACAAAATGCTTTTTACGGAATTAAAATAAGTTGCTTTGCTTAAAAGTTACACATTTATAAAGATAGAAAGGTTTTTACTTGTGTAGAAAAAGAAGTTTATTCAAATAAAAGAACCATAAATAAATCAACTAAATATTTATAACAAATGCTACAAGTTTGAAAAATAAAAAAATAAAATTTTTAAATTGTTAATGTTATTTTTCACATTATTACTCATCACTACATCGTTCGCATTCATATTGCATCTTCTTTGACCCTTTGTTACAGATTCCACACACCCACTCCATACAAGTTATGCATTGAATCCATTCTCTTTTATCAATGTAATATTGGAAATCACAATGGCAGATTGTACATAAGTTTTTTTTTTTTTTTGAAGAGGTTCTCGCTGTGTTTGATACAGTTACGGATTTTTCTTTAAGCTGCTTTTCTGTAATCAACCTATTCTTCACTTCTTCTGCGGTAATCACCTCAGCTCCTTTCGCAACTCTTTTTCTTTTGAGTGTTTGGTTTAAAGTTTGTCTTCACAGTTTCCAATAGTAGATTTTCGAATGGGACTGATGTTGAAGGTTGAGGACTATCACATACTTCAAAAGGAGAACTGTTTCTTGAAGATTGTGGTAACATTGCAGGAGATCTTTCTTCATTTAAGCTATACAACTGCGGTCTTACCCCGCTGCATGCTCCGAACTTGCCCCGTGCACAAATATTTTCGGGGCAAGACCAGAGTAGTGTATTTCTCAGTAAATTTCAAAAAATTAATAGAATTTATTTATTTAATGTAAACTTTAAACAATGTTCTTCATAATTACCAAATATAAGCGCACAAGACACAAAATTTTGCTTAAAAATGACGGCACTTTGTTGGACGACTCAAGTGTAGATGTGTACTGCACAAGGAGTTGCACTTTATAATTGACATATAAACAAGAAATTTCCCTCGTAAATGATAGACATCTATGTCGATCACTTCATAATAACCTAATACAGCTTTCTACCAATTAGTTATTACAATTTAACTTTTATTGGAATAAATTCAGGCCGTTTACGATCTTGCCCCGTTTACGATCTTACCCCATTCCACCTTAAATGTAAATTTTATATCTCTCTTGAGTATTTCTGAAATCTATTTTTTAAAGTAGGTACATGCCGTTTAATTATTAAGTAGTCCGCTCAACAGAATATTTAAATAAAATCTAAAATATCGAGCAGGTACTTTTTAGACAAAAATTATAATAACGCATATCTTGCGGTAAAAACCAAACAGTTTGAATAGCCATTAAATACAATATACATATGTATAAATAAAACACGCAAGGAAAGGCGGCGTTTCAAATAACTAAGTATTATTTCACTCGTTATTTTCAAAGCTTGCAGTTTGTGCGTTCGAAATTAAATTTTAAATACTCTTTTTTTATGCTCGGCTTATATAGTACTCTAATGAATTGCGTGGCTTAACTTTTCATCAACTCCATTTTCATGCGTAGGTTTATATAAAGATAAATCTAGTGTCACAAATTGACTCGTCTTCCAACAGCTTTACTTTTCTGCTACTGTTCCAAGAAAAAGGTTAATTCTGGCCGCTATTGTAATGCAAATTGATTATTTTAATTTAAAAAAAACTGAAGTGTCATTTAACACAATTTAAAAGAAACTTGAGCAACAAGAAAACAATGAATGTCTATAAATTTGAATAATTTTAGATATCACATTAAATAGTTATTGTGATGTAATGCTGTATGCTTATTTGTCACTTAATATTGAATGCAATAAATTATAACGCCGCAACAATTTTAATAAATAGCATAAAATATGTATTTTTTTTTGCAGAGTTGACCATCAACAACATTTAGCTCTTTATATTAAAATTTGTGTTGTGCAAAATGATTATGTACAGAAAAAATATTGTAAATGATGCAGCCATGTAACATAATTTATTACTTTGCCTTAAGACAAATTGAAAACTTTTGAAATATAGTCTGCTAGTGTTTAACATTTTAATTAAATTTTACTCTTGACATTCATATTTGATAAATTAACTCAAATTTTTTTAACTTTACAATGTTGCTTTGTACAGTATACTCTACTATTTTACTGTTGTTGTTTATCTTACACATTATTATTATAATATGTACGTCGCCAATCAATAAGTTTTATTGATTACTGCGGTAATTCAATAATGATGATTAAGTTACAGATACTGTCATTCAGCAACTTGCAAAAAACATGTATTTATTGAGTTGGGAAGTCCATACAGCAGTATTTTCTTTGCCATTAATACAGCACAATGCATATTTGAAAGAGTGTAAGGTATATGCAGTATTTTTGCCTTAACCCTTTTGATACCGAAAACCCGTTTAAGACCTTTTTTCCATCTTTTATTTTTATTTTTGATCCTTTATGTAAAGATTGCAGGGCTTGAATATTATTAGTATGGTTAAAATTGTTTTTTTTTTCTGTACTACTTCCTATAGGTTCGAAGAGCGAACATTGTCGTAAGCTTAAGATAGATTTATAAGAAGTAAGTATACTTTACGCCTTACGAACTTTCTTGTTTTTATCGCTTGTTTTGGACTAAACACTTTATCATTGCATGATCCTCCAGCGCAAAATGCACTCTGTTCTGCAGATTATTTACCTTAATAATCTTCTTTTATCAGATTTTATAGTATTGTTGCAAATGATTTTATTAAGGTAGGTGTTACTGCAATGTCTCTGTAGTTACCGCATTTCTTTTGATCTTTTTTTAGACAATGAGGACTACGTATAGCCAGTTTTAACACCTTTGCGGACAGCGGCTGCATATGCTGTCATTTTGGAGTGATAAACTTCCCAGTTTATATATGCAGTCAGAGTAAATCACTCCAGGAGAAGCATGACTGCGTTTGTAGTCATGTTTTGTTTTTAAATATATGTAGATTAATAATGATTGTCCCTGGATATTCTATGTAAACACGGGGCACTGTCCATATATATTTTTTAACAGCATTTGTAAACAACCCCTACTTTCGAAATAATAACTCTATTCATAGTGCCACGACTGCATTTGCAGACGCGTCTCAGTGTGTTTATATGCGTTGAAGTATGAGGTGCGCTTATTGGTGTCTTCAGCAAGTAAAGTTTATTTTATTAATTTTATACATATTTAAATATAAAATATGTATTTATTTAAGCATACATGAATTCAAAGAAGAAGCATGTTTATTGCAAATATACGAAGATGTTGATATATTTTTTGTTTAATGCAGAATACAGTTTTTTTGTAAAAAAATATTGTCTGCTTACTTTTTTTATCTAACAGGTCTTAATTTTTTACGCATTTTTACTATTATTACGAATTTATCTTTTTTTTGCGTACTGGGACTGCATATACAGCGATTATTTTTTTAATCGAAAAATGCGATGGTATTCATATTTACATATGCACATGTATTTTGAGTGTGAAATGAGACTTAAGACAATAAAGTGCGATTTTTGGAAGCCATAGTAAAATCGCATTGTCCGCGAAGGTGTTCATGCTTCGGTATTTGTTTTTATGTAAACACAAATTGATCAAGTTGTGGTGGTATAACAACGAAGTAGAATGAAACACTTTTAAGAAAAGAAAATTCTATTTAAGAAATAAGATGAGGACAGGCAACATACAAAAAAAGACTAAACAGAAAAACGAAAAGAATTCAAAGCATAAGACATGCCAGTGCAGGAAGAAAGTGAACCAGTCAAAATTAAAATCCATATGAAAACCAGACAACAGCAGCATTTTGATGTTCTGAGTTAAGGCAAAAGTTTTATTTAAATCGAGTTATTAAAAGATAAAATCTAAATGTACAACATGTTATATAATATTCTATTCATCGTTTATGGATGATAGAATAAAAACACAATATGGCGCCTATATTATATAAGAAACTTGACTATTACATCTCAAGAACTAGGCAGGCTAAGTCAATTTTAATAATACATTTTTTTAATGATTTACATTTAGTTAAAACAAAAAGAAAATTTTCTAAGAAAAAAATTTGGTTTTGGTACTAACATAACGTCAAAAACTACTACAAAAAAGTACAAGTTGTATTGATCTTAATAAAAAGAAAATGTACTGATGTTGAAATATTTTCAAATGTATATCTACGCTGTTCAAATGTAGGTTACTCGTAAAAAGGTTAAAATATATCGGTTATTGTAAACTAGTTAAGATAACAATGCGCATCATTTAGTAATTTGCGGTTCGTGTAAGACACACCGCATGCAAGTAAATCTAACATATTCCACTTACAGAAGCAATGTGAATCGATTTGTTATAATACAGCTGAAAATTACCACAGGGAATCATTTTGTATATGTTCGGAAACAGCGGTGTTATTACTGAATGTTGTGTATAATTCGTTACAAGATAAGTAATTGATATCAGGTTATCAATCACAATAAATTGCATACTTTGGTTTAATTACAACAGTTTTGATAAATGTTGCAAACACGTAAAACAGACAGAACAGCACTAGTTAAATAAGAATAATAATAAGCAAGAGAGACAATAGGATAAAGCTACAAAGATATGATCTGTATTGTGTACTGTAACCTAATATATTATTACGTGTACGTTTACCGGTGTTATGCCTTTGACAAGGTTTGGTATTATACAGAATTTCTGTACAAAATCAGAATAACTGTTCGAGATAGCACATTTATCCTGTTAAAATCTTACCTACAAGACTTAGATTCTCTTGTAAAATAGAAAGAAAAATATACAGTGCTATTTATAATAAATCCGGACATTTTGAATTCAACTGTGGGATTGAGCATATAATATAAAAAAAAGATGTTTGAAAGTTTCCAATGCAAAGTGTTGCGAATGATCGCACGCCCCATGGTTAGTGCCAAATTAAATTTTCTGTCGCGACAAACGGAAGATGAAAACTATAGCCCTAAATATCGTGAGAGGTTAAGTGTCCACCTCAATTATTTAACAGGTATACTTGGAAAACTTAACGAAATATTTAGTCAAAATGGCAAAATCCCAATAATTTACCAACTATGTTAAGTAAAATATATGGTCCCCCCTAATGGTCAAAATTCATCCTTGCTGTGAAATTAATATGGTATTGGACGCTCACCTTTTATAACTAATGCTCATATTAGACGTTGCGATTTTTCTTACAAATCATTTTTCCACAACGCAAATCCAAAAAATCGCAACGTCTAAATGTGCATAGGAAAAAAAATCGCAACGGATTTTAAATGTCATAGGATTTTATTCTATTGAACATGCTCTAATTTTTCAAGGTCAAACATGTGTATTTTATTACATTCTAGTAACTTCTGGTAATTTTTGTGCCACTATGTTGTCAAAAGGATCACATAACCTACAAAGTATACTTTTTTCTTATTTTTTTTAGCACGATACACATTTTGCGATTGTAGTAAACAGACCACATTAGTAAAAATGCAGATATGTAGGTTAGTATTGGTTATTATGCGGTTAACTGCCGGTTGGCTGTCATTGGCTGTCATTTAAATGTCAGATAAATTGTGCAGCGCAGTGGCGATTTTGAATCGTACGCAAAAAAAATCGCAAAGTGTAATAGGGGTCGTGTATTTATTTTACAAGCTGTAAAATATTTTTCTTACAGATGGAAAAAAATCGCAACGTCTAATATTAGCTTTAGGTATAATAAATTGTCATACATTTTACTGCATAACTTAAAGACAGCTTTTAATCATATTTTATTCTTGAGGCTTTCGCGGCCCTTATCCATAATACAATCTTGGTTTCCGGGTTTGGAACCGCGTCTTCTATATTTAGAAGTAGTTGACGTTTCGACCATTGTGTCTTGGTCTTTTTCAAAACGACTAATTTGTGAGGGATGTTGCTGGGTTTATATATACAGCTTGTGGAGGCGTGGCGTTCCGCTTGATGGGTTTGTTCTGCCTCAGTGATTTTGTGATGACTGGTTTCCAGATGTTTGGGAGTTGTATGCCTGTGTCTCTGTTGTAGTTGTTTGGGTTCTTGATGATTTCCAATGATTCTCGATATAATCTTGGCCAGAAATGGTTTGCGCGGGCCAGTAGTTTTGTTTATCTGAAGAGGATGTTGTGTCCTGTACCCTGGGCGTGTTCTGCTACCACTGATTCGAAACGTCAACTACTTCTAAATATAGAAGACGCGGTTCCAAACCCGGAAACCAAGATTGTATTATAGCTTTTAATCAACTGAAATTTATTTTTGTACACCTTTTATATCGAATTTGTTTTTGAAATAGTTGATTTTAAGTTATTTATATATATTTTTTTAAGAGCCATATTCTTAATCACGTAATTTAAAAGCTTTTAAAATTATCGACGACGTAATGTTAATTCAGCTTTTTTTTGCAAAAAAAAAAAATGGATCAAAGTAGCCTATCTATGAAGCGATGTGTTTAAAAATAGCAGGTGACATTTATCAAATATTAAAAATTAATCTTTAAAATTACTCGACTTGTGAAAGACTCAATTAATCTTCTAAAGAAAACTGGCGAATCTATAAATCTTAGGCTATAAATCCTAAACATTTATTCCTTAAAATCATAAAGAACTTCTTATTGGAATACATTAAAATAATAGTGACTATTCCACGTGACAATAATCCATCACTGCGGCAACGGGATATACTCACTAGTGAGTATATCCCGTTGCCGCAGCGACAGTCGAGTATATCCCGTTGCCGCGGTGACATTGTCACGAAATCGATCAACACAAACAATTCTGAGATGTAGAATAATTCCATACGTCAATGCTTAACCTAACCTAACGTCACCGTGGAATAGTCTTCCTAAATATAACTCGTGCATAATTTTTTTTTTGGATATTTGCTTGCCTTTTCCACAGAAACTTTGTCCAATTTCACTCCACAAAAGTCTCGTGAAATTTTCAGATGACATTTTGTGTCGTGAAATTGTTAGAAGTTTCCGTGGAAACGGTAAGCAATTATCAAAAAATTGTATGCACTAGTTATATTACCCTTGACAATTATTGCTGCTGATTAGAAAATTAGTAGTACCTTCATGGTCAACGATACATCTTGTAATATTATTGTAATGTATCGAGTTCACTTCAGAAAATAGCCACCTCTGTCTTATTGTATTAATTAGCAAGGTAAAGCAACTAAGCATTAATGAAATTATTGCTCATTTTTTCATTTCAAATGTACCAAATACGTTTGTTGTAATTTTAATGAAATAATAAAACAAGTTTTGTGAAAACAACTTTAGTTGAAGTTAAACTTTGTTTATCATGTTATTATTACAACTGTTTAAAATATTTGTCAATTGTTGTTAAAAGCAATCTGTACGCCATTGCTTGAAAAGTTGTAAAATTGGTAAAAAGCAAACCGTTTTTATCTATTTTAAATTAATGTCAATGTGCTGGTGCTTATATTATAGTTCATATTGGTTCAACAAGAAAATCCGAGAAGTAAAATTAAACACTTAAGACGCGGTCAACGACAATTTATTTAATATCGAGATAAAGTTGCTAGATTTTGCCTCTAAAACCTAAATGAAAAAATGTATTTTCATAAAAATGCTAAATTTGATGTTTACTTAATAAAGTATTAATTGTCTTATATCCACAATAACATCATTTTCTTTGATTCAACTTTTAAGCTTAGGCGTAAAATTGTTTTCAAGAAACAAATTATACAGACTAATAAAAAGGTTGCATATTTTTGCTTTTCCAAAAAGTAGTTTTTTGTTAAATTTATATTTACGTCTCTTTTATATTCCAGCAAACGCAAATGTAAATTAATAAATCTGAATGTTTCCTAGCTTTTTTCTGGATATTGAACGTTTTTAAAAAAGAGCTTATATGGAAAAAACAAAATGTGAGAATTTACAAATAACAACACATTTTGTTTTGCTTTATTTCTTTCTTATGATTAGTAAATATATTTAAACGAAGTTGATCATTAAGCTTAAATTCTGAAGAAATGAAATATGTTTAAGAAAACTTGAATTGCTCAAGTAGTTCATATATCAATATAAATAAGTCTATTTAAAAATTGCTTATATTTTTCTTGCATCGAAGGTTTAACAGATAAAATAAAATTGCGCTGTAATAACATAAAACAGAAACATGCTACACAGTAACCAAATCTATAAGTTATTCATAAATAGTGTTACGATTTCTTATCAATTTACTTAAATGATTGTGTGATAGGACATACCCAAAGAAATATTAACTGTAGCGTAAAGGAACTCAATAAAAATGCAAAATTTAATCAAACAAACAAATCTGCACTCGTGGTACACAAGTTTAACACAAAATATTAAATGATAAAATGATATTAAATGATAAAGCAAAATTGAAAAAAAAAATACTGTACTAAATGTACAATTAAGAACCGCTAAAAACAAAAAATTCTTATTCTAAATAAGATTATATTTTAGGAGAAAAAATGGAAGCCGTAATTTCATTGCTAAAAAATTCATTCAACCGCATCAATATAGTTTTGGCTAAACGACGTTTTGAAACTGACGAAGAGACGAGATTCTTGAAACTGGTTTAACATATACGCATTTTTTTCGATATATCGATATCAAAATTATATCGATATTTATCGATATATCGATATATTGCCCACCCCTAGCACCCATTGTAAATAAAAAGTTAACTATCGTTTTTTTAAAATAACTTATTAATTTAAGGTTCTTTCTATCTTTAACGGTTTTCGAGATCCTCAAGTTATATCGATACATCGATACTTCGATATTTTTCGATATATCGATATTTGCGGTATGGACACAACAATAAGGGCGAGAAGCTTTTTTTTTAATTCATAGCTCTCCAGTCTCTTTTTTCATTTTTTTACTAACTTTTTTAGCTCTCCGCCTATCGATATCGATACTTCGATATACATCGATATAATTTCGATATCGATATTCGATATCGAAATTTCGATACTGCCCACCCCTATGGGTGCCACATTCAATTTTTATGCTATTAGTTAACGAATTCATGGCAAATACAAGGTTTATTATATTTCTTAAACGTATAAAAATATACAGGCTTTTCCAATTTTAAATCGCATTTTTGTAGAGCAGCCTTTATCAAAGCGCAGCCGATTTTCTGGTAGGTAAGTTTTCTGGTGATTAATTAAAAATAGCTAGTTTATTTATGTGATGCATTGTTTTCTTTTTAAATGGCCACGTAATAAATACAATAATATTGTAATTACTCACTTACTTTTAAAGAAAAACCTCATAACCCATACATCAATAAAACGAGTCATTTTTTTAATGGTGTCACAACCAACTACAACCCGTATTTAAAATTAGAAAGTTGCTGTTAAAGTAACACATTTCAAATATACCCAAAAATGTGTCCTAATAATATCGAAAAACATTTTGAGTATGATTCCAAATAAGAAAGTTATATTTTAATAATCGGAAACGGATTTTTTTGTTGTTATTAATGGATAACGCTAAAACTATCCATTTATTTAAAGACTTTTTTGATAGAATAGTAGCTCTGAAATCATAGATCATTCTGACTCATTTATCTAACTCTGTAGGCCGCTTCACAATTGCACGGGAACGATAACGGGAGATTAACAGCAATAGCGAAAGCAGCTTCACAATAATTGCCGACAACAGTTTGACATAAAATGTCACTGCCTGTTTGTTTTTTTAAACTTTTAGCTTATATTTGGGTTTGAGTTTATGAATTCGTGTTTCAATGGATGACCAAGACAGACTCATGTCATGTCTCATCTCTTACGCACATCTTCTGGGTCTGAAATTTTATAAATTCCTGTATATATTATTTGCTTTTATTCATACAATTTATTTATTAGGAAATAAAACTACCTAAAAGTTGCTAGGCCTCACACTTAAGTTACAACTAAAAAATAATATAATAGGAACTGAGTTCCACAATCTTTGCAATGGAAATCCAAGTTTGTTCTTTCATTTTTTTATTTTTAAACTGGTTTGATAATTTATCTTATATGTGAGCATTTTGCTCTACAGTCTACATAACTTATAATCTTTTTATCTACATCCATGTCACACGAACACAAAAATCTCAGAAATAGGTTAGAATTTGAAAGTACTAATGCGCAAGCGCCATGTGATCTACGATCTGATTGGTTTCCAACAACAAACCTGTAACGTAAAATTTGGATCTTGCCGTCCCGTTTCCGGGTTAATATTCACGTTCACGATTCCATAAGTTGTTGTGCACGTCAGTACGATAATCGTAGGGTACCTAGATAATCGTATTGTTCAACTTACATTCCGTTTTCGTTAGCGTTCCCGGGCAATTATTGTGAAGCGGCCTTGTATCTCTTACCGTATACGAGACCCCCATGTTGTTCACAATAACTGGTACACACTGTATGGATTCGTTTCCGAAATTATGCCAAAAGATAAAAGTTGATATTGTAACCTACCTACCTCATTTGTTTTTGACCAGATTAGAATTTTTTATTGGTACATTTTTGAGTATTTTCGTTCGTAAAAGACAATGCTGCAACAGATTATATGAAAACAGAACTAATTAATAGTAATTAATTTTTATTTAAACGATTCATAACTTAACGGTATAGGTCAAAAATAATTTACAATACAGTGAATCTTATTTCACCCTTATATATACTTTTTTAAGCACGTTTTGGTTACATGGTTTCGATATTGCGAAAAACAAATGTGTTATGAGAACACGTTTGACAACATCGGGATTTTGTCTTCAGGCTATATGTCGGAATCGGTTTAGATATCTGATTTCCGTTTTCATTGTTTTCTCGCTTTGATCCAAAATGACCTAATTTTTTTTTAATATCCTCTTCAATAATGCGAATCATATCGAAAGGTGGTAATGTCGTGTTTGGTAACTTAACATTTTATTCCGCTTTAAGATATATTTTATTTAACACAACGTATTCATAAATGATCAAATTTTACTTTCGTCATATGTGATATGAAGAAAGTATTTTGATTGTGACATGTGTTTATGTGTGTGTATGTGGCAGACGTTAAATTTGTACTTTTTCGACAATAATTATCGATAGAGCCTTCAAAAGCATATTACAAAGTGCGTGCAATTAGTTAATTTTTTAAATAATATCTAATATAGGTACAAGTTGTTTAAGCTGTAACGTTAATCCTAAATTACATAAAAACTGTAATAGATAAAAATATTCTATTCAGTTAGGAGTGAAGTTTTGTTGGAGTTTAAAACCTTGATAACTGTTTTTTGTAAATTCTAAAACGTTCGAAATTATTTAAAAATTCAAATTTTAAAATTTTTGTTTCGTAAACGGTTTTTGTTTTGTTTCGTGAAATGCCGTTTGTCTCAATTCTCTTGAATTTTGGTAAAAAAGACTAATGTGATACTCAGATATCCGGAAATGACGTCATTAATAACGCAAAATTCTTTAAACCATATCTTAGATTTTATATTGAATGACAAGTGGCCGAGTATAGCTAGATGACATTAATTGAATGACTCACCAAAAATATTTTTTTTGTTAAATATGTTCTTCTAAATTTCATAGCTACATAAGATAAGGTTTCTTGTAAACCAAATGGGTCGATTTAAATAAACCTGAACGTTTTTTACATGTGTGACCTATGATAAATCTGTCAGTTTATAAATGACTTAGGTTAATTGTTAGGAATGGTAATGTCTACCAGATATTAACCCTTTCACTGCGGGAACCGTAATAATCCGCATTTATTTTTCGCCGCAGCGACAGGGTTAAACAAAAACGTAAATTAAATTTTAAAAAAAATATATGACTAGTAAATAATTTAGCAACAAATAGTTAAGGTATTTTTTGTTGGTACTTTTAAGACATTAATTTCTTAAATGATGTCTATTGCTTATTTGGCACTAACAAAGAGCATATTTTTTGTACTTTTTAGTGATGTTTTATTTTAAATATAATACTCCTTTTTAGCTTAAAGGCTTTATTTCCCCACCAGATGCATCAAATTAATTAAAAATTTAAAAAAAACCTATAGGGTACATTAAAACAAAGATTTTTTTAATGATATATTTAGTACACCCAAGGTAAATATTTATTAACAACAACATATCATAAGCGCATTATTGTAAGTTACATAAAAATATCCACTTTCTACACGGTAACATTATAATTGAACATGTCACTAATGCTAAAACGAAGTACAGAGATATTTAAACTGTTCTGTGATGCTAAGTTACAGTTTAAGGGGCTCACTATTCTCCTTACTTCGTTTTTTCTTTAGATTGAATCAAATAATAAACAGGAAAGTTAATCCTTTTGAATTTTTAACATTCTGCTTTTAAATCAACATATTTTACAGAAATTATGTGTTGGGAACAAATAAGATGCTTTTTTATTCCAATAATTATAAAGAAATTAATTAGCTTTAGGCTCAACATTAATAACATTTAAAATAATTAATCACCAAGTTTAATTTAAATACAGAATTTGACGAAATATAATTACATTATTTTCTTTATCACAAACATTTTGACAATAAACATCGATACAAATTACAAATTGCATTTTTAACATCTTGCATTACTACACAATGCTAATACATTCGCAGCAAATGGTAAAGTAATAATAACATAATTTTCATTGGCGTTATATTCGTAACAATTTGTTTACTTATTATATTGACTTTATATTCTTTATACATAGATTTTTATACCTTTAATTCTTAAGAAAATAATAATAAACATTATTACAGTAAATATCTACATAATAAGGTTATTGTTAAAAAATAAACATTACAAATATGCATGGTAAACATTTATTTTTTCACTTTTATAAATTTAATGAATGCATTACATGAATGTAGTATAAGCGTATTTTCTGGGTTAAGTACAAATACATATTAATATCGTTTAGCTTAATGGAATATTAAAACAAAATGAAAATCAATAATATAAACAGTGTGTTCATTTATACTTTCAAATAATTAGCTGTAAGATGATTCTGTTGTATGATCTATTAAAAGTGGATGTGTTAATTAACATAGATATTTTAAATAGTTGATCAGAATATCTATGTACAGAACGATCTTCTGACAGGTCAGTCGCCTATATAGAGTAATAAAAATATATACAGTTATATTAAAATAGCGAAATAAATGGTCAAAAGTCGCAATATAATTAAAGCACAGATCTGTACATTTTTATGCACCGTATTAAAAATATTTTGTAAAAAACATTAACAAAACGAGGGACTAAGGTTTGATATTTACTAATAATTGTTTTAATTACGCAATGACTTTATTACGGAATGTTTTTAGTTTTCCTTAGGATATCTGTTCCGTATGTAGGTACAATGTTTTTTACAATTGAGTACTTTTTTTTAAATGTGATAAATAACAAAATCACAAAATGATTTCTGTATAAATTAATTTAGGATGATTTTGTCTGTCATTTTAAGTTTGAGCAAAGGTTTTTACTGAAATGTATCTAATCTACAGAAAACATATGAATTGTGTAAAACAATGATAAAATTTTAAAAAAAGTACAAATGTATGCTTTAATGACTTTTGAACAACATTTTTATAAAATTGGATACACCAATCATTACTGACAACAACATATTAATTAGTTTACCTAAGAGCCTTAAATAAGTGCAATGTAAAACTTACTTAGTGGAAAAAATATCTGCATATATTATAAAATATAAAAAAAAAACTTTTACAAACGTTGATTTTTATTTGGTTACAACTGGAATTGGTCATTATATTGGCATAAATACAAAGTTATTTTGGCGATAAACTCATACGATGAGTGATTTGGTCTATAAATTAAAAACTAAATTAAATTTTAAAGTTCTAGATAGCTGGTGTTACAAATTATACAGTTACCTACCTATTTATTATATATATAAATATATATATATTTAAAATTTGCCCTTTGTTGGTTACATATAATGTTATGTACCGTTGAATCAGAGAATTAATAATTATGTTTCTTTTATTATAATAATAAATTAATAAAGTTTCTTTTCGGACTAAATTTTTTTTATTATTGCAACGTTGTGCAACTTGTTTGGCGTTATAAATGTGCTTAAGTAAACAAATTTAGCTCTGTGTTTAAAAATGAAGAAGAATAAAAATATGCACAATTTTTTAAATACAAAGTGATTAAAATAAACTTTAAATAATTGCAGTACCTACTTGATTAAATCATCTTATTTGGTTCAAAATAATTCTTGCAAATACCTTTTCATAATGCATTTTAGATAAGTAAATATTCATTTTGCAATTTTGTTTTCATTCAAATTTTATACGCTTGAAAGAAATATTAACATAAAATTGTAAATGATTTTTAATTTTTATACCTTTTACTATGTACTACTCGTAAGTATGCGGTATTATATATTTGAATGTATATAATTGTACGTTTTTGCTATTTTAACGACTGCCATCAAAGCTAAATGTATGTGTTTAACGATTCGTATTAAAATGGCCTACGTGAGTAGAAATCGAACGTTTTGTTTTTTAGGTTACGATGAATACAATTTGTAAAAAGTTACTAAAAGTTGTTTCAAATAAATTAAGGCAATTCAGTCATGAAAATCAATACAACTATCAACAAATCATGTGCAGATTTTCAACTAAAATATTTCAATTGTTATAAAATTGTTAATGATATCAGGCGTTTTTTTTTTTTAATACATGGCTTTGTGAGCCATTAGCAATTAAGATGTAAAGATTTTATATGTCAGTGCTCAAAATTATAACATATTATTGATAACTACCATATATGAAATAGAACAAGATTTTGAACATTCATTTGTTTCAAGTATGGTAACACCTTCCGCGCGCTTAAAATCGCAGTTATGCAGGTAGTCATCAGTGTTTCTGATGCATTTAATGATAACAAGAACAAATCTTTATTTAGCTTCGTAGCTGATTCTATATAAAATGAAATGTATAAATATACACAAACATATCTATTATTTATAAATTTATTTAGATAGCCTAAGTGTTTTACTAAATATTACAAATTGAAAAAGTTTCTAACAAAAACATTGGTGAACTTTAAGTGAAATTTTTATCAAGTTTAAAACTTTCTATCACAATTTATCGATGAGATTTCAAGTTTACTATATGCGGATCGTCAAGTATTCAAAATCTTGCCCATAAAACTCTGCTTCTAAAAGTGATTTTCGTATCTGATATCAAACTGGAAGAAGTAATTTTACAATAACGATATTTTCCGCTGCAAATGTGCACATCGCATCCCTTTCAAAAATTGCTTTTTTATTGACAGCATTGCGTCCATTAATTTTCAATAATATCTATCAATTTCCAGGCAAATCTGAAATCGATAATCACAAACATAAACGTTTGTGAAAAAATATGCTAGATTGAAGCACTCCTTGGTGGTCATGCTAATTTAATATAATATTAAGACCTTGAATAAAAAATGTTGATTATGTTGATAACCAAGGAAACATAAAATGGATTTTATACAGCGTCATTCAAAAAGTGTGCAACAAATGGAAAAGTTTTTTATTATTGATTTCTCAAAACATATTATTCTTTGTAAAAGTTGGTTCATGGCCTTAGAGTAATTTTAAGATTAAAAGAAGTTCATAGGACACTCGCTTTTATCGATTTTAAAAATATTCACAAGAGTATCGTGCCCTTATTTTGAGAGTTACAACGAAAGTTGATTAAAAATAGTTGATTAAAATTCAAAAATATGTCCTAATATAAAATTTGACGTTAAATTTCAAATTTTATTTTCCTAGTAATGTTAACATTCAAAAAGTCTGCAACAAATGAAAAAGTTTTTATTATCGATTTCTCAGAATTTAATGTGTGATAAAAGTATATCCATGACCTAAAACCAATTTTAAAATGAAAAAAAAAACAATAAAATGCATAGCACACTAGATTTTAACGACTTTTTGATTTTTTGAATGTTCAGATTACTATAAAAATAATTATTGGAAATTAAACGTCAAATCATAGTAGGTTAAAAAATTTTATTCTTAACAACGTTTTCATAATAACTTTTTTTGTAACTTTTAAAATAAGGGTGCTTTACTCTGGTGAATATTTCTAAAATCTAGTGTCGTATAAACTTCTTTTGACCTTTATTTATTTTAAAATAAGTGTTAGAACATACACCAACTTTAATCTCGAACACAATTTTCTGAAAAATTAATACTAAAAAACTTTTCCATTTATTGCACACTTTTGGAATGTTAGAATTATGACAATTTTCAAAATTATTTCGTTACCTTCCTTTTAACTAAAACAAAAAGCCCTACCGTAGCAAGGAAATTTATTTATTACAAAAGTTAGGTTGCTGTAACTGCTAAACTAGCAAGGCCTCTTTAAGATGGCTGTTTTTTTGAACAAAAAGTTCCTATAACTGTATAATGACTATTGTTCTAAAAATAATTTTTGAAATAACAAAGACTCGCTAATATTTTAAAAACAATTGTATTTTTCATTTAAGTTAAAAGCTTAAATAATTTAACTTTTTATGTTTGACTTAAACAGAAGAAAAATATCTAGTACGCGATTTTGGAAAAATTAACATAAACCAGCTATGGTATGTCACGTAAACTATAATTATACGGAAGGCTGTTCAACACAAACCACAGCAATATTAAAGTAAAATTATTAGAACTAAAAAGAAGCTTTCGGTATATATAAAAAAAAACAGTTATATGAGAAAAATAGTTTTTGTTCTTTGCGGATTTAGGAATCAGTTAATTAAAAACAGAAAACGAAAATAAGTTATTTTTTATCGTCCAACTATATCAAGGACAAGACCATTTAACACTTTTTTAAAATATATTTGAAAAAGTTATACCCAACTCACATGTGTAGGCAATAACACAGTAAAGAAAAAAAAACAGTGAATGTGTGTTCAAAGGTAAAGAGTAAATCTTAGGTTGGAGTGCATGTGCAACTGATTTAAAATTGAGTAAACTTAATATTTATTAGCTTTATAGTAAACAAAAAATGTTGATTGGTTAGCTGCTTGTCATCTGCAAAACATATTGTAATAGATTATTTTCATACGCTTAAGAAATGTCAAAAATTAACATGCAATAATTAACAATACAAAAGAAGAAATTAAGTCAGCCTTTAAAATAATAAATAAACAACATTACTTCGTGTACATCAACATATACTGCTTAAATGGTAATTTATTTAAATGCGTTGAAAATTCGCTACTACCAAATCCAATTATAACCACATACATATGTATATAAATTGTTAACATAACAGTCATTCGTTCGTTGTGGAGTTACGTTAGCAGCGACGAACCTTGCTCATTCCAGATATGGTTAGGTTTTACAGGAGGCAAGAGGAATCTGTAACAAAATAAGAGCATAATTAGAGTAGGATTAAATTGAGGAACCTACAAAAAATATCCATTCACAGTATTAATTAACAAAATATAATAAAAACCAAAGCAAAATTTTAATTTTGGAAGGTGTATTCTTTGCAAAATTAAATAGTAATGTAGCCATGTTTAACCAAAACATATTCGTTTATTTCCGTAACCGTTTGTATATAAAAGTTTTAAATAAATTGCTAGGCGATGTATATGTTAGGTCTTTGATAAAAGAAGAATAATCTGTCTACCAATTTTTATTCGTTAACGGTAAGGTTGCCCAATGCAATGTGATATTTGTGGTTGTTACTTAGTTACATCATTTAGATGCACTCTTAACTCTGAGCGATTCTCTACTACATCTCTACTACAAGTATACGGTGTGACTGAAATTCGAGGTTTATTATTGGCAAAATATAACGTCGGTTAAGTTAAATAAAAGTTACCTATTTTATAGAGCATCTTAGTATTGCGTTATTATTGATTACAATTATTTTTCGGTCGAATTCAAACTACCAGCGCGCAGGAAAAAAATATCGGTCCTCAGAAAATATTGGTATAATTGTAATATGAAACATAAAAATATCAAAAATCTTGTATGTGATTGTGCAAATAACAGGTAAATATGTATACGAAATTGTATTTATTCAGTCGATCAGTCTGCCTGAGTGTGGAGTGCATTTTTCCGTCAATTCATGCCAACAAAATGGGTCAAAATAGAAAATAAAGAAATATTACAATGAAACGAACTGTATATGATTTAATTAAATTTTCATGCGATACTGCTTTGAAATATAAATTTGAGAACGACTCGCTAATTAATTGTTCGTTAAGTTTTGTCAAGAAAAGTATCCAAATGCGAGAAAGCAGTTCAATTTTGACTGCCTTTTGTTACAGATTATGAGTGCGAAACTGGATCCAATACTTTGGTTCCCTTAAAAAAAGTATAGGAATATATAGATGTCTTTTTTCCCTGATGGCAAACAAAATTATCCTTTACATTAACATGTAAAAGCTTATGAATTTGTGCATTCTTCATTTTGTTCATTTACGTTCATAAGTAAATAAATTTTAAGCTATATCCGTTGGCTGTAAGAAAACATTTGGGAAGCGCTGCACTAAGGCTTTTTCATGGTACCTACAGTAAATCTTCAAATCTTGACATTGTTTTGGGTCAAATGATTCAAAATAATTAAAGTATTTGCGTAACCAGAATGTAGTAAATATGATCTGATTTTCACTAGAAGTGGAATATCTACTGCCTCTTTTTATATTGACAACATTTAAAATGTATTATAACCCATTTAATAAGTAAAATAAAGTCTTTAACTTTGGAACGCTTTTAATGTTATAACTTTCAGTGATATCTGCATTAGTTTAAGTATTTAACAGAATTTATATGAAAATCACATAAAACGTCTAAACAACTTCTACTCTAGAAATACCTACATGAACAACGTACGTATTTTAATATAACTTTATGAAACTTTAATGTCGATGTTTTAGTACAATACCGTGGTTTAAATACTAAACTATTGCTTTACATGAACGAAACAGCATTAGAAATACTGTCAAAACTATTAACAGAGTTTAATCCACCACGATTAACATAAAAGGGAAGACTTAACGAAAGCGTGAAATTATGCCGTAGAGTTTGGTACTTAAACCTTTACCTAGCGACAATTTAATTCAATAGAGTACCTATAATTGTTACTGCGTTCTAGATTTATAAATCAGGTGACCTGTAAAGGTGTAATTTGTCTACCTACGTGTGTCCAACTTAGATCATATCATATTTATACAGGGTGTAGACTCGGATCACGCAACATAGCAATTTCAATGGAAAAATTTTAAAAGTCGTATTCTTGCTCCCCTAATTATTTTAGAAAAAAAGTGCAAATACGTTTTTTGTAGAGAAAAAAATTCTGTATCCATAAATGTAATCAATATTACTTTTTCGTTTTCCAATAACTAAAAATTAAGCAATTACAAAACGCGTTTTGACAAAAATCTGTAGCTACTGCCTTGGAATTATGCTATGACAACTGCTCAGCCTAATGTCACTTATAATAAATATAAGAACAAAAAACCATGCAAAAAATGTCGTTAAAGTTTTTTTTATCTTTTTGTTTAAGCGAGATATTTAACATGTTTGAAAAGTGCCAAAAATCATGTTGGCTATATTTCGAGTATTAAAAATGACATCAAAAATGTTAAATATCTCGCTTAAACGAAAAGATAGAGCAAAACTTTAACGACATTTTTTGCATGGTTTTTTGTTCTTTATAAGATACCGAAGTTCAATTGTATTTTACTCATACGAATACCGATATATGACACCTAACTTTCTTATTTTAAATGGCAACCATAGTTGGCTTTGACATGAATTGAAAGCTTATTTTTTGCGCTTTTCAAAAATATATAATTTGCTTATATTTAAAATAAGAAAGTTAGGTGTAATATATCGGTATTAAAATGAGTTAAAAATAATTGAACAACGCTATCTTATTAAGCACAAAAAATCATGCCCAAAATGTCTTTAAAGTTTTTTTCTATCTTTTTGGTTTAAGCGAGATATTTAACATATTTGAAAATTGCCAAAAATCGGTTTTTGGCTATATTTCGAAAATTGAAAAAGATATCAAAAATCTGTTTACGGTAATGAATTTATCTCAAAAAAATAAATCAAGAGCACGTTCTTAGTTTTTTTCCATCTCTGATAATAACCGAGATACCCTGTATGGGCATCGAAAATAGACCACCCTGTACAATTATATGGTTTTGCATGGTACAACATTTTTGTTAAAGATTTTCTACTTAGAATTTTACGAAGAACATCGTTACGTGTAGCGCCTCCGCCAATTTATACACACCCTGTATATGTATATCCACCGCAATAATACGATCGAAAGCGTGATACACTGTTTCTCTATATTTTTTTTCAAAATTTTATAATA
Organism: Elmis aenea; assembly: GCA_947652605.1. Taxonomy (NCBI): domain Eukaryota; kingdom Metazoa; phylum Arthropoda; class Insecta; order Coleoptera; family Elmidae; genus Elmis; species Elmis aenea. The sequence goes on from OX393577.1 coordinate 37,980,761, forward strand.
ACTGGATTTATCATCTAAATCCTTAAGTGATAGTATAAAAATGACGCATAAAAAAAATAAAACAGTTGGCTATCGCGTATAGCATTTCAAACATTAGGCACGCTGGCTCATTTTTAACGTCATGCCCCTTCATTATCTTTATTATCAACTTTTTAATTTTAAATTGCGATAATAAGCAAGGTTATTAAATTTTAACTAATGCTTTTTTAAAATATACAAAGAGCAGCTTAGATTCTTGCTAAGCTGGCAACAACTCACTTCTCTGCTAATATAACTATCCTTTTGTTTCTAACGACTGTAACGATACATATTCTCCACGTTGAAACATACTTCTTGTATCAATATTGTAACACATTTAACTTGCTAAGATTTGCAGCATTATTGGTTAACAGAATTTTAAAATATAGCTTGACTTAACTTTTAAAATATTCTACAGATTTTTTACATAAATAAATTCTATTTTTTCTAAGCATCAGTCATTTTACTGCCGTCCTAAGGTCTGGTACGAATTATGAGGATTCAAGAGAAGTATGACAAATGGTGGAGGCGTCGGGCAAATTTTCTTCATTTTGAAAGGAATTGATTGTTGTGGAGGTAAAAATTAGTAAAATCTCAGACTGTCATAAACATGCACAAGTTTACTTTAAAAGTGTATTTATTAACTGTAATTGATTAATGGTTTACAAAAGTTTATAGTTATTTTTACATTTATATTTGTTTTTTGATTATAGTACCTACAGGCACATATTCAATTTTTATCAAAATGAAAATCTTTAAAATGGTAAAAAACAAAAAGTTATGTATTTCAATCTCATCTAATTATACTTTTATTTACACTATAGGTACACTGAACTAGTTTCGCTGTCAGTAATACATTATTACAATTAAAAAGGCAGCATTCATTATAGGTATTGAATTTATGCTGCTGAATGCAAAACGCGCAATAAGGAAAACAAAAATTGAAAATCATAAACTCAATTTACAATGTCATGTACGTTAAGCTTGCCCGTTGAAAATGAGAAATAAGAACTAAAAATCGAGTTTAGATAAGAAAGACCATGATTTCCATTTATTTTTCATAGAACGGATTTTCTGGAAAAGTATTAAACTGTCTAATAAGTAAGCTTGGGTGTTAAATAAAATTAAACGCATTAATGATTAATTAAAAATTACTAAGAGTCGAAACTGACTGCAAAGCGAAACGTTTCAAAAATATGACGAAACGGATAAAAATAACAATAAAAAATCCTTGACAACATGCGCATGAGTCTAACTAGTAATAGTGACACCCAATAAATAAGAAGTAGACAACATCTTAATTAAGGTAATAAACCAGAAGTGATAAAAACTTTCGATAAACATTGTCTAAAATACACGCTTAACGGATAGGGAACAAATTTGCTGCGTCATGCTACACGAAGGACAGAGTCGCTGAAATAAAACAATCTTGTCAAAGACATAAAAATTAAATCTGTTAGGTCTGTTAGTGCTACATATAACTGCGTCTGTTAATAAAAATAATATGTTGGTTATTTTCAAAACAAACTGTAACTGTTAAATACCAACTGGAAACTTTTGGATATAACCATGCGTCAGGTGCAATGCATCTGTGACATGCTGCACTGAATTTTTTAAGTATCTCGTTAGCCAATTCGTGTCAAATTTGAGCGTTTAGCTAATCTCTCTCTGTTCAGCAACTTGCTTGTCAGAGTAGTTTCGACTGTTTAGCTTGCGCATCTCTTGCAATATAAATGAAAATATATTCTTGTCGCCTTTGTAATGAATATTTTTGGTTGGAACGTGCATTTACGGTTTTCAAAACCTAATTCGATGGTAAAATGGATGGTTACGAAGTTGATGAGTATAAATGTGCAATTTTTAAATATTTTAATTTTTGTTATTTATTTAATTTCGTAAAAGATTTGACTCGTTTTGTTAAAGTGTATAATGTTTTGTTACAGTTTTTTAAAGATGATTAAAACATACTCCTTTAAAAAATCCCAAAAGAGTATAATTTACATATTTAAGTATTATTTGTTGTAAATATATAAATAAATCATGATTATAATACGATACAACACGCAACGTATCTACCAGATTTATTGCGCCCGAACTAATTCATTTTATTATAGCGCCTGACGGAGGGATAAACAAATATTTAAACTTAATATTATTCACTTACAATTAATCAAGAAAACCATGTGATAATAATAAGCGAAGCCGGCAATGGAGAAATTCAAATATTTTTTCTTCATTTAACAAGAGAACTGTTGATTTTGCTAAAGTAAATCCTTAGAACGGAACAAGCTCTTAAATATCGACGGTCGTATAAAGTGCCGGCGTAGTCCGCGGCTTTAGGAGTAATGTCATTGCCCTGTTTATGATACTGTTATTGCGACTTTAAATTTATTCGGAAAATTCAAACCAAATGAACCAGAAATAATTGGCCAATCTTACTACTCAATAAGCTCTGAAGTTACTATCGAAGTTATTTAACGAATTTGATAGAAAAAAAAATTAGAAAGACGTGCGGAAAGTAGTGTTAATTTTCTCAAATTTGTTAATTTGATTTTTAAATTATCAATCACTTATAGTACCTAGTAGGTACATGGGCCTAATGTGGGTGTCCCTGATATAATTACTACCTCGATGATTTCGTTTGTTTTTAAAAATAACTTCAACAAAACTCACATTATATTAAATGGCAGATAAATCTGCGCACAAAAGCATAACGCTTTATACGAAATTTCGAAATACTTAAAAAAAGTTGTGTCCAAATAATATTCAAAATGGCACTAGTAAGGTCAAAACCAGATAGTAGATGTTCTAAATTTTACCGATTTTTTAGGATTACGTAAACTGTACTTAAAACATTAATTAAGGCACATTGTATAATAGCCTTCTAATACCCTAAACCCTAAAGCGTCTTGTCAACAGTTTTCTCAAAAAATTTATTGTCATAAGTTACATGACTTATGAAATAAAATAATTTACTATCAGATTTTGACTTTAAGCTTAAGCCATACTAGTGCAATTTGAAATAAAAATAGTTGGGTAAAACCTTTTTAACCTGATCTTAAAAAAAATATATTTTTTACCCTTTGTTAATATATGAGTTTGTTGACGTTATTTCTAAAACCAAACGATATAATCGAGATAGTAGCGATTCCTAGGATCCTAGGATACCATGGATACAGGATCATTAAAGAGTCTTTCACAAATGAAAAGAATTTTATTTTCAATTTCTCAAAAACATTTTATTCTTGATAAAGGTTGGTTCATGGCCTAAAAATAATTTCAAGATGAAAAACGTTTAATAAAAATTCATATGACAATAGATTGTAGCCTTTTTAGTAATATTCGCAGAGTTGCAAAAAAAGTGCAAAGGAAAACGATATTGTATACATAGTGTTATTTTTAAATTCTTAATAACTTTTCCTCATGAACTGTTTTTTAACTCCTTAAATAAAGGCACTTTACTCTTACAAATAGGTACTTGTTAATCGCTGAAATCTAGTGTCACATGAATTTGTATTGAACTTGTTTTCGCCTTGAAAATAGTTTTAGATCACGCACCAACTTTTATTTTAAAAAACGCTCAGCTGAGAAATCGTTAATAAAAAGATTTTCCATTTGTTACAGACTTTTTGTATGACCCTGTATATCTATGTCAGATTTTGTTTTTAAAAAAATAAACGAACAATAGACGTTACATCACTATTATAAAAAATAAGATCTTATTTAAAACCTTTTAGTTTAAGTTTTTTAAAGCAGTTTTACCTCTGCTTTATATTTAAGCCGTTTAATTGATGTGGCGATTGTTTTCCACAAATCTAGTAATGTGGCAATCCTATATCAATACATAGGTACATATATGAAATGTGTTTGATATTAATTCAATCTTGTATTAAACCAATAGAACCGATTAAAGTAACTAAATCGCTTTGTTTAGTTCAATGATTTCCTGAAAAGTAATAGCAACATGGATAAAATTAAACAAGCGAAGAAAAAAAAAACAATTATCATATTTATGATATTTTTGCCTTTTTTTACTTTTTGGTAAAAATCCAGAATGTCACGAAAACAAAAACAAATGACGGCAATTTCAGTACTTTTTCATTCATAAATATTCCGTAAAAGAACAAAAAGTGAAGATTTATTACTTCTTTAATAAGTTTTGGAGCAGTATAATACGGCATAGTGATAAAAACCATTCCAAGACCGTAAATTAAAACTGATGAGTTGTTCCAACAAACCCAAACAATTATTATTCATCCAAAATTCAATAATCAGAGTTTGCCCAGCAAACAAAGAGATCCTAATGCAGCATCCTAGATCAATATAACATAATAACAACAAGTCCCTAGGCAATTGTGATGATGAAATAGAAATTTTTAGTTTCGCACCGATATTCGTTAAACTTCATTGAAACGCGAAGAAAGATATTTATGTAGCATTAATAGGTCTTCGTACAAACAATGTTCAAGCGTTAATAACAAGAAAAAACGAAAAAAAAAACAACAGCACAAATAACGATAAAATTTAATGACTCTTATTTTGCGTTTCTCGTTCTCAGATGCTCCTTTTGAATTTAAACGTTTATTAAATTTGTGCATTGTTATACAGTTTGATTTTTAATATTTTTGCCTCAGTTTAACGGTAATTCTAGACGTAACGCAGGCATTCGATAAGGTGTGACGCCCTGGGCTGCTGTACAAAATCAGACAAAATCTTCCACCTAACATATTTCGGATATTGAAATCCTATATACAACAAAAACATTTTTTAGTGGGACACCAAGAACTATATCAAATTATTTCTGGCGTTCCGCAGGATAGCGTATTGAGACACTATTATACATATATGTTATTCACTTCAGATTTCCCAATGTCAAACAACACAACTATTGCCACATTTGTAGACGACGCAACACTAATGGCGTCACCCAGGGACCCAAGGATGGCTTTAACTATTATCCAAAATCACCTTAATAAAACGCAGATTTGGCTTAGACGTTGGAGGATTAAAACTAATTAATTAAAATCTGTACAGGTGACATTTACGACAAAACAGAAAACATGCCCACCAATAACACTCAACGACAGACAGATACTACAAGAGAACTCGACCAAATATCTTGGCATATATCTATGACTAACCTGGACAACACACATTTGGAACAAAAGAAAGCAACTTTCCCACAAAAGTATGGTTATACGGAGTCCAGTTGAGAGATTTCAGTCTAAAAAGTACCGCCTGATAGTCGACGCACCGTGGTTCGTGACAAATAGAATTATTAGAACGGATCTAAAAATTCCCAGGGTAAGAGAACAAGTGCAAAGCTATAGTATTAAATATAGTGAAAGACTAAAAGTGCACCCTAAACGGCTAGCCAAAAGATTATTCACCGAATCACATACGCGTAAGGTTTAAACCATCTGACTTAAAAACTAGATTTAATTAATTAATTAAAATAAAACAAATCTAAATAAGTATTGGAACAGTGGTGTATGTCAAGGACATGAGCCATTGGCTGGCGTGATATCTGAATATAGGGTTTACTTATTGTCCATTCAGGACAGACTGTAAACAATCTAGAAGTTATATAAAAAAAAATTTAACAATTTTAAAAAGGATATTCAATACTAGCAGTAAATGCACGTATTTGATCCTTAAAATTTGCTGCGTATTTCTAAATTATAATCTGTGAGTTGTTAAAATATTCATGAATCATTTTATAGTTCTCCAAAACTTTTTCTGTTTAGGTTTTCTTCTATTCTTTCTTCAAAACGTTTATGTATGCAGTTATATTATTTACAATACAAAATTTGTCGAAGACAAATAAAGTTTAAAAAGAAATTTGGTCAAATTATTTTTAACCAATTATTTATCAGGATGATTTTAAAAATATTAGGTTTTAAATTTAAACAAAACACTGTTTCAATAAAGTAAAATAAACAACTTCCTCTAAACTGAATCATAAATGCAGAGTTTGTAATTTGTTTTATTTACCTAAAATGTTTTATCTTAGCTGCATATGACAATCACGAAAAAAGTTTTTAAGTCGTTCTTACAGTAAAAATTACGCAAACAAAAAGTTTATGTTTTTAGTGAAAATTATCATGCAGTGATTGTCATATTTAAGTGTTTTATTTCCTAAGATTAAAATAGAATTCCGAAATAATATTTAAATTTTCAAACTAGTATTTAAATTTGGTTTTAAATATTTGTGGTGGAATAAAAATTAATTTTTTAATTATTTTGAGCCAAATACGTAGAAATCGAAAAACTTATTTTAACGTGACTTAAATTACAATAATTTATAAAAGTCAATTATTTCCTTGTACATTATCCAAAATTACGGAAAAAACTATTGACTTGGCATTTATAATACGTAGGGATTGTACGGTCGTTTTTAATTTTAGAAGAAACTAGTTTGGTTTGGTAAGATATTATTTGCTATTTTTTTTTGTTTGCAACTATTTATAAATTATTTATTAAAATTTTCAAACAAAGTCTTTGTAGACCACACCCACTATGCTTTTACTATTTTTTGTAGATATAACCAATTAGCATGAAAGTAAATACTTTTTTAATGTCGATTTTGTTTGGTAGAAAAAAAAAGCTCTAGGCTAGCCGGTGATGGATTCAGTATGAATTTTATCGGGTGCGAAGCAAGTTAGAAGCGCTAGTTATTGGTTCTTTAAGGTTTGTATGCAACAATGCTACACGCTTTTCTACGGTTGCTTAGAAACGCCAACCTCACCTATAAGGAACGACGTCTGTTGCCGATGGCAGCCAGACCGGAAAGATAAATTGTACGTGAGCGATTTAAATTTTGAATTATAAACCATTCGTTACAGCTTACTTTTCGAAATAAACCATTCAGAAGATAATTCATTTTTACACTTCGCCTTATAAGAAAACTCAGTGTTGATTTTATTGGAAATATTAACGTGAAAGAACGCTTCATTAAGCAAAAGTTTTTGTATTTATTTGCTTAATTCGTTCTGTTCATTACTGCCAAGAATAAAATAATCTAATATTCGAAACGAGAACAGTCGTGTTGTAAAAACTTGAGTAAGTGTGCAAGAAATAAAATATGCGGGTGGAGTATAGAATAAGTTGTAGACCGCAGTTGTAACGTTGAACTGAATGCAGCAAATTTATTTAGATTTTGTTCTTTGAATATTATTATCACTATCATCATTCGCTTACATACTTTTGTGCTGTGCATACATCTTTTTTACACTAAAAAGTTATCTAGATTTATAAATTTATATTTGGTACATCTGCAAGTATGTTAATAAACATAAACGATCAAAAGAGTATCTACGTTATACACAGAGTTAGTAAGAAATATGTTAGCTACTTACTCATTAATTTAAGATTATCGAAAGTTACAACAGCAGAACTGATTCTTTGCGTGACAAGTGTTTTTTTTAACGATATTCAGTAGTATAAAGATGAAGCTATACGAAAAGACAAGCACGCACAAGTTAGTATAGGTTTATTCCAGCAAAGCTATGTACGATTCGATGTATTATCAGTTTAAGCACAGTAACAATATCGCGCTCCAGTACCATCGCTGATAGTTCATCGAACGGTTAATCAGCTTTTCTAGCAGTTATCGAATCAATTCATGAACGAGTTTGTGGAACGTAAAAGCAGTATATGAAAGATTAAAATAACGTTCTTCTACACTGTTTACTATAAGTTATATTACTTTTCAAATTAAGGTTTCATTTGATGGGTGTTATTAAATCACGGATTAGATTACAACTTAATTACCTACGTGTTATAAAAGCATGAATAATAATTACACATTTTTTTATGAAATAATTGATTTAATACTTCTAATAAATATATACCACATCTGACAAATCTTAGAATTGTTTATATTGTTTTACTAAGCTATGGCAGCTATTTTTATTGCATTATTTTAGTCTTTGGCAGAATTTGAAGTACAAAAAACTAATAAATAAATATTATTTATTTTTGAATAGCGCAAATAATTTAAGGCAATTTAAAAAAAAAATAGTTATTGTTTGATCATGTTGTTACGTAATATTTTCGCATCACAACAGAAGTAAGTTTCTGTAATATTAATAAAATGAAGTGGTTTTCTGCAATGTTTTACACGAATATTATTTGTATATGCATAGGCAAACTTTAATAATATTAACTAAGTTGATAAACTCTAAAACTGGTCCTACACCAACGCTTACCTGTAAGTCAGTGTTGTACAAGGAATTAGGTGCCTACGTAGGATTTTAGTGTTTGTGTTTTCTATTATGTGCAATAATTTATTCCCTAAATGTCTACGTAATCTTCATAGTGGAAAGTTCAGCACTGGTTCGCAAAATTTTCTTAGGGTCCCTTATTGTGTTATTTAATAATATGGAGTATTCTAATAAAAAGTATTTTCAAGCAATATCCATGAACCCATATCAATCCACATTATTTGTTTTAATAAAAGAACATAATTTAATGCAAAATTTTATATGTGTGTGTCATGGAATTACGATGTTTTAATCTTTTTTATTAAAAAAATAAGAAAAAAAAACTCGTTTTTTTAAATTGTGAAAATGAACTAGACTGATCGCAGTTACCAGAGAATGGACAGTTTCAATAAAGCATGCAGACAGCCTTCATCGTCTATTGAATTCTTAGTTCGTTTCTCGACATGCACGTCAGCAATAAACACAGGGGTATCGATCGCAGTAACACATACAAAAATCTATTTTTATATCTACTACAGATCATAAAGTGGAAGAAATTGATGTAGTAAATGTTATTGCACAGGAGTAGGACGGTTCGGTATCGAAAGGTTTAATTTTAGAATTAGGTAACAAAAAAAAACATGGAAATTATTATATTGCTTGATGTAAGTAGTACTTGCGTATAAAATATACTCCTATTATCTATTTTACTAGTATGTTAATGGTTGTTAAGTTGCTTTCAGTTTATACACATTTGCAACTAATTTTCAGAACTTTACAATACCTTTTCTTTATTTAATTATTTATTATCATTTTATTGATTTAAATGAATGAACATATTTGCAACTTTAACAGCAGAGATATATACAATTACTAGCTATTTACCCGCGACTTCGTTAGCATGAGGTTTGTTCCAACAAGCCCGCTGACAATGTGGCGCACTATCAGAGTGTGTGCAGTATCAATATCGCGTTCCATCACACTCTGATAGTTCACCGGACGCTTTAGTCGGCAGTTCCATCCAGGGTTGAGCAGATTTAAATCAATTGATTTAAATCACGATTTAAATCATGATTTAAATCAAGTGATTTTTTTTTTAAATCATTGATTTAAATCAAGTGATTTAAAAAAAAAATTATCAATCTAAATCACAGATTATATGAGTACAATATAATATTAATTTATAATAAAATAAAATTGTATTACTATTAGTAATTAAATACACGAAATGGTGAATAAACCATATCAATTTGCTCTTGTAAAGTCATATTCATTGTGGAAATGCAATAATTCAAAATATAAATGACAAGTTTTTGACGTTAGCGAAGTGAACAGTCAGTTTTTTCAATTTCCACGGCACTATTGCTTCAATAACGATTTGGAAAAAAATTTCCAATATCTCGAAAAGTATGAGTTTTGGGTATAGGACATACTTAACAAAATATGAAGCTCTTTTAAAGATGAATTCGATGACATAACAAAATACAGGGGTTTGCATTTGAAAAAATCGAGTTACGAGCTTTTGAAAATCATGGAAGTTGCCACCTATTCATAAATAGTATGTGTGATTCAAATTTTTTCATATCGAGCGAACAGAGAATTTTTTTCTGCATGTCCATACCAAATTACAACCCTGTATTTCAAAATAACTTCAGGAGAATTTTTTAAATAAAGACTTAAAACATTGAATAATTTAGAATTTTTTTTTTTTTTTACAACGCCATATATAAACCTTTAGTATTTTATATTGATGCAAAGCTAAAATTAAGGCAGTCAAAAATAATAAATAAACATTGGGTGTTGTATTTGAAATATAAAAGTTGCTATTAGTTCCAGAAAGGTGACCCACCCTGTATATTTGAAAATATTTTTATTGTGTTGTTTAAAAAAAAACTGTATAAAATAGCATTTGAATCAACTTCATATCTCAAGCCGTTTAGCCACAATCTACCGATCCCGCACTAATGACTCACCCTGTATATAATTAATTAAACCTCACCATTTAGCAATGATTTTTTCAAAATTCTTAATCATATTTAATTTTTCATTTTGACAAAAATTCACCAATGAATTAAATATATTGATTATTAAATATATTAGCACAAAACAGAAATAGCATGTGAATATGTCACTAAATTCGATAATATGGTACATTTGATTTAAATCAAAAAAATCTGATTTAAATCAAAAAAATCTGATTTAAATTAAAAAAATCTGATTTAAATCAAATAAATCGATTTTTTAAAAAAAATCATGATTTTTATCCACCCTGGTTCCATTATTACAAATTAATACATGAACTAGTCGGTGTACGGTCAAAACAGTTCTTGAATGAGAGCATGTACCAGCATTTGAATTTTACACGCATGCGCTGTTCATAACTAAAGTGAGCTCAGGAAGCTATGCATCGCTCTCCCAAACCCATTTAGTGCTAGATTATTAAGGTGTTAACCTTACCGATGCGTACATTTGTATGAACCCAATAGACGCTAATGACATTTACAGTTAGGCCAGTCGTAAAAGCATTCCAAAAACGGCTAATACTGGGCAATATATTTATTAGTACATAGTTCACGCATGCGAATAAAACACTTCATGCATTCATCCAAGGATCGGTTTTAAAATGCTTGTTGGAACAAACCTCTTACATTTGGTATTTCTTAGTCAACTTTTTGCTCTAAACACCAAAAATAAAAGCATAATTTTTCACTTAGCTTAAAAGATATTTAAAAAAAAGAATCTTGTATTTTTTTCATGTTTATTGTTTTTCTTTCAGAGAAATTAAGTAAATAATAAACCCTTAACGAAATTTGATATTTCTGTATATGCTCATATAACTGGATTTTGTGACAAATGTTTCGTGTTTCGTCTATTTTGAACCATCAATTTTGTTAATTTTTGTTGATAAATTTTGTTGATAAATTTTGTGACGAATACAATAACCATAAACTATTTTAAATATGTTAAGATATAAAGGGTGTTTTTTGAATTAAATCGCTTTATCGGGACAAATATTTTGGTTATTATGCAATAAAGCTACAAAAAAACAACACCAAACAATATATACGTAAGTTTATAAAAGAAATGTAATAGTGAAAACCGACAAGAAATATTTGAATTTGTTTTTGAGATATAGCCTAAAGATAAAACCTAGTTGTTGACACGTTCGCGGACAAGGCGGTAGGTATGTCTCTCTAGGTTCACGGACAAGACAGCGTATGCCGTCCAAATTTACTTCACCCTGTAGACGCAAAGCGGCGAATGCTGTCAAAACTGCATAATGATTTCTGTTGCTTATCATGTACTGTGCCAGCAGAAAACATAAAATTTCGAAGAATGTCTGTACGAATGCCGTAGGTGAGTTTAACCTCAAAGTAACTTTTATGTTTATAGGTACATGCTGTATTGCTGTCTTATTTTTGTATTTACTTAATATGGGTTTTAAAGTTCAACGTTTAATGAAGTGTATGTTTATTACTCACTGCGAACTTTTGAAATTTGCTGTAGTTTCACAACGGTTGTATTGACATGCAAATTACATCAAAAAAATTTAATAATGCGTAGGACTTGCGTAATTAAATTTTTAAAGTTATTGTGTTTTTAGTAAAAATATTTAAAGTGCTATATAACATTGTTATTAGTCACTCCTAAGTTTTGAAATTTGCTGAAGATGTTTAATAGAATTGTACTGGTATGTGCATGTCATGAAAAAAAAAATAATGGAAGGACATGCGTAATTAATTTTTTAATAATTACTGTACCTTTAGCGAAGTGTGAAGTGGCTCTAAAATGTTTATTAGTCACTCCTAAGTTTTGAAATTAGCTAGAGAGTTCTACTAGGGTCGTACGGACATGCACATTGCATCAAAAAAATTAAATAATGCGTAGGACGTGCGTAATTAAATTTTTAAAATTATTGGGTTTTTAGTAAAAAGTATTAAAGTGCTATAACATTTTTATTAGTCACTCCTAAAGTTTTAAATTTGCTGGAAATGTCTAATAAGACTGTACCTACTGATATGTGCATGTCATAAAAAAAAAAAATTAAAAATGCGAAGAACATGGGTCATTAATTTTTTAATAATTACTGTTCCTTTAGCGAAGTGTAGTCGCTTTAAAATGTTTATTAGTCACTCCTAAGTTTTGAAATTAGCTGGAGAGTTTCACTATGGTTGTACTGACATGCACATTGCATTAAAAAATTAAATAATGCGTAGGACGTGCGTAATTAAATTTTTAAAGTTATTAAAGCTATAACATTTTTATTAGTCACTCCTAAAATTTGAAATTTGCTGGAGATGTCTTATAGGATTGTACTGATATGTGCATGTGCATGTCATAAAAAAAAAAATGCATTTACTAAATATTGTTGCATATTTTCGTGATTTTTACTTGACGGAATTTTCCGCCATTATCCCAGTTCATCAAAATATATTTTTATAGGAACAAGGCAACAATTGCCGCTCTTGATTTTTTTTGTCAAAAAAAGGTTTTTAATGTCAAACAAATCATTTTTCTAAAAAAAAAATGCGTTTTTTTAGGTCCACGATTTTTGTAGCTGTCCGCGAACTGTTAATTAAACATGCTCTCGCAATTCACTTGTTTTACAGTATATTAAATACATTTAAGTGTAAATTTCAATCTATTTTTAATGCTGATCGCATCTGGAACTACTGCACGATTACGAAAAGTCGTGAATATGCTCTAAACTTCTAGCTTTAACTTCAATTTAAAAATGTTTGCACAATTGGATAAGCAGTCGTTCGGATGTCATCATGCATAATTTCGTTATCAATAAAAAGATCACCTGAAAATGCCTTTAGAAAAAGAATATCCTCAAAGCAACGTGTTGCTGTTAAGAAACTGTTTTCAATAAAAACAAGTTTGGACGACTCTCAAAGGAATTACTCCTGCACATAGCAACAAACCGCCTACTTCGAGCGATAACGTTCTCTTGAACATACCTACTACATTATTTTTATGCATGTTTTATAATGTGATAGCAATAATTGGATGTTTTGCATGCAAATTTATGGGATGCAACATTATTTTAAACGATAACTACGTATTATTTACTCTAGACACAAGACCCCAATTTCAAGCTAAGCGGTCGGTTATTGTATTGGAAATTTTACGAACTGGAAAAATCAAACCTATTGCTAATATTGTTTCATTTTGGCAAGCCCTTAAATAAAAAGGTATGTTGTGTTTAGGTGTCTTTTTAAAAAAAAATTAATAACCTGAGGTGCGAAAATACTTATGTACTTACTTACGTACCAGATCTGTAATCAAAGCTATGAGTTTAACAACATTTATTACATACTTTTGTATTTTATGCGAAGAATGGCGAAAAAACATTTGTAACAAAAGAGACCATAAATATAATAAAAAAATAGAAATATATTTGAAAGGAATTATTTTGAATAGAATAATGTACAATAATGCAAAATATTGTAAATGATTTTAAACAGAATTGTGTGCATAAAAATAATTGTACACATAATTATGCTTGCAAATATGTTTCAGTCCTGACTTTATTTATCGAAATATAACGTTGTTTAATGCAAATAAAGCATTCAATGTCATTTTGTCAAGTGTTTTTGTACCTTAAAGTATTAAAACCTACACAACTTTAAAAATTTATTTCTAAGAAAAAGTATGGGTATGTTTTTATAATAAACTGTAAAAGATTTGGATGATCAAATAAACCCTAAAGAGATTTTTTGAATACGTAATAATATATCTTTCTTAGCGTCGATTTGTATGTCATATTGTAACGTGCACGCCTGCAGGGGATGCAACCCTGCGAACATTACGGTCACCATGCACCACTAAAATGCTATAGAAGTGATACTGCGTCAAATCCACCAGACTAGTCGATTCACGCTTAGAGTATTCATAGAATGGAATGTTCGCGAACGCTCAAGCGTATAGGACAGGAGTAATGAACGAAAGGCCGCGTTAGTCTTGTGGATTTAAATGTTATATACAGTATGAATAATATAGTGTAAGTAGTGTATTAATGTTAGTGTTAAGTTGGTGTTGGTGTATAAAAAAGGGGCTTTGTAACGTTATGCTGGTTTATGTAAATTGTTGTATGTGATAATGGTGTCTTATGTGTAAATAATTACTTAACGTAAGCTCGGTCGTATTTCATTATTATATACGAATAATTACACTTTTTTGATACACAGTATACTACGTTGGACTATTTTTTAGGCGAGAAGTTAAAATTGCTAAACTTTTTTTGATTAACAATCTTTTGAAACCATTTTTTAAACAAGGTTGTTCTAAACGTCTAAATCAAGGAACTTTTATCTGAAAAGTTTTAATAAAAGCGATTTTTTCTAAGGCCACTTCACACAATCTAATTTTAAAGTTTTGATGAAATCAAATAAACAATAGTAATTGTGTACCGAAAATTTCATAATATTTACCTAATATGTGTTGGTCTTAATACAAAGAATAAAATTAAAAATTACAAAATGTAATTAAAGGATGTACAGGAACAACCTGTGGAATATTATTTATGTTTTACCATTCTACTAATTATTATAATCTTTTAGGTCAGAAACGAACGTTTATAAGTCTTTAGTAAACAAAATTACATAATAAATATTTAAAGTACATTCATTCGTTGATGTAATATATGTAAGGGAAATTAAAATTTCGTGGATTAAATTACATGAAAGTGGAGCAACCGTAATCTGAATACTTTTTCAAGCAGAAAATTATAATAGCTGAAAAAGCCGACTCGTTTAAATATTGTTCGCAAATTAGGCATTCGCTGAAATTACACTGCAAAGTTAATTCAAAAAGGCTTAGTATATAGGTCAATCAGTTTAAACGCAATACAATTTAACACCATAAAACAAACGATATCGTTACGTTAAAAATTTGATAACTGAGAAATAAATGACTAATTTATCTCCTTACTTTCAATTTTGTAGATAATAACTTTTTAAAAGATATTTTGATTATTGTTTTATCTTTGATACCTCCAATTTATTCTTACTTTAATTTTTTATTTATAGGTATTTTAATAAACATCGAGTTTCGATTTTCACTCATGGGAAACGTACAATTGTCTGTCTGCACTTACTAATTTTGCTACATTATATTGCTTCTAAAACCTTAAAAATAGCAAAATATATTTTATTAATCCAATTTATTAAAAAATATTAAAGCATAGCTTTTTCAAATCAACATTATGTAACATAACCAGGTTTATTTGAGGATTCGCTTGAAATTATTGTTCAGTCTACAAGATTAAGATGACATTAATTATCATAAATATGTATTAAATGGCAGATTCATACAAAAAGTTTTATTTTTGTATGGTTGTACATTACATTCACTGCCACGTCAGCCCTACATGGTCGAGACTCGAGACGTTTGATTTCCGTTGGAGCCATGGCAGACAAATAGGATCTACATCTACAATATATGAAAATTAACATTCGTTTCTTTAAGGGTGACATCTGGCGAAAGGTTGCTCATATTGGATACGGAACTGCTTAATAAATAGCAGAAATAATAGTATATTTTACAACAAGAGATGAAAGTCCAGTTTTTTTCATGAGGTGAAGCGGCGAGTGAGAAAATCTCACGAACGAAAAAAACTGATTTCATCTCGAGTCGTAAATGCTATTTTTTCTACGAAATTAAAATTATATTACAGAACGATCGTTAATGTTAACGAACCAAATGACCATTATTATTATGAATAAAGTATTAATAAATCATTTTATTTCCATAGCGACACCTCCACACTGACATTGACAGAAATAAAATTATAACCTGCTAACGAAATATATTTAATATTAATTTTTGTACCATTCTTAGACTTTTATATAAAATGGTACATTAAAATTATTTGATGAGAATATTAACTTAATTTTAGTTTATTATGAGTTTAAGCTAAAAAAAAAAATCGTAGATTTTACAATTTGATTTTGACATTAACATTGACATTATTTTCGCCACTAGTGGCGAAAATTAACTTTCGCCACTAGTGTAAAAAAGTAAAACTTTCATGTAGGGTAGGCGGTGAGAAAATGACAACTTTCATATACATAAGTAGAAAACAGCAATTATTAAACTAATTTTTCCTTAAAACTAAAAAATACGAAATCTACTTTCTTTTTTTTTTCTTCTTTTAAATTCATATAGAAATTTACAATCTGCTAAAAGCTAAAGCAATAAGTAAATGTTTTGAATGGTTACTACATATGAAGGAGTACTTTGTCCAGTAACAAAATCTCCGAAACTAATTATTAATTAATTAATAATAACTAAAACTAATGCTGGCCAACGTTTTTTCAGACGCTTTTCAGCTGCTTAAGGAACTTTTAGTTGGCTGGTTAGGTCGTTGGGGAGTCCCTCCAATCCCTTGAGGTATTTTCTTGATAATCGGACTATTTCCTCTTCTATTGAAGGTATGTCCGAGTCGTCGTGAAGAGTTTTGTTTGTGATGGAGGTACCATGGAGCATTGTGGATTGTTCTTAAGATTTTGGACTGAATTCTTTGGATTACTTTAGTGTTCGTTGGCTTAGTGCATCCCCAAAGTTGGATGCCGTATGCCCAGATTGGTTTTAGTAAACATTTATAAAGGAGGAGTTTATTATTTGTGGATAACTGGGATTTTCGCCCGATAAGCCATTGCATCTGTCTTAATTTAAGGTTGATTTGTGTTTTCTTGGCAATTATGTGCGGTTTCCACGTAAGTCTTTTGTCTAGTGTTAGCCCTAGGTATTTATATTCGTCTCTCACTGGCAATTGCACGTTGTTTATTATTACTGCAGGGCAAATTACGTTTCGATTTGTGAACGTGACCTGGGCTGATTTGGTGTGGTTAACTTTTACGCGCCAGTTGTTTAACCAGTCTTGAAGTTGATTAAGATGGTTTTGGAGGTTTTGAGAGGCTGTGATTGGATTTTCGTTTACAGCTATGATGGCGGTGTCATCTGCGAATGTTGCGATGGTGGTATTGTTTGTAGTTGGAATGTCGGCGGTGAATAGCAGATATAGTAAGGGTCCCAGTACGCTGCCTTGAGGCACTCCTGATTTGATAGCGTGGTATGCGGAGGTTTCCGTGTTGAATCTGGTTTGGAAATATCGTTCTGTAAGGTAGGATTTCAGTATAAGGAAGTGTGGTGTGGGAATGGTAAGTTTGAGTTTGTATAGGAGGCCGTCATGCCACACTCGATCAAAAGCTTGCTCAATGTCGAGAAAAGCGGCCGTGCAGAGTGTCTTTTCTTCAAGGCTTTTGACAATCTCGTTCACTATCCTGTGGCTTTGTTGTATGGTTGAGTGGTGCTCGCGGAAGCCAAATTGGTGTAGTGGTATTTTTTCGTCGATACTAGCATCCACCGCTATTCTTTTAAGTAGAAGTTTTTCGAATATTTTGGACATGGATGGTAGTAGACTTATTGGTCGATATGATGTGGCGTTATTCGGTGGTTTACCAGGTTTGTGTATCAGTATTATTTGGGCAAATTTCCAGGTCACTGGAAAGTACGCGAGCCTTAGTATGCTGTTGTGAATGTTTAATTGGTAGACGAAATCTACTAAAATTTTTAAACTCAAATATCGCGTTTATCGTTGCTTATACGCAGAAACGCCAAACGGAAAAATTGGCTAGAATTTTTTGCCATAAAATGACGATAGTTGAATTTTAAATATTTAATGAAACGAGTTTGTTTTAAATGATAATCTTGGCAGATTATGACTAAGATACAAATATTATTTTTTTCTCTAAACAATGGTACCTACCTATAATATTTAATATGTTTATTTACAAATAAATTTAAAAAATGCGAAATCCAGCATACAAATCAACCTTGCCACGGAAAAGGCAATAAGCGACTAACATTGTTTAATTTAAGTCTTACAAGTTTTATAAATCATTAAGGAACTTTATTAACATCTTCACTGCTGCTGCAAAAACCAATGAACGCAACTGTTGCTGGCGACATGCTGAACCATTCAAATCTCTCTCTGCCTATGGGCGAAAATTGCACTACTCACGAGTGTTAAATGCTATTATCAGCGCAGCAGCAGCTGAAATGTTAAGTCCAAAATTTGACAGTTAAAAAATGGTTTCGTTTATATTTCAGCTGTACTTAAATTCTGCTTCGTAAAGTAATAACGTGATGTACCTTTACGTGCACACTGGGTGGAATGTTTGGCAATTAGCTAACATTACTGTTAATGTAGTAAATACAATTGTTGACATAAGACTTGCCACAGGAGGCCAATGGTTACCTTTCAGCATTAACTTAATGTTCAAAACTTAGTAAAGCAGAGTACAATGAATAGTTTATGATACAGAGTATTTTGAGGTTGGACCGTAATTTTAATATCAAAGTTTCTCAGTAGGTAATGAACACCTAATTTTATAAAAACGGTCCCTGGATACACTCGCAGCTTCATAAATTTAAATAATATAAAGTATAATATTAGGCACTAAATGATTAATATTAACCACACTCAACCATCAAATTATAATTTTATTAACTACGATGAACACCTCGTGTAGATTATTTTTTAAGGTGTTATAAATTAAATTGTGTATTAGACTGGATATTCACTTCTCAAAATACATGCTATCTCCAAATCAAAAGGTGCTTTATTGCAGTTGTTCTCAACTTGTAGTTCACGCCCTCTTGGAAGGGCTAGATTTGTCACAATTTCGACTGAGAGATAGATTTACTTGTCATTCTGAGTTAGTTGCTTATGCTGCTCAATTTATATCCTACCAGATAAAAATGTTAAATTCAAGATTTAATAATATAAGCTTTAGTGAATTGTCAAATAACTATGATCGATAAATATGAGGTGGTCATACGACGAAAATTTAAATGCTGTAAGTGCCGCTTGATGTGATCGCATTTGTAAATTTAAATTTGATTGTAATAAACGGCGATACTATAATATCGGAAATAGTATTTTGGAGATTAACCCCTTAGAGTTATCTTAATATAAATACGTATATTAAACTATCAAATGTCAACATAATTTCAAAAGTATTCACCAAGATGAGCAAACTCTGACTATGACCAAAAAGCAGTGAGCAATGAGAATAGTAACGTATGCAGTTTTTTTTCCGGAAGGATTGGAATGGTCAATGCGATTAAAGGTGGCCATACACGTTGCGGTATACCTGTCATGTTTGCCTGAACAATAAAAGATGTTTTGACTACACACGCTACGGTAAACCGTAGAGGTTTTCAGTTGACCATGGCATCGACACAAGATGACGCGGTGGCGGTGATAGGATTTTTACTCGCGGTGGAATCATGTAAAAAAACAACGAAGAGAAAAACGCGAAAAGTTGCGTAAAGTGGCTTTTGAAAAGAAAACAATACAGTCATATTAACTTTTGACAAGAATTAAGAATAGAACCCAAAGCTATCGTAATTTCTTATGTATGAATTTAAATATTTCAGTGAACTCTTCATTAACAGTGTTATGTTTACGATTTGTCATATTTCTTAGCCATTTCTAAACAAAATTTAGCACTGCATACTGCATAGAATATCTATCTAATTCTCTCGCATACGCAGGACAACTGAGACGGCACACACGTTCCGGTTTGTAGTCTGGCGCAGGTAGTAAGAATCGAATTTCGATTCTTCTCCGGTCGCCTGAACAGGTAACATTGCCTGTGCAGTTGTGGTACACACACGCTCCGGTATACCTGCAACCAGGCAAACCTGACAGGTATACCGCAACGTGTATGGCAACCCTAACGTAACTGCACAGATTTTTTTTTAGCGAAATGGTTAACAGAAGAATGTTCTCCTTCAGAAGTATTTAGTAGAAATTCAGAGGTTATAATGAATGAATCTTCTCACCCGGTATTTTTAACTGAAAATTTGGCTGAAAAAAAAAGTCATAGACCTCCACCGCATTTACCTACCTTGCCAATGTGAAACTTTTGATTGTTTTTTGAACTTACAAAAAAAATTACGGGATTAAAAGTTCTTGTCTGTGGAAGAGATTGATATTGCCGTTTACGATTATTTAGTGAGGTGTGTTATTGCTAAAGGCAACCGCTTTGATAGTTATTTACGTAACAAAACCGGAAAGTGGTACTTTGCTGAACGAGTCGGCAGTTTTTGGACAGGCCGTAGGCGAGTCCTGAAAGCATACGAGTCCAGTAAAGACACTTTTTGGGTATGTCACGTACAATAATTTTTCTGCGTCCGACACTGACCACAAAATCACTATCGTCTCCATACATAATTAAAAAATAACTTAACAAACTACAGGTGAAAACTGCGTTGGTGGTATAATGACGCTTGTTTGACAGCACAAATCAACAAAACAACTCGTCATCATGGTAACCAGCTACTTTCCGGCCTAGACCGGTAAAGACAACTCACTACTATGGTAACCAGGTACTTTTTGGCCCAAGCCAGCAAAGATGTATTTTCCAGCCTAAAATTGATCGGAAACAACTGATTTTCTGGACGGACTAAAAAAAAATATATTTAAAATAAACTTTATTAACTGTCTTTATAATCTCAATAAATTCAGCTTCGTCCCCGTACATAATCTGATGGTTGTCAAATAGTTCATTAGATAATAAATAGATAATAAACTACGTGGCTACAATCCGCCTACTGGATTTGGTCAGATTACCAGGTTTTGTTTTTTTGCTCTCTTATGTCGACCACGAACAAACTGTTAATTCATGAACATGCTATAACTGGACGGTATTACATACTAAATGTTCATGAATAAATAAGTAACTTTAGGAGAACCCACGGCTGCCCTAAACGAAATGTAATATTATACAAACAAGCAAGTCGTTCAGCTATAAGTTGCAAATTTGTTTTTGGAAAGTTCAAATTATATAACACTATGCTAACTTCTACTAAAGGTGTTGTATGTTTTATGTATTATATAACATCAGATATAATATAATTCATAATTTCTCAATTTCTGCAGTTTGCGTTGCGATTTATTTTGTTTCGTCAGCATTTAAAAGTATTCGTGAATTATGAATTCGATTAGATTTGTTAATAGGGATATAACTGCAAAATCGACTGAAAAGTCAACGGTCCAATTGTATAGAATTAGGTTTTGCGGATTTCAATTTACAATGTAAACGCCAAATGGCTCTTTATTGCTCGCCTCTGGTTGGACCTCCTAATGCGTTTTCACTAAAGAGAAATGATCCTGCAAATGCTTACCAGAAAGCATAAGCGTTGAATAAATTGAAGGGAACGGTTTAAAGCGTTTTTTACGCCTACAATTACTTTTAAAATAGAAAAGCTAGAGGTTGTTTTTGTTTTATATTTGGAATTTGAGATGGATAAATTATGTTTTTGGGTAAATTTCTGTAAAAAGTAAAAGAAATTACAAAGTGAAACAGCTTTTAGATTCAATTAAAAACATATCTTACCACAACATAAACTAATAATAAAAATTTATTTTTTTTGATTACGTTATTTACATCATTTACAAAAATAAGAATGTCTGTAGCGGAAACTTAACTTTTTATACACACAAGTACTCACGCAGACACACTCATACACAAAATGTATAGTCAAAGTTATTTGTTGGCCACATTAGTTTATTTTCTTTATTTGTTAAACAGTTTTAGTTTTGTTAATTTCCATTTAATGCTTCGTGTTTCTTTGGTTTAATTTTATATATCTGATTATTAGATTCAAAAAACACATTGGAATCTTATATGTTCTTTTACACGAGTTTTAGTATCCCGTTTGGTTTGTCTTATGTAACAGGAATCACGAGTACAATTAATTTTATAAATTTATTTACATTAGCAGGAAATTTTATCGTAACGCCGCTGCCGTTTATAAAATGATGTATAGTTTTAGTTGTTGTGTGACGTGATTATATGATATATTGTTTAAGGAACGTTTATAATTTATTTGTTTCACTTAGGGTGGGCAAAATTGCATTTTTATTAAAATAAACAAAAATCATCGATTTAAATTAAAGAAATCAAAAATTCGTGATTTTTTTAAGAAATTTGACAATTTTTTATTTTTAAAACTAATTTATTTATTATCCACTCTACATTATTCTATACAGCGTCATTCAAAAAGTATCAACAAATGAAAATGTTTTTTTTTTGTTAAAAACACTTTTATTTTTAATAAAAATTGGTGGATGACCTAAAATTAATTTTAGGAAGGAAAAAATTTCATGAAAATTCATACGATACTAGATATTAGCAATTTCAGAAATATTCACAAAAGTATTTTAAGAGTTACCAAAAAAAACTTCATAGAGAAAGATTGTTTAGAATTCAAAAATACGACCAAAGGTGAAAGTTGTCTTTAAAATTAAATTTGTTTGTATAGTAATTTCAACATACTAAAAATCTGCAAAAAGTTTTTTATTACTGGTTCTTAAATAATTTTATTTTTTGGTTGCATGATCTAAATCTAATTTTAATTTAAAAAAAGTTCAATTAAAATTCATATAACACTAGATTTTAACGATTTTAGAAATATTCGGAAGAGTAAAGTGCACTTATTTTAACAGTTTAAAAAAAGTTGTATACGATTTAAAAATAATATTAAATAAATTGTCGTTTTTTCTTGATTTTTTTTACTCTTTAATTAAATAAGAGCACTTTAATCTTGCAAATTGTTCTAACATCGCAAAAGCTAGTGTTCTATGAACTTCAATCGAGCTTTTTTAAGCTTCAAAGAAGTTTTAGACCATGCACCAACTTTTCTCAAGAATAACATTTTCCGATTATTCGATAATAAAAAACTTATCTATTAGTTGCATACTTTTTGAATGTTGACACAACTATAAAATTCGAAAATGAAATTATAAGGTCAAATTTGGTATTGTCATATCGATTTCTAAACAATTTTTTCCCATGGATTTTTTTGTGTTTGAAAACAAGGGCACTTTACTTTTGCGAATATTTTTAAAATAGTTAAAACCTAGTGTCATGCATTTTTTTCAATCTTAAAATTAGTTGTAGGTCATGCATCAACTTTTATCAAGGATTACATTTGCTAAGAAAAGAAAAACTTTTGCAATTGCTGCAGACTTTTTGAATGAGGCTGTAGATCTTTTGACCATAAAATTAATTATAATTATTGTGAAAATTTACAAAGTGAATCTACCGGAATGCGTCTCTAGCATTATAATTCTTGTAGGCTTTATTTCTCCCTGACCTATAAAAAGCCAATAGACAATATTTCCGGCGGGTGTTTAAGCGAGTAGAAGTAAAACGTGCATTTAATTTATAAGTGACAAGTAACGTTGAATCGTGAAAATAAATAAAAATTGATTTAATCATGATTTAAATTTAAAAAAACAGCTGATTTAAATGAGTTGATTTAAATCAGGCCAACCCTGGTTTTACATTTGATGTAATGTAATCAACATCTTTGAGTGTAAACGCTTAAGTATTAACACTATTTTAGTTGTGACTAGTTAGTTTGTTTAGTATTTTTTTAAATTGTGTAGCTATCTATTTTCAGTGACAAACGTGAAGTTAACATATTATTTTTATAAAATTGTCTTCTAGACAAAAAAATAAGAACAGGTAGCAAGTTTTAAATATTTAGGAACAATAATTGCAGAAAATGGTAAATTGGAGGAAGATCTGAATAACAGAATAGCGGCAGCGACGAAATTTTACTACGCCACTAATAAATGTTTGATAAGTAAGAAGGAAATATCAAAAGAAACGAAGACGCGAGTTTTTAATGCAGTGTACGTACCCATCCTCACGTACAGTTCAGAACTTGGACACTAACTCAAAAACAAAAACAAAGAATACAGTTACAGCAAATCAGATTTTTGAGAAGAATAGAGGGATGTAGACTGATCGATAAAATTAGTAACGAAAAAATCCTAAATAACCTAGGAGTAACAGATATTAAGAAAAAGATGGAGACGAATCAATTAAGCTGGCTTGGACATTTACTACGCATGCCAGAAAGTAGATACGCGAAAATAGGATGGAAAATGCAGATGGAGGGAAAAAGAAATAGAGGAAGACCAAGAATAAAATGGGAAAAAGAAGTGAGCAAGAGACTAGAAGAAAAATGAGTCAGCTGGAGAGATGTGCCACAATTAATTAGCTGACGATAGGAAGGAGTGGAGAAACATAATACAGAAATAGAAAAGCATACCTCGACACCGAAAGGTACAAGAGGAACCGATTAAGAAGAAGAAGAAGAAGAAGAAAATTGTCTTCACATATTCTATTGGTCTTGACAAAAAAAATTTAAATACCTTTTTAGTTAGGTGCCTGAGTTGAATGTATATGTAAGAATCAGTAGTGCGCATTGTTTGCTATACATTTTATGTCCTAAATTATAATTTTAAGTTTTGTAAACCTAAACATGTAAAATTTTATTCGCCTAATTAAGAAATTTATGTAATTTATTAAAATCACGTGGTCATATGTAGAAATAATAATCAACATATTTTAGCCAACACTTTGGTCATTCTGTATTGCATGCGTTTTTTCCCTGTAATATTAAAAATGTATAGACTTTTATGATGCTTTTATGCAGTTATGCCAGCTTACAATTAACACCGCTCCACCCCTCAAAACGCCATATAAATCTCAAGGGATACTTTTATTTTCATAGTCTTTCTTAACTATAATAATTACAATTTAATTTAAAAGACAAAATCATTTTAAAATAAGTCACAAACTCAAACTGCTCTGTGTTTTGCACGAAAGAATTTTGCATGCAGATGGCTTGTCTCCTTTTAAGTATGTATAATTTTCCTTGGTTTTTAAAAATATATATTATCTGCCGAGTAAGAGACATAACTCTTGAAATTAGTAAACATCAAGAAGATAAATTGCTAAATAGTTGGTGATATTCAGCTAAATGTATCTACATAAATATCTCAACATTCAGGGATACTCTTGTTTGCTTTTAGCAAAGCATTAGTATTCGGGTATGCATGCGAAATTTTCTTCTCCACCAACAAGAATCTTCTAGTGAAAACGCTTGAGGCCAACACTTATTTATTTGCTACATTAATCTTTACGGCACAAGAATGTCCAATTTTTGGTGAAAATGCGAGGCAACTTGGTCATTATCGACGGTAAAAGAAAAATTATTTGCATATTGTTTAAGTTAATTTTTACTTTTCTATTAAGAATTATTGCTACACCCAGTTTTTTCCTGTTTTATATTATTATTATAACGGCTTTTTATTTAATAAAAAACAGCAAATTTTTTACATTTTTTAAACGCGTACCTACAATAGAGATGCAATAAAAAGTCAATATTGAACCAATTTCTTCTTAAAAATGTACATTACATTGACTGACTATTTTAACAATTACAAACTGCACAAAGACACGTAATATTATCAATTATTGTATTAAATTAACCTGTGAGGGTAGCGTTGGAAGTATTTCAAGTTCCGACAACGTAAACTCACAGTACAAAGTTTACAATGCAGCACTAAAGTAGTTGAAGTGCAGTGTTTATTACCTGTTATTTATGATCTCTATTATTGGAGTGGTACGATATACTATAATATACTACTACGAAGTTTATAAAGTAAAGAAATTTCCATAAAATATTTCTGTTTGCAAACTTCAACAATAAATAGTTGCTGCTTCACAATATCTATATGATTTGCTGTTGAATATTTTCCGTCTACTGACAACTGACAAAAGGCTGAATATACATGGTAGCTTCTTATACAAGTTTTTTTTTTTTTCATCAAAACTCACTTAAGCTATAAGTGTTTTATAAAAAAAGCAGTAGTATATCACGTTTTAAATCGATGTTTATTTGATCACAAAATAGAAATGAAAATATAGCATAAAGCTTCACTTGTCAAACATTTTTAATATTTTCATTATCTTAAGTCTTTGTGATATTGTTAAAATAGTAGTAATTTTTATTGAGTGGTTTATAATTGTAATTATATGATGTACGGCTATAAACTTCAGATTTATTTCTATTCATCAATTAGATGTCACACTGCTCTGAATGTCTTTAATTAATAAATATTTTAATCTTTGTCTCCTGGTCAATATTTTATAACAAATAAGTAAACAAAAACTCTGTCGAGAATCGCTTTCATCATTGAAATGAGGTAAGCGTAACACTTGCAACTTGAAAGTATTTTTGCCTAATGTCCTTATAAATATATTTTGACACACCGTACTGTAAATCGGCTTGCACTGTTGGATAAAAGTACTTATTACTCTTATGTTTATTATTTTAATTATGGCTCGTAATCGCCTTTATACGGTGGTTGGACCCTCACGCGTTATTTTATATAGGAAAGAGAAATTATCACACAGTAAGAAACAAATAAAACACAACCATTTTTACTACAAACAACATTTCTCGAAGGTTGTTTCTTAACTATCTAAGCGCGATTTCCCTAAGATTCTGGGTGGATATGACCCCCCTTAGACATTGTATGTGTATCTTTGTCATTCGTTCCTATAGCCAGTGGCGTACGCAGAAAAATTTATCAGGGGGGATATTGTTTTAATTTGCAAAAATAATACTGACTAAGTTCACGGGACATGGGAATGGTGCAATAATGGGGACTAGATACAAAAAGTGAGTCGTAAGAAAGAGTTACGGGGGGTCCAGGGGGGCAGCAGCCCCTGTCAATAGCGCCATAGGCATTTTTTTTTAATTTTTAAGGTCAAACGTAACCAAAAATATCATTTTATGAGTAAAATATATAAACATAATATATTTTATATGTATGGAAAACCAGGCTGTCGCGCAATTTTGTAATGAGGTAATTATAATTTTAGTTCAAACTTTCGGGGAGGGGCAATTTATCCCCATTATCCCCTCTTGCGTAGGCCACTGCCTATAGCACATATTGTACGAGTACAAAATTATTATTAAATAATTTATTTATCGACATACCTAAACACTGACGTTGTACAATCCAAATTATGACCTTCATATTTTAACGTTTACTAAAGTTGAAATCCTCATAACTTGGCTCTTTTTAAGTGTTGCTTGTTTTAGTAACTGATGCGTCAGTGTTTGTAACATGTTATTAATTTAAAACGTAAGTGAAATAATACACTAAAGTAAAATAAAAATGTTTGATGCCAGGCAGGGTCACAATGTAGAAATTGCTTTAACCATGATTAATTTTAGACCTGTTAAGAAAACGTTGAAATAGATAATTCATCGTAACCTACATGTAATGATTGAGTAGTTACTTAAATATCTTGTGTATCTCGTGTGTGTTGCTACAAACGTGATTTAATCATTCTTTTTAAAACATTTTTAGATAAGTGACATAACCACAAAACCAATCTTATAAATGTTTGACAGATATATCATTATTTAGGTAATATGTTAAACGAATTTGTGTTTTCATTATACATATACATATTCCGTACTGAAGAAATAATTTGAAAATTTGATGCAAAAATAGTTTGAAAATAAGTGATAATACTGTAAAATATATGTATATTAAGAAAAAAAATTTAATGCAAGAAAGTGGTCTTAATTTTACCATTTGTTTTTTAAATTTAATTTTTTTTAAATTCAAAACATTTGTGTGTCAGCTATTTTCTGTTGCTCTATATAGCACCCTTTTTCAAAAACATGGTAAATACTTTGTTACCGCATATAATGTAATTTAAAACTTAGCTGTGCTCAGGTAGCATGCTTTCAAGAACTTATTGTGTAATCGATAAATATAATAAAGATAAAAGCATAACCTGATTCCTTCGCTGCGCGAAACCTTAGAAAGATAGTGTTTTGTGTAAGTATTTGAGGGTTCTACAGCTTTATTAATTGTTAACAGAACCTTCAGTTTTCAAAGAGATACAAACAACATCATGAAGTAATATTACAATACATAATTAAGGCTTCTAATTAAATTGCGCCCTTATTATGGCTGTAGTGGTTACACGGTTTCTGGTTCCTCATTGTGAAATCGAGTGTTTAAATAAGATTGTCGGATGCGAAATTCTTAAGTATGACAATATGTAATTTTCTTGTGAAAACCTACTCAAAGTGCTTGATGCTAAGTGGTTTTGAGTTTGAGAAGCGTATTCTTGAAACGTCAAATACAGTCCCTACATTTGCCTATAATAAACATTGTGCAGCTACAAAATTAGTGGTAATTATCAACATAATCTAACACAAACTTAATTATAATAGTGTCGTGAAGTATTTAAATTACCCAGTAAATACAACATATTCCTGGTTTTAAATTGTTTGAAGAGTTCATATTATTGTCTAATACTTAAATAAATAAATATTCGTGAGTTTAAGCCTTTAAGGCACGTGCCCGTGTCAGACACGGGCATGCGATTCGGTCATTTTTGTGCATGTCCGTGTCTTACACAGGCGTACTTGCATCGAGGCAATTAATTAGCACTTATTTTCCCACAAACCCGTGCCTTTTAAGTAGTCCGCACTGATTGTGTGTTATTTTTTTGCAGCCTCCTCTAACATCCCACGCCACCAAAAATACAAAAAAATATCTTACACTATACCTTGCTATTACTTTTTTGTTAAAATAATTAGATTTTTTTAGTTAAATCAAATCAGCTCAAAGCTGGATAAATTTACGATTAATTAGTAGGTATATTTTGATTCGTTTACTTATAACCAGGGTTGAGCAGATTTAAATCAATTGATTTAAATCAAGATTTAAATCATGATTTAAATCAAGTGATTTTTTTTAAAAAATCATTGATTTAAATCAAGTGATTTTAAAAAAAAAATTATCAATTTAAATCACAGATTATATGAGTAGATACGATATAATAATTATAATAAAACAAAATTGTATTACTATTAGTAATTAAATACACGAAATGGTGAATAAACCATATCAATTTGTGGAAATGCAATAATTAAAAAAAAAAATTAAAAAGTTTTTGACGTTAGCGAAGTGAACAGTCAGTTTTTTCAATTTCCACGGCACTTTATTGCTTCAATAACGATTTGAAGAAAAATGTCGAATATCTCGAAAAGTATGAGTTTTGGGTATAGGACATACTTAACTAAATATGAAGCTCTTTTAAAGACGAATTCGATGACATAAAAAATACAGGGTTTCGCATTTGAAAAAATCGAGTTACGAGCTTTTGAAAACCATGAAAGTTGCCACCTATTTATAAACACTCCTGTATGTGTGATTCAAATTTTTTTATATCGAGCGAACAGAGAAATTTTTTCTGCATGTCCATACCAAATTAAAACTCTGTACTTCAAAATAACTTCAAAAGAATTTTTTAAATAAAGACTTTAGTTAAAACCTTGAATAATTTAGAAAATTAATTTTTTTTTACAACGCCTTATAAAAACCTTTAGTATTTCATATTGATGCAAATTTAAAATTAAGGCGGTCAAAAATATTAAATAAAAAATTGGGTGTTGTATTTGAAATATAAAAGTTGCTATTAGTTCCAGAAAGGTGACTCACCCTGTATATTTGAAAATATTTTTATTGTGTTGTTTAGAAAAACCTGTATAAAATAGTATTTGATTCAACTTCATATCTCAAGCCGTTTAGCCACAATCGACCGATCCCGCACTAATGACTCACCCCGTATATAATTAATTAAAGATCACCATTTAGCACTGATTTTTCAAAATTCTTAATCAATATATTTAATTTTTCATTTTGACAAAAATTCACCAATGAATTAAATATATTGGTTATTAAATATATTAGCACAAAACAGAAATAGCATGTGAATATATCACTATATTCGATAATATGGAACATTTGATTTAAACCAAAAAAATCTGATTTAAATCAAAAAAATCTGATTTAAATCAAATAAATCGATTTTTTTGATTTTTTTAAAAAAATCATGATTTTTATCTACCCTGCTTATAACTGTGTTATTTTCACCTGATGTAATTTTTTTAAAAACTCTATTTGAGTTTATGACAATGCAATTTGGTCTTGTATGTAATATGAAGTTTAAATATAAATGGTAATAGATATTATATTTTGTTAATGTGGGATTGTAGATTGTAAAGGCAATAGTTGGGGTCCATAAAAAGTCCGAATATGCTTTTCTGGTAAAATTTGAAATTGAGAAATGATTTAAACACTTTAAAATTTTCTTTTTTTTTAATATGCTGCAATATTTTTTTATTTTTTCTGTTACAGATTTTTTTTTTTAGCAAACAGCCGTTTCTTTCAAGTTTCTTGAATTTTTTTTTTTTTAAATCATCCTAAGAAAAATAAATATCCCTCAATAATAAAGTAAATACCGCCATTTAAACTTTATGTAAGTCGATTATATTTTATGCAATGAACGTTAGGACAACATTAAAAATTTCTACACATCTGTTTTAGTTATAAAAGTTTTACTTAAGCCAAATATCGCGTTTTGAAAAGTCCTTAGAACGCCATAGCAATAATTTTAGAACAGCAAATAAAGGTTTAAAGTAAAACTGTTGGTGAATGATTAAAGCAAAGTTAAACATAAAGTAAACCAACATTGTTTCTAATATTGTTATAACTATATAGCGCTGGATAAAGTTTGTTTTACTAATGTATATTTGACTAAATTTTGTGCTGGTTAATAACAGAAAGGTATTCATCCTTTTATATATTTTTACGTCGAGGCAAGTACCGCCAGAAGGTGTGCAATATTGTTCCTTTAACTCTGAGTTATAATGTTGTCCATGCTTCATGCTTTTGGAAATGACAGGTTTATGTTTCTCAGAGGATTGGGAACATTACCGGCCTTCATAAATAAGTTCCTTACTTCCATTTAGTAAATTATTTCGTTGTTAATGACAATTATAATTATGTATAATAACACAAAATGATTTGTTGGTACTGAATGTTTATAGGCAACTTTCTATTTATGTAATAACTTTTTGTTTAGGTATTAAGATCGATTTATGGATTAGTTGGCAAAATTATTTGCTTTTTTGTTCATTTAACTTCAAGCTTGCAATCTTAAAAACACTTACAGACATTGAAAGCACTATAAACAATACACTAAGGCGATACTCGTAAAATCCAAATACGTTGTTTTAATATTTTAGACAGCCTATTTTTTTCATAGGCTTTTAGTGAATAATTTATGTTTTTTTTTTCTAATAAAAACTATAAATGTTTGATATTACTCGCAAAAATTAAAAATTTTTGGCATTTTAAAATTGTGCTGTAAATATATTAGGTAGATATAATTTTTTGTCGTGATCGTACTCCAAAATCATAATTATAACTTTACGATATTCTTATTTAGAATAACTTGCTTTCTTCTTTTAATACAAAATAACTTGCAACTGCTCGTCGTATTTCGTTCTTGTCTATTTATTAATATTTTTTAAATTTTGTACCTAGAAATTGACAAAATAAGATAAAAAAAAATTAAAATAGAATTTCAGTTTGAAGTTCTATGTCGTGGTAGAAAATTCTTCTTAATAAGTACTCAACTTCTCCAGTAATAATCAATTCAATCTTCAGAATGTCTAAGAGCCCTTAGAAATCGTATTTATGATGATTGCCCGTTCACATGTTGCACAGATGATTAAAAGATACAAACCTACGTTAAAACGTTTGAAATTACTGGTGCTAAAAGATAATTACATTTAGAACATGCTCAATCCAGTAGTTACTTTATCCAAAAGTAATGCTTTTCATGAAATAACTGTAATAAAATATCAAGTATCATACACTACAATTATGTAAATGAAATTGTCAAATTAATAGTGCGTCTAACGTTTTTGTACCAAAATTAAGGAGACCCATAGCAGGGGTGGGCGAAGTGTAGACATGGCAAAAGAATGATGCGCCTCACATGACATTCCTCCTTAGCGATTTCAATTAGAAGCATTTATCTATACTATACCAATGACTAAATAAAAAATATCATCTTTGTTGACACAGTCGAAGCTGCGAGGTGATCACCCATGAATTATTGTAGACATACAAGATAAAAGCAAACATTCTTGATTTAAGGTGTAAATACATATATCGAAACACAGCTCTTCCCTTTAAATTCAAAAACGAGAACAATAAATAAAAGACATTTTTTAACATTAACGTGTTCACGATTTAGTTCATGGACGCCATTTTAAATGATTTTAAAACGTAAGGTTATTTGTCAGCTATTTCACTATACCTTACATCTCAAAAGTTTTTAATCAACACAAAAGTTGGTTTGCGTTTTCGCTAGTTGCACACCTTTATTTGTCAACTTGGACATTTTAGTCAATGAAAAGTCAATATAATATTATGCGTTAACTATATTTAATAAAAAATTATAAAATTAGTCCTTAATAACAAAAAAAAACCTTAATGTGGGACTAAAATTGAACTTTTTTTTGACAGAACGAAAGAAATTTCTTAACACAATTGACCAGAGATACGCTGAGGATGATGATTGCATAACTGTTGCCACGAGATCTACACGTGTATTTGGTTAAAATAAACTTGTTTTTCACAAATTTTTATCTATCAGAAAAAATAATGCTTAGTTAAGTAAAGCTTGCAGCAAACTAACTTCAATAAGATCACTATATTAAAAACATGTTGCATAGAAAACTGTTACAGACAAGGCAATTTTCTTGTCATAAGCAAGTTATGCACTTACTTTTACCTTTTTAATCTTATTATAGATGTATATCTCTGATTATTTGTTTTAGGATACTGTTCGTTACATAATTTACTGTCCTAAATTGCATTCAAAATTTAGTTAAAATAAATGTTGAATTGCCATCGAGAGAAAATATTATAATTTATAGATATATTTTTCTTAAGAATAATTGCTTCCTCTAAAAATACTAAATTAATATTCACGAAGTTGTTTTTTCCTAACTATACATACATTAATTTATGTCTGTTTCCGTTTTGATGCGATTTATTGCAATAAAATGGTA
The DNA here is from genome assembly GCA_947652605.1 of Elmis aenea. NCBI lineage: Eukaryota > Metazoa > Arthropoda > Insecta > Coleoptera > Elmidae > Elmis > Elmis aenea. The sequence continues at coordinate 38,013,826 of OX393577.1, forward strand.
GGATAAAATCAATACCTGACTAATATGCGTATATAGCTTTCAACACAATATCAACCATGTTGCCAAGATATGCCATATCACTTCTTCTGGCACATTAATTTTTTCCTTTGCATTGCCATTGCCACCTTTTTTTACTTGTTAATAGTAAGACAAGAGTTGTTATTTGTTACTTAGAATAACTTTTAATAACAATTTTGTCGTTAATCAGGTTATGAACAAAGTATTGTAGTAACGCGAAAATATATGTATACTTAAAGACCGAGATACAATACCAAAAACTGTTGCTAATTTAGAGATTGTGTTGTTTTTTTTGTATTAACGCAGACAAGAGGCCTCACTTCAACTGATTATTTTAACCGTATTAACTCCTTAGTGCACCATACGGCAAAGAGTAGTACTGGAATTATTTAGAACAACATCATATTGACTCTTTTTGACAACCTACCTCAAACAAATATTATCAGACAAGACAGTATTTTACATATCCATTGGTATTATGGATAACGATAAACTGATATACCCTCTGTACCTAAATTGTATTCGGTTTTATCTTAAGAATATTTGGTAAACGGTAAAATTTTGTTTCAAAATATTTTTAATTTTCGCAATATCGTCGAAAGAATTCGTATACCATAGAATCGAAAAATTAAATAAGAACTTACAAAATGAATTCATAAAAATTTTGCGTGGCTTATATTCTTTTTTTACATCAAACTTTAAATAAAATTGGTGCATGGATAAAACGTTGGCGCAGTACACTTGAAGAGAATAAATCAGTCCACGTTTACTTCACAAACAGACATGCTAAAGAGATAACAATTATCCTGAACAATCATACTATTTGGCACATTAATATAATCAAGTATCTAGGTATGAACGTAAATTGAAAAAGCACATAAAAAAATTAGAACTAAATCTTGAATACCTACAGAAAAATTTATTGGCTTTTAAGCAAGAACCAACTGTCAATATATAAATAATTGATGATAATATGAATATACGGCATGCAATTGTGGGGGTGTGCCAGCAAAGGTAATACAAAAAACATCCGAAGGTTCCAAAAGGTTCCAGAATAAAGTGCTGAAAAGCATTGTACTTAAATATGTTGCACTAATTTTACCATTGTTTTTATGTTACATTACTTAGTTTATTTTAATATAAAATAAACTCGGATAACAAAAATAAACATTCTTCAAGCGAAGTAGATATAATAGATATTCTATCGATTTAATTCAATTTCAGAGCTCTCGTCGCAATTTATATATGTAATTTACATCAACAATTATTATTTCGTAACAGAAATATCTCCAAAATTCTGTTCGTAGTGCTTGAGCCAGTTACTGCCAGGAAGACGTGAATAAATTGACCGTAAAGAAGAACGCTAACGAGTTGAGTTGGCGTGTTGAGAGGATCGAATTATTATTATCGCAGAGTTCACTGTAAAATTTGATTTGACAGAGGAAATTTAATTCCAGTTAAAAGCTTTATAATGATTTCGAATAGTTAATGTTAAATAAAATTTTAAATCATCACGTCTCTCGAGTAAAATTTGTATTCCAATAAAACATTAAAATTGTCATTTCTGTGCAAAATGTATTATTGCCACGCAAAATTGATTATCAGGAGACGCTTTAGCAAAAGTTAATAGTAAAAACTTGTATATTCACTTAACGCTATACTTTTTATTTCTTGTTTTATGTAGATTTCCAAACCTGCGCTTATAACCGTAATCTTAAACATTGCTTATTGATGCTTTAAGAATTAAAATTAAATTAAATTTTAGATCGTTTAAAATCTAGAGATGGGTGTTTTAATTCAAATTCCAGTTTTATAAGAAATTTATGTATTAAAACCATTTTAAAGTAAACAACGTCATACCGTAAAATGTTGCAACCCTTTTTATAATTAAAGCATTTCGAAAAATTTTACTAAGCCTTTGAATAATGTTCATCTTTTTATAATTGGGGATTATAAACGAAAATTTATGCGTAGATACTGAACGAAATAATTTTAAGTCAAGACGTACATACTAAGTACTCCGTGCTTTAGCATACATTAAATGTAAAACGAAAATTAATTAGACGATCTTAAAAAAAAATTGCTTTACTTACATATCTTGTGTTTTATCACGTACCACTGTCACAGCTTTAATTTTCTGGAAATTTTCTCTAAGTAGGAACATTATTTATCCTTCCTTGTTTTATGTTTTCTTATTTAGTTTATATTCATGCCTATTACACATTTATTACAACAAATTATTTCATATAACTTTTTATTACTTAATATGCAATGCATAATTTATAAGTTATCAGGTTGGAACAAAAGTTCAATCCGATTTTTGAACTGAGGATATTAAACAGGATTTATTAAAATGTTGTTTTTTAATACCTATCATTACGACTATGAAAATTGTTGAACATTATAATGTTAGACATTCAACTGCGGTACGTAAATTGAAAAAGATTTGAAAAATGTCAGTGCTAGAAAAGTTGGTTTCACACGACCTGTTTGAAAAGAATCGCCAACATTGTGTTAACTGTTGTGAGTTTTTGCTTACACGACAGCTTTAAGATCAATTTGGAACAGGGTGACGAGAAATGGATCCTTTACCATGACGTTGAGCGTCGTCGTCAGTGGATCACCAAAAGCGCACCTCGATCGTAAAAGATCATGTTGAGTGGATGGTGAAATATTCAAGAAGTCGTCCTTTATGAACTGTTGGAGAATAATCAGATAATTAACAGTGATGTGTATTGCCAGCAACCTCGCCGTTTAAAAGCTGCTTTAGATTTAAAATAACGCCCATCTTTGGTGCAAAGAAATGGAATCATCTTCCATCACGATAATGCCCGTCACCAAGGATCTGCTAAAGAAATTGATAAAAATGCTTGACCTTACTCTGTTGGATAATAATTTATTTAGGAGTTTAACAAACCATTGTTGAGAAAGTGAGTTGATTTCTTATTTCTCATCAAAACCTAAGAAATTTTACAAACTAGGTCTCACTAAGCTCATTGAAAGATGGATTGATCTGATTAAAAAGGACTGCAAGATATACCGGGTATGCCACAAGGTATGCCTATACTGGTTTTTGCATAAATTAAATGCTTAGGACCTAAATTAAACGTTTTTACTGAATTATTTTCCTTCATATATCCCCAGTTATCGTTGACATGATGCGGATCTCGTAAACGGTAAGAGATATAGAGTTAGTTAAATAAGTCAAAATGATCTATGATTTAAGGGCAACTCTATAAAAAAATCTTCAAAATTTCGGTTGTTTTTGCGCTATTGATAAAAAAGTTAAAAAATCACAAAACCTCAACTGGAAAAATTTTAGACAGTTCAATTGATAAATGTATATTGTCATCATATGTTGCATTGAACCGGAACGGGAACTGAACCATCGCTGCCGAACGGGTTACCGAATCATTATAAAATAAAAACCGGTGGTTTGGAACGTAAACCGAAAATTAAAACTTATCGAACCGGTAACCGGAACTGAACCATTATTCTTTGTGGTTCGGGTCCCTGTTGTAGTTAAATAATTGTAAGGATTCTTTTTTTATTTATTATATATTAAATCAGTACCATTTTAAGATTATCTGTGAACAAGATATTATATTTTATTTTGTTTTATGCAGGGTCCCGAACCGAAAAGAATAACGGTTCAGTTCCGGTTACCGGTTCGATAAATTTTAACTTTTCGGCTTACGTTTCGAACCACCGGTGTTTATTTCATAATGCCAGTCCAGCGACATTGCATATTTTTAAACTGACCTGTCTGAAATTTTTTAATTTTTGTAAAATGTAATCAAAATTACGAAAATAAAATATAATTGGATCGAACTGTTGTCTAAACTGGTTAAAGCGGTTTAAACCGGTTTACATCAGTCGGTTCGGTTCGATTTTGCGGTTTTGTTTATTTAAATAGATGGTTCAGTTTCGGTTTACGGTTAATGCAAAAAGCACTGGTTCGCTCCGATTTTTGTTCCAGTTCCGGTTCGGTTCGGGTCCCTGGTTTTATGTAATATAAAAAAATTTAAAATGATCATACAATACAGCAGCACTCCAAAACACTACTAGGTCTTTGTGAGGTCGCTGAGAACTACCAACTTTTTAGCTTCCTTGCAATTATTACAAAAATCTTTAATATTTTTTTTAATTTGTCCTATTTTAAATGCTGTTTATATATAATTTTATTTTTTTTTTCAATTTAATTGCATATGGCAAATTTTTTTATGACGATCGCATCTTACATTATTTAATAGATACATACGTATTCACGCATGTCCGACCGAAAACATTTGTATGTGTATATAGATTAGAGCTAATGTTCTCCATTAAAAATTCATTTTTGTATCATATCGGGTAAATGTTATTGATTTGTGTCATCGAACACGAAATTTACATATTTATCCGACATGTCGTATACATATCATGCACTGGAATTTAAAACACATTATCTGCAATACGTATTAAAACAATGTAATTCAAACCAGTTTCAAGTACACTCTTCACAACGAACGCCCAGTAAAATGAGCAATACAAACGAGAGCACTTGTTTTGCTTTGAAATTGGAAAAACATTATTGGCAGAATATTGCTATTTAAGTCACAAGCGTCTGTCGTTAACGCTCATTCTCTTCTTTCGTGTAATTACTTGAGTTGCGAAAGCAACGATGAGAACTGAAACGAAAATTAATATCAAATTAACAGTTAGTAACTGACAGTTACGAGTAGCTGATTGATGAAAGCAGAATTTGAATTAGGGGCATGTATTACTGCATAGTTACATACATTAATGATCAAACTCACTAATGTGGTAGGCTGGTTTTCCAATTATTATTAATAAAGTGAAATCCACGCGACTTGTAGTGGTATAGTATTAAACAGCATCGAAGCAAAATTAGGTTTTCCTGTTAATATATAAACCGCATTTGACAATTATTTATACGTAAATAAATAATCATGCTTTATGTTTTGTTTGTATACAGGGTGTCCAGTTTAAAATGAAGTATCTACATGGGTATCTCGAAAACCGTTGATAATACAAAATCCGTTAAACGGGTAAATGGTGTCGTGATTAAGCAATTGCAATGACTATTTCTAACAACTGTCAAATAATACATATTTTTCTGTAGTGCAAACAAGTTAGTGATTTCCAAGTTTTCAATAGATCGTTTTTCAAATAAGCATAAATATTAAATATTGGAGTGCTTTATTCTCTGTAGGAGAAATGATATTATGGCTGTAGAAATAAATGTATTTCATTAAACACCCGGAAAGACGTCAGCCAGATAGAAGCATGTATCGGCGATTACGTGATAACTTAATAATTAATGGAAGCTATGTTAAGTCGAAAAGAAACCGGCGCACGAATGAAAATAAAAAAAATTTCGTTTTGCAAGCCGTAACTGACAATTCCAGTACGTCTTTACGTGAGAAAGAAAACACAACACAGGTGTCGTTCGATTAACAGCCGGTACAATTTTAAGACGTTTCCAGTATCATCCCTATCGTGAACGCCCCTGTCAAGGACTGCAAAATGGTGATCAAATGAGAAGATGGTTCATCAGAAAACATAATGTCTGACGTCTTTCAGGGGATTTATTGAAATACATTTCTGCAGCCATAATATCATTTCTCCTACAGAGAATAAACCACTCCAACATTTCACATTTATGCTTATTTGAAAAACGATCCATTGAGAACTTGGAAATCAATAACTTGTTTACATTACAGAAAATACGTATTATTTGACAGTTGTTAGAAATAGTCGTTGCAATTGTTTAATCACGACACCAAGGCCTACTGTGGTGAAACCTTAATTTTGCAAATTTTCATGTTTTCCCTAGGTTTAACAAACGGATGCTTTACATGGTTGAAAAGCGTTTGTTACGGAGATTTGGAAAATGCAAAAATCCAATATGGCGTCCATAAGAAAAACAAAAGTTAGGTATGACCGCGCCAAACATAATAGGCCTAGAATATTTTTAATGTCATTTTTAAAATACTTATTATTTACTTCTCCGATCCTGAAAATTTGGCGCACAAATCTTATGAAGGTTTTAAAAAAATGTACATTTTTTGTTTACATCGTGGTACTACGTAACAGGATGAATTATTGAAAATTTAAAACTGGATTACTGTTGCGCAACTTTTTCCCCATTTAACCGATTTTGTATTTCTAACGGTCTCCGAGATATCCATGTACTTCATTTTAAACTGGACACTCTGTATAGTGTCACGTGACCTTGCACATCATATTGTACATTATTTTGGCATATTCTCAAAATATCTGGAAACCTTTTATTTGAAATTCTTATTATAATTTTTTTGTCATAGATATTAAATATTAAAAAACTGGTATTCATAAGTTGAGAAAGAACTTACTTGATTTACGTTGCTAAAATTGACCCAATCTGTTTGGTATTTGAGATTAGGCAGTAAACTTTGTGATTATTAATAGGCGACATATTGGAGTTTTTATCAATATAGAAATTTCATACTGGAAACAACGATTAGGTATTAAATTTTAAATGTACAGATGCATGGTGTGTTTCTGATTGGATGCATGATTGGGTTAAAGATTCCATTAATTAATAAAGTTACCAGAAACAACTAATCGATCATTATCTACCTAAATGTACGAAAGAAATCAAACGGCTAAAATAAATAACAGTTATCTGGATCCGTTTCGAAGATAAATCTCAAAGCCAAAACTTGGTTTTTGTTAAATGTGTTCTCTTATTTATTTGTCGATATATCAGAACTATATGACCGTACACTTCGTCGTTCTATTGAAAGTAATGCATAGGTGTAGTAAAATTAAATCTCTCGCAGATAACTTTTAAGTACCGCCGTTAGCTTACGTTTTATTGTAAGTAAACTATAGTTGCCAATAAGATTATTAATTAGTTATATTTTGAGGTGACAACGCAACAAATCTAGAGTAACACTGTCTTCTTAATTTAAAATTATTAAAACATATACCGTGAAATGGTAAGTTGTAATATTTAAACAATATGTTTAACAACATCTTAATTTTTTTATGGCCTTTATCTTAAAAGACGATTCAAGTATATGATTTTTCTTTTCATTAATAACCGAGATATTCACCCCAATAATGCCATCCAAGTCAAATTATTCTGTATATCGGTTACATCAGAACCAAAAGTATCATTCGCCACACTGTGTTTGCAGATCATTGAGCGGCACTCTTAGCTACAAAATACCATAAAGAGAATCGATAAAGTGGTAAAACGGTATATTGAGATATTTCGTCATATATTTAATCGACTTTAATATTAATATTACCATAAACTGGCTGACTTGAATGTATTCGATAACAGGCACTTGATATTAATGATTAATATACAGGGTCTCACAACCAAGACTAATCATACGATAGCTCTATTTAAAAAAAAAGTTCGAATAAAAGTTGTTTGTAGCCATTACATCACCTGAATTATTTTTAGCCATACAGTGTTTTATTTTTGCGCACCGATACGTTACTTTGGTTTTGTAAATAAAATACCCTGTATATTTTGTAATTTTTAGACGCAAAAATTCAGTTTTGTTTCAAAAATATACAAGGTTTTCTGTATCTGAAATCAATCGTTTTTATGAAAATATTGACAGGAAACAGGAAAATGTTATAATTAACAACTTGGCAATGTCAGAACGAATTCCTTTAAAAAAATTCGACAATAGTATTATAGTGATTGCTGATTACTTAAAAATTTAAAATAATGTTTCTTATGCCCGGTCCATTCGGCTAAACTTCAAACACGTATAAGTCAGTTTTTTTTTAATGGAACGCCCTAAATATTTTTACATTTTCTTATCGATAACTTAATTATCTTTAAACGCAGTAAAAAGTCAATTATTTCTGAAATTAATATTTTTCGAGTTATGGCGATTTTCCTGATAATTTACGTGTACAAACACAATATTTAATAGAATTCAATTAGTAGGTAGGCTTTGAAAATCGTGTCCGGAACATTCTTCGCCCACAATTCTTCGCCCACAATTCTTCGCCCACAATTCTTCGCCTACACAATTCTTCGCCGTCACAATTTTTCGCCGCATACGAGCATATCACAAATGTTTTTATTTTACATTTGGTTAGGTTAGGTCAGGTTAGGTTCGGTTGATTTAATTTTTATTCATACTATAATAACATAAACAAGATAAAAAATCACAACGTACGCTAATTATGTAGCAATTTTTAAACATAATATAAAAAGAATAAGCATGAATATACAAGAAACAATTTTAGGCTAAAGTGAAATAATCTGTAAAAGTTACGTTATAAACAAAAAATTACATTTACAAATAAAATTTGTGATATGCTTGTATGCGGCAAAAAATTGTGGCGGCGAATTGTGGCGACGAAGAATTGTGTAGTAGTGATGGGCAATTCGCGAGTGAGTGGTTCAAACGGAATGACTCACTTGCGCGATTCATCAGGTTTCTTCACTGAACAAGTGAGCCATTCATCCACTTCTTTACCTTTTTATGTCGACTAAAGGCTATATTCGCTTGCGCCCATTTAAAATGCATAGTTTTCATCGCGACATCGTGCCTTATCGACTGATCCAGAGCGGACACGGTCAACTGGGCGACGGTCAACTGGGCGACGGTCAACTGGGCGACGGTCAACTGGGCGACGTGCCAACTGGGCGACGGTCAACTGGGCGACAGGAACTTAAAACTTTTTTGATTTCTCATTTTAGCGCATGGTTTTACGGATTGTTTTTGTAAATATTGGTAAAAATATACTTACTTAATTTTGTAGAACTATATCATACATCAAAATTTGTAGAATAAATTAAGCAAGACATGTTAAGAAACGTGGTCCGAAAATAATTTAAAAATTAAGAGGTATGATTACACAATATTCAAATAAACAGAAAAATACAGTTTTTTTATTCATTTATTAATATTATTTTGTAACTAACAAACATATTAACACATATCAGATATACAGGGTGTTTGAAATTTAAGTTTAAACATGGTAATCTCGCGTATAATAACATCTAGATCTAGATCTAGAATATCAAATTTAAACCTAAACTCTAGATTCTAGAGTTTAGGTTTAAATTTGATATAGTAACTTAATTTGGTGCTCATTAATAATCCGAAAAGAAATTTTAAATATCTCAAACGGCATCCAAGAAAATTAGGAAATGCAATTTTTGAAGATGATCTATAGCACTTTTGGAACAAAATATTTCAAATGTGTTTCGGAGAACTGGTTTTGGAACAATTCGTCTTCTAAGAAATTACGGTAAATCTTAAGCAAGTGTAATTACGAGTATAAGGGCACATAATTTTGAAAAATGAGTTCAAATTATTTCTAAGCTTCATTAAGTAAGGTATACTCTTTGATCATTTATAATTTGTGCATTTTGTGCTGTTTGTGCGTTTATTTAGTTAAATAAGGATTTGCAAGATATATTAACTTTTATTAAACAATTAAGACAAAATTATTTTCTATGATACACGAGATGTGGTCCTTACTTGATCCCGACAGTATAAATGTTAATTATGAAATTGCTATTCATCAAGCTTTGCGTATAGTTTTTCCGCAAGCTAACATAAATGGTTGCTTTTTTCATCTCGTGCAAAATCTTCGCAAGCATTTAGCTTCATGCAATCTTTTAACACGATATATTTCTGATGCGCAATTTGCTTTGGATTCAAAAATGATCACTTCACTTGCTTTCGTTCCAGAAGAAGATATTGTTTATGCCATTTCTGAACTTGAGAATTACTTATCCAATGAATTTGAACCAATTTTAGAATGGTTCACGAACACATACATAGGTCGCCTAAGAAATAACAGAACCATGGCTCCACCGATTTTTCCCTCCAACGTTTGGTCTGTGTACCAAAGAACAGTAAATGGAAGCGACAGAACAAATAATTTTGCAGAAGCCTGTCATCGACAATTGCAATTGAACTTTGGCAGTGGCATAAGTCACCCAAATTTGTGGATTTTCATAAATGGGCTACGTAAAATTCAAAAAATTTATGACGTAGACTATGAAAGGGCCGTGGCAGGCTTTGAACGCCCTCATAAACGTAGACGTTACGAAGAAGCTGACCGAAGGATTTTGGCTAAAGTTGTAAATTACGATAGGGCTAATTTAATGGAATATTTACGGGGCATTGCGTATAATTATAATATGAATTAATAAATGAAAATTAGTTATTTTGTTTTAAATGTATAAGTACTTTGTTTTGATGTAAATATGTTTGTGGATTACCAAATAATCGTAATAAATGAATTAAAAAACTGTATTTCTTCTTTATTTACATATTGTGCAATCATACCTTTTCAGTTTTAAATTATTTTCGGACCACGTTTTTAATCATATCTTTCGTAAATGATTCTACAAATTTCGATGTACGATATAGTTCTACAAAATGAAATAAATATATTTAACCAATATTTATAAAAACAATTCGTAAAATCGTGTGCTAAGATGAGAGTTTAAGTTCCTGTCGCCCAGTTGACCGTCGCCCAGTTGTCGCGTCGCCCAGTTGACCGTCGCCCAGTTGACCGTCGCCCAGTTGTCGCGTCGCCCAGTTGACCATCGCCCAGTTGACCGTCGCCCAGTTGACCGTCGCCCAGTTGTCGCGTACCGATCCAGAGTAGACCGTTGACAAGATTTTCTCAGCTTTATTACAATTCACCTACCTACACGATTCATTGCAAGCGATTCGTTACTATACTGTACAAACGAACCGCCTGTCGATTCTTTTGAATTATATATTCGGGAAAAACACGAAATGCTACTGTACCTGTTTAAATGTAAGCTATTTATAAAAAAGAATATTAAACAGTTTTAATTAACATTTATTATATTTATTCTATAAAACACAAAAAAAAATTCAAAACTTAAAACAAAAGATATTCTTATAAAAATAAACTTTGCTTTTGTTTCTGAAATTTTAGTAAAATGATTCAAAATAAAACTTTTATTTTTATCACTCATTTTAGCCGCTACCCTGTAAACTGTTTCAATTTAAACTGAATGCCGAGTTCTGCGCAGGTGTAGCAGCACATTTAAATTGTGAATTTATACGTAAATCGTAAAGTCGAAATTCGCCTTCGCTCGTTTAAATTGTATGGGCTGCAAGCAACAACGCGCCTTAATAAGATCAGTCCCCCCCCAACGGTTCTCACGCGATTCGCGATTCACTATAGTGGTGCAGCGTCAGACAGTCCGAACGATTCTGAACAAGCCACTCTTTTGAATCACTCTTTAAAACCACTCAGTTTAGCGAACTGATTCACAAGGATCAACTCACCAAAAAGAGTGGTTCTGCCCATCCCTATTGTGTAGGCGAAGAAATGTGGGCGAAGAATTTTCCTAGACCCTTTAAAAATATCATTTGTTTCAAAAGTCAATTAAAATTCTATCTTGACCTTCACGCTGTATTTTTTTATTGAAATTATAATTAATTTAAAAGAAATGTTTATTGGATACACATTTCTTTGTGTTATTTGAAAGAGCATCAAAATTATTTATTTATGGGACTAGTGCAAAAAATGCAACTAGAAAATCGTATATTGCATATTTAAATGAAAATATGACTAATTCAAGTCATGTTACTAAAAATGTTCTGTTTATAGGAGCGGGGGGTAGTTAATGTTTATAATATTAATAGTTCTTATATGTTAGGTATGCATTCATTTATATATATATAGACAAGATGGTTTACCCGGCGTTGCACGGGAGATTACAATTTTAATTACTGTTTTAACTTGAATAAGCTCAATAATTCCAAATCATACACAAATGACTAACTCTGATCACAATCATCTTTTTCATTTTCTTATAATTCCTTAAAAAATAACTATTTATTGCTTAAAAATTGAATAATAACTCAAATTTATTTTCTTTCGTCTTGTTTCAATTAAAAATGTACTAATAAAAGTAATACTTGTACATTTATTACTAATTGTATACAAAACAATCTTAACTTGTGAAATACCCCGCGCCGTATCGTGTTATGACCAGGTATTTGCCGACGTAAGATCGAATCCCGTCCAAGTAATTTTTTTTTTTTTTTAAATTGGTAATATGTGCTTGTACTTAAAGTTTGGCGTTAAATCTGCAAGGTCCTAAATAGTAACTGTGCAAAATTTGGTCCCGATCGGTCAACGGACCTAGGATTCTATAGCGAACAAACAAACAAACACACAAACACACAAACAAACAAGCTCTTTTATATATATAGATAGATAATGTCATTTGGTTCGTTTACATTAACGTTCGTTCTATGATATAATTTTAATTTTGTAGAAAAAAATAGCATTTACGACTCGAGATGAAATCAGGTTTTTTCGTTCGTGAGATTTTCTCACTCGCCGCTTTGCGGCTCGTAAACAAATCTCACCTTACGAAAAAAACTGGACTTTCATCTCTTGTAAAATATACAATTTTTAAACAAAAGTTATTTTACAAAAAAATTACTTTATTTAAACAAAAATTAACTTTAAAAGATTGTAAACAAACACAGCTTACTATATGTTATGCACCATTGATTGCAATAAGTTCATATAATTATTAGTGTGTTTCAACGTAGCAAAAATAAAAAGTTTGATGTTGAAAAATAATTTTAGAATTAATACGTTAAGTATGCTTATTTAATTAATGCCAATGGTGTAACAATGGCAAACATTATTTCGTTTAAGTAAAAATTATTTGTTTAGTCTGGTTCGTCTCTGTCAGTTACTATTTTACAGTTCGAATAGTTACTTATAAGTTTTAAAATATGACGATTAAATACAGCATTAAAATTTTGTTAATCTTTTTTAAACTTTTTGTAAAAATGAAACTTAGGACGTCGTACAAAATTCATTATGTAATTTAGTAAAAAGGAGTGAATCAATAGACTCATCTTTAATTAACCGCAACAAACATTTACACTACGCCCGACGACTCACGAGATACCCGATCTTTTTTTAAAATCAAAATAAAAAGCTTTCCAGGTCACGCAGTTAAAAGGGGTCGTACCTTTCTGAGACACAAGGATGCATTTGATTACAACACTTTTATCACCATGTGTAAAGTCGTTCTCGCACACGCAATCGATCCAATCGTAATAAATTAAATCAAATCGCCACTTGAATTCTAACTACACATTTTAGTTGAGTATCAGCAGTAGGTATAGGTAGTATCTGATCTCAGTCGATCAGGTCTGTGGAAAAAACCGCTATTTGTCAATCATCTTGTATTCCAGCGTCATAGACTCAGGAATATTTCAGGATACATTGTTGTAAAAGGCTTCTTACAAGGCAGTTTTCAAAACACGATATATAGGTAGTGTATTAAAATCGATAACAACAGATCTTGAATCGTCACTTAAGTTAAGGTTCTTGTGTTTGTCTTATTTTTAAAAAGCATACATAGCGTGCCAGAATAATTGCAACAAGAAATTTGAATATTAAAGGTACAATTTTGTCGGTATTAGGTAATACTCATTTTCAAAACGTTTTTAATAAAATCACATGAAGTTTTAATTTCCAAACAGTAAAACCCTCAATTAAAGCAAACTTAATCGATTACATTGTTTATAAAAAGTGCAAATCTAACTCAATACTCTTTAGTCTATTGTAAATATTTGTATTTTCGCATTTAATTCCTTTTTAAAAGTGAATGTATGTATGAATCAAACCAAAATGTTAGCTGAGGACTTACAAAACAAATAAAATCATTAATAATATCTAAGGTACTCCATCCTAAGTTATCTAAGTTTTATATAGAACGTTATATAGAATTTAATTGAAGTTAATTGCTAATACTATTGTATATTACTCCTACAATTTATAAGCTTAAAAGTTTATAATTTTTAACTTATTTAATAACAAAAGCCATAATTAATCTTTTATATGAATCAGTTCAAAAGCGTCTTTAAAAATAGAATAACACAAAAATAAACAACATAAAAATTTTAAAATATCAAAAAATGAAGTAGGTATTAATCTTTATTTATATAATAATTTGGGTTACTCCTGTTTTTTTATATTATTTAATGTTTCATTGTATCAAAGACTTTTTCTGGTATTTAACACCTTTGCGGACAGCGGCTGCATATGCAGTCATTTTAGAGTAATGAACTGGGACACGTCTGCATATGCTGTCAGAGTAAATCACTACAGGAGAAGCATGATTTTGCGTTTAAATATACAGGGTGCGCCAATAGTGCGATAGAGTCCATTATTGCCCTTAATGTCAAATTATTAAAAAAAAGTTTTGAATGAAACTTATAGTATTTCTAGACGTGCATGTTTTAAAATTAGTTTCAAGTATACAGGGTGTTTCATAAAAGTGGGGCGTCACTAAAGGTATTTTTTTTAAATTGAACACCCAGTATATTTTTGCATAATCGAATTAAGCAAGAAAATCCCCATGTGACAGTATTTTGTTTTTTCATTTTTTTGCGACGTTGCCAATTTATCTCAAAAAATCTTTGAGTTTCCAGAAAAACAGGGTACAATACTTGTCAAGAGCATAACGTTATGAATAATAATTGGCAAATGATATTTTGTACATACAAAGTCAAAAAAAAAGGTGGAGTCATAGTCTAAATACATAAAAATTAATTTATATTATACAGGGTGTTTCTTATAGATGTGCCAACTTCCCAATTTTCAAACATCAATAAGTTTATTTTTTCGAATCGAACACCCTGTATATTATTACTTCATTTTGTTGCATTTTTGTTGTTCTTCAACTTTTCTTAATATTTACGACTTACCTATACCTAAAATGAATATTTTCTGAGATATTTACATTTTACTTATTCTTATAAGCGTTGTGTAGGAATTTCCTAGTTTTCTCGGAGTAGGCCCCGACTTTGACGATAGAAACAATAATTTCTGTAGTAACAAATGTCAGAGTAAATTGCTGTCAATTGTTAAAACATAAATAAATGATTTAACATATGCAATATGAATTTTCCAAAAGAAGAATTGATTGATATGGTCTATGTTTAGGGTGGCGTATTTTCGATGCCCATCTCGGTTATTATCAGAGATAGAAAAAAAACAAGTAATCGTGGATATTTTGATTCTTTTTTGATTTATTACAAAAAAACTGAAAAATGTGATTTAGAAAAATATTATTGTCACCGGGTATGGGCGACGAATGTTGTTAAAATTACTATTTGAAACTGTTTAACTAAAATTTAAATTAGGCAGATCTGACACTGACACTAGTTTATTCCCGACTGACTCGATTGTGAAATTTGTCCTCTATTTATACCAATAGCGTGTGACGCTCTGTCACACGCTATTGGTCGAAGAGTGGAGACAATAGCGCTAACGGTAACACTACCATTGACAATATTTCATTTAAACTTGGTAACTTTATGTTTTTGACCGTCCTGGGTTTGATGACATCAACGGAAATTTTCTAAGCCTTTTAGATTTCAAGTTGCGATAGTCAACTTTTTTATTTCTTATGGCCGCCATATTGGATTTTTACACCATCAGACAGACAAAAAAAGTGCGTTTCAGATTGGTAACCAACATACCTTTTTTCTTTCAAAAAACTTGTTGAAATTTTAAAATTTTTGTAAATAATCTATAAAATCGTGAATGTTCCGAAAAACAATTGAAATTATAATATAAATAAAAGTGACACAACATTTTATAGGTCTAATAAAATAACGAAATGACAATAAATTTAAAACACCAGATAAATAATTATTTAAATTGTTTAAAGTGCGCGCTGTTATGTATGATGTAGTGATTAGTCCTCAAATTCATTTCGTCCACTGCCTTTAGGATAGTTTGTTTCGAGAATGCTCTGAAAAACAATTGAAACTATGATATAAATAGAAGCTACAGAACATTTTATTGGTCTAATGATAACGAAATTAAGATTGTTGGAAACATATTTAGAAGATATGTTAGGCGAATTCAGTTTTTTTGTAATAAATCAAAAACGAATCAAAATATCCAGGATTTCTTTTCAGATTTTTGATCGCCATAAAAATGTGCAACTTTTCTCTAATTTAACCGACCTTGTATCTCTTACCGTTTTCAAGATAGCAATGGTGAGCATCGAAAAAAGCACCACCCTGTATACATGTAGGTTTTATGAAAAATTAGAAACAATAAAAACCTGTTTAAATGCCAGAAAAAAAGTATTTCATACAATTAAACCTTAAAAAAAGTTTTCATATTTATATTCTTTATGGAATATTTTATTACTCCTATTATTTTCATTACTTAAATTAATTATAATTTGTCTTTATAATTGTCCAGATTATGCATAATTAGGCAGAAAGCCTTAAAACTGCATCAATAATTTAAATTTATTCCAACAGTCGCAATTGTTCTCAAACAATTAAATCTGTAATATAAGCCGAAGTATCAGATAATGTCCTGCTTCTTTTAATGTGTTCATTCGAGACCCTCAAACAAATTCCGTATTATCAAATTACCTTTGTTTGTAACAAAAGACGTGTCTGTCTTTCTTGATTTTATGTACCTGAACTAAATTTACTTTGGAAAAAGTAAGACACGTGCTTTTGTCTAAATATAGTTACAGAAGGTTTCAGAGATCATTACCTACATTAATTACGTTAACTTTAAAAAGTAGCCCTATTATTTGTTATATTATTAAATGATAAATAAAGTTGCAAGTAACGGCATTAACATAATATATTAAAAATGTTGTTGTATTTTAAAAACACTTGATTTAACTCTATTTTATGAGGTACACATGTAGTCAAAATAAGATGTTTATGTTAATGTAAATATTTTAATATTTTTGATTATTTCAAGTACCAGAAGGCTATGAAATCATTTTATGTGCATAAATAAAGATTGAAATGATTTTTTGATTTAATATCTGATTGTTAAATGAAACATACTGACTTAATATGCAAGACAGTCAAATGAAAACCTTAAAAGTTCCCTAAAAAACGTACCGAACGGAACTTTGCAATACGAGTTGGCAAAAATGTTATTTTTGGAATCTAGAAAGCCTTGCTAATGACATATATTACCGCAACAATTGCAAATGCTGACAAAGTGACAGTTTAAAATGGCAACTCTACTAGAGCACTGCTTCAAGGGGGATCAATGTTCTGTAACTCGTTTCTTGCAAAGTGAAGGAGTAAAACCCACTGATATCCATCGTAAAATGTAAAATGATGCTACAATTTGGGAATTTATGTCTTTCACTCCAACAAATGTATGAGTAGAACTACAAGTTCAAAAACGGGGTGGTTTCCGCAGCTGATACTTTTCGACCTGGCCAAGCAAAGCGTGTTGTGACGCCTGAATCAGTTGCGGGAGTACCTACTAGCCTTGCCTTGGTGAGTTATCCTAACGAAATCGCCGTGGTTCTGCACATCACATTATGTATGACGTCCTCCAGTTCCATAAAGCGTCAGCAAGGTGATTGCCAAATCAATTGACTCCAGAATTAAAACAACGACGTGCTGATGCTGTGAAGAACTTTTGCAACGATATGAAGCAGAATGAGATGCCTTTCTGGCAAGGATTGTGACTTGGGATGAGTTCTGGATCATTAACCCGAAACCAAGAGAGCAAGCAAAGAATAGCGTCAGTTCTCTTCGCCGAAACCCAAACAATTTTGCTTACAGCTCTCGGCAAGAAAGGTTATGCTGACCCTTTTTCTGGGATGCACAAGGGATAATTTTGGAAGACTACATATCTAGTAGAGTTACTGTTACTAGTCTCACATACACAGAACTCCTAACGAGCCGCCTTGAGCCTGCCTTTAGAACCAAAATGCGTGGATTTCAGAGTGCTGGCGTTCTTTTACAGCACGAAAACGCGCACCCACATACTACACGTTCAACTGTGGCAACCATCCAAGATTTAAAATTTGTGTGTCTACCACATCCTCCTTATTCTGACCTAGCCCCAAGCCATTACCATATCTTTGGTTTACTTAACCCTTTCACTGTTAAACCCGTAAATATACGTTGTGCAATAACATGCTGCTGTTGTCAAACTCGTAAATATACGTTATTCTGCCCCTCAGAGTTAAAATTCTGGTGAAATATTGAGCATGTTTTTGTCTTAGGTTAATATTTCTAGAGTTATTATTCTGGTGGATGCGTAGGGTCAAAAATTAAGCTAATTTAAAGACAAATTATTTATTATCTCTGTTATTAGGATAGTTACAAAGAAGTTAACCTACAATTATTTTTAAATGCACAGGGTATTTACTTTTCGAGAATCAATATGTAACTTTACTATTTCAAATGGAACACCCTCTACCCTGTAATCTATTTTTACGTTTTCTTGTATATACATTATTTGCTGATAAAAAATATTTAGTTTGTCCTATGTCTAAAGTTATTATTTCTCGGGACATAATGAACAGTTCGCAGAGAATGTTCGTTTTGTAAATAAATGCACATCCCGAGAGAAGGCCACATATTGCGAGTAATTACAGAAATATGAAAATAAATTTAAAAGAATATGGTTCCGCTGAGAAACCAACCAAAAATCCAAAACAAATCCAAGAATAAAAACTATCCGTTTTTACAATTTCTATAGCAAAAAAATGTTGCATCTCAACATGTCAAAATTTTCATTAGTTGTAAATCTGCCCAAAATTATATGATAACAAATTTGCTACAAAGACTATCGAATTACAAAACAGTTCTATAAAATAGATTATAGCTCCTCTCATACTAAAGAATAATTTATCTAATTTAAGCAAACCTGTATCGCTTAGAATAAGCGAGATCCATACTGAAAATATTATCTGGGTCACTCTGTATATGAATTTATATCACAAATATCATCATAAAGTGTTGGTAACCAAAGCATGTGTTATTGGCTGCCCATCAGATGTAAATTATTAAAAAAATCACATACTTCCCAATAATTAATTACAAAAAAATGTAAAAATTCATACGGTCAAAGACAAAACAGAAGATAATCGAAAAAAAGTTGTCGTTGGGTTTTCAAAGCCACCGTGATTTGCAGAAAAGTTTTATGCAATTTATTTTATGATCATTTGACAAATGTATAATAAGATTATGTAACTCATGATTTCCAACAGTTTTTGTGAAAGAAAACTTTTTTGTAACTACCCTAATAATAGAGATAATAAATAATTTTTATTAAAATTTGCTTAATTTTTGACCCTCGCATCCACCAGAATAATAACTCTGAAAATATTAACTTAAGACAAAAACATGCTTAGTATTTTTTAAAGGCAATTAATTTATCTATAAGAAAACGGTAAAATATACAGAGTGTTCTATTTGAAATAGTAAAGTTGCATATTGATTCTCAAAAACTAAATACTCTGTGCATTTAACACTCCAGTGCTCGCGCGGGATACTATAGTATCCCAGTGATGTATTTCTGCAAATGGCACAATATTATGCCTTCGTCATTTCAGTACCTTTTCATCTTATCTTGTAGACTTAGTTAGCCTTATTGCTTATCAGTGACCAGTGCTATAAAAGCTGACAACTTAAAAAAATTACGCTTGGGATACGTGAGTGTCCCGCGCGATCACTAACGTGAGTTTTATTTTTATAGCTCGAGTTTTGTTCGTAAGGTATTTTTTATGTTATTTTTGTTTTTACTATTATATTATTGCTTCCTTATTTGTATAAACGATTGTTATTGATAATTTGAAATCTTTAAAACAATATCTTCCGATTTAAACATTTGAAATTCCTACGTATGCATTTTTTTGTTTGCAATTATATATTCATTTTCGTGAAACTTAGACCATGTCCCAAAGTAAAAATCCAGAGCAGTGGTGTAAGTGGTTAGAGGAAATTGAAGAGCACGAAGAATATATTGAAGACAGTGAAGATGAAGAATCCTAAGGTGATTTGGTAGACTATGAAGACGGAGGAGAAAATCTTAGCGAACATGAATCGGAAACAGAGCAAGACATCAATTCAGGTAGAAATAACAATTCATACAATGTAGATACTTACAAAGATAACTTTACTCACTGGAGAAAGAATGTTTTCAAAAAAATAAAAGAACAGCTGCACGTAATATAACCACTGAATTGCCAGAAACCAGGAGTGAGGCGAAAAATGTGATTACCTATTTAGAAAATTGTAATAAACATTAACGCTACTTTTTTTGTAATGCATAACTGTCATAATTGTAATGTTCATGTTACATATTACAAACAATCAAAAATAATTTTTTAAGTCGTTAAAAACTATTATTGCGAGTGGGATACCATAGTATCCCACGCGATCACTAACGTAACAAAAGTGAGCGCGAGCAACGGAGTGTTAAAAATAATTGTAGGTTATATAGCTAATAAATTCCAATAACTTTTTTAAAAAGTACTTTTTTGTTACTCCCCTAATAACAAAGATAATTGATAATTTGTCTTAAAATTGGCTTCATTTTTAACCCGGCGCATCCACCAGAACTTTTCTTTTAAAAACAAAAACCCGACACAGACGGTCTGTGCATACAAAAATTACCCGACAGTGAAAGGGTGAGGTGGGAAGATATTTCAGAGCAATGATGACGTATTTCAGGCGGTGCATGAGTGATTGTGCACGCGACCAAAAGATTTTTGTCTTCGGGTATTCAAGCACTTTCAAGACGTCGGAAGACGTGTGTGTATAGAGCGTGATGAACACTACGTCGAAAAACGGCATTGGCGTTAACATTGCTTCAATAATTTTTTTTCCACAACATTTTTAAGGTTATTATTTGACTTTGCCTCGTAAAACTCAAATTTGTGATTTAGACTATGTCATAGTTTGTAGAATTTTTCGCCATTTAATAGTGCACGGGATGTAAACGTAATCAAACTTACAAATTTTTTAGTATTTAATTAAACAAACAAAATTTTATACTCGTACTGTGTGCATAAACAAATTACTTATAGTCAAAAGCAAATGTTTTACAAGATTTAAAACTAAGTAAATTGGCCAAAATGTCTATTCGTTGAAAAAATACAACCTAATTTTTAAAAGTCATGTGTTTGAGATTTTTAAAATAACTTTATTGTATTAAAAATTGTCTTCTTTTTCTAAATATAAAAATGTTGAAGATATTCAATTCTAAATAACAAAGTTATAACCAAGTCCGTCTAGAAGAGGACCTTAATTTTGGATGAATTGAATTTAAAAAAAAAAATCCAGTTAAAAATAATATTTAAATCAAACGCTCATTTAATTAATTTAACCACTAATCATTTACATTTTTATCAGTTTTATCCTAAATATAACCTTCAGTCGTAGGTTTGTAATTTTAAAAATTGGATAATTTTTAGAGCTTTTAAATATACAGGGATGCGCAAAAGTATGGAAACAGACAAATATCTAGAACACTATTGCAGATATAACAATGAAATTTTGTATTTGAGCGTTATGGTATTTTTCGGATTCGATGAAAATATTAAGGTAGCAATACGACTTCCGGTTCAACCGGAAACGGACTCAAACTTTGATATTTTAAATAGAACACCCTGTATATTTTTACATTTTTGGATTCCTCTTAAAATTTACTTTAAAAAATGTGAAAGGTTATATGGGTCTAAAGTCAACCATTTTCGTAAAATTTACATTTTTGTGAAAATTTTGAGCGATACAGCACTTTCAATTTTTTCTAACATTAAAGTTATTTAAAAAAGCAGTAGAATTTCGTTTGAGAATTAGATTAACAATTGATTATTTAACACTTTGCGCTAGCTACACTTTCAAAATATTATACAGGGTGTTTTTTACACTAGGTCAAACTTGTGTAACTTTAAACATTGATAACTCATTTTTCTTAAATACAACATCCTGTATATTTTTACACATTCTTGTAGAAAATTTGATTGTCTTTCAAAAACATTAACAATGTTTTTTACCTAAAACTGATATTTTTCGAGTTATCGCGATTTTATTGTAAATTATTCCGACAACGTAATATTTTCGAGTAGGCTATGAAGGTATTTTTAAGACAATTGAAAGATAAATACAAGGAAGTTATAATATTACCTTTTCCTCACTTATTTTCGACATTCTAAAAATGTAGATGTAATTCTACCATTTTTACGTTTAAATCGAGGTTTCTTAAAATTATGCATTTATTCATTGGACTAGTGTGATGGGACAATTACTAAATCGTATAAACTAATTTTTTGTGTTTTAACAGTATGATTTTCGGTTGAACCGGAAACGGTTTCAACACAAACCGTTTTTTTTTTAAATTTAAAGATAAGATTGGTCAGTGACTTTTGTTTAATCAGCGTTCTTTTCGCGTACCCAATACATTATCAATCTGTTTTTTGCAAACGATCAAAATCAATTATATGAAAAATATTGTGGTCCTGATAAGAAATCTCGATATAATAGTAAGATGGGTAAAATTACATCTACATTACAAAAAATTTCGAAAATTCGAAAGGAAAAGATAATATTACAATTTTCTTGTTTTTATCTTTCAATTGTTTCAAAATTACCGCTGTCAACCTTCATAGCCTACTCGAAAATATTACGTTGCCGGAATAATTTACAATAAAATCGCGATAACTCGAAAAATATTAGTTTTAGGTATAAAACATTGTTAATGTTTTTGAAAGACAATCAAATTTTCTACAAGAATGTGTAAAAATATACAGGATGTTGTATTTAAGAAAAATGAGTTATCAATGTTTAAAGTTACACAAGTTTGACCTAGTGTAAAAAACACCCTGTATAATATTTTGAAAGTGTAGCTAGCGCAAAGTGTTAAATAATCAATTGTTAATCTAATTCTCAAACGAAATTCTACTGCCTTTTTAAATAACTTTAATGTTAGAAAAAATTGAAAGTGCTGTAGCAAAATTTAAGCAATATTTTATTTTATTCGCCGTGTATCATGTTAATTAATTAGTTAAGATGATTTGTATACTTTACAGTTTGTAATTTTGCAATTTATACAATATCACATTATTATTATTACCATAAAGTGGTAAACGTGCCCCATGAAAATGTTTACGCCAT
Organism: Elmis aenea; assembly: GCA_947652605.1. Taxonomy (NCBI): domain Eukaryota; kingdom Metazoa; phylum Arthropoda; class Insecta; order Coleoptera; family Elmidae; genus Elmis; species Elmis aenea. Next base: position 38,036,811 of record OX393577.1, read on the forward strand.
ATACGAACAACTCTAGTACTTAAGAATTTATAGCCAAATAAAACTTCCAACACGCAGAGACTCAATTGAGTTTTGGTACTTTGGCACAAGCAATTCCCCTTACTTGTTAAAAGCCTCTGAACTGTTTTTTCGTATGCTACGTAGCAATAAATGTTTAGAAACCATAAAAAAAAGTTATAAAAAACTCAAGAACCAAATGATTACTGAAAATAAAACAAAACGGTGTGTCGGTAAAGTATATTCTAAAAAAAAGTTATTTATTGCATAAAAGTTAAAATACAGTCAATATACTCGTATGATGCACAAATAATAGGGATCGGAAAACCGGACAATAAGCGATTTTCATTGAAAATTTTTCCGAGTAACCTGTTAACCGAGTATTAACCAGTTATTTAATTATATAAAATCAACAAAAGGAAAAAACATGTTTTCCAAAAAGAAGAGAACACATAATATTTTACCCTTTGTTTATGGTCAAAGGAAACATAGTATTAATTAATACTAGATTCATGTACCTTTAAACGAGTTTATTATAGAACACAAATTTATAACTTCCTTTTTTAAAATATAATTTACAAACTAGAACTGCACTTTAATTAGGTACACACTTCACAATTATACGAGTGACCAACCTGTTTGTGCGAAATGTAAAAAAATAACTGAAAAATCAAGTTACCCAAGTAAAAGCGAATTACTTATGTTTACTGCGTAACTAAACCCGGCAAATTCCAAGTTTGGCGCAAAATTTATACGAAAAGTACATAAAATTCGAATGACCGTACAAAGACGTAATAACCGGTTATTGAAAAAAAGCTCCGATTAAGGGGTAAGCCTTTTTTCCAATCCCTAATAGATCATAATTTAAACCGTTTTGGTTAAAATCAATAATTATTGCATTTCGAAAGATATGCGATTTTGAAATAAGTAAAATTAAATATTATTGTTTATTTAAATAGGAAAAGTGGTCACTTATATTTTTTAATGGTCATCAATTTATTAACACAACAGACTTGTTATTTTTGTAATATGTTACAATGTTAATGACACATTTAATGTGTAATAACATCAGGGAGGCAATATTTATTGGGATTGGTGTTTAATTATCTAAAAAAGTGCATTTAAAATAAATCTTTTTGTAGCAATTATCTTAAGTCAGTGTTGACCATTAATAAAGATAGCTTTTACTTTCCTACGATCTTCAAATTGGCAAATTAAGGAAATTTAATTTATTATATTATTGTGTCAGAGAAACTAAATTAAAATGTAGTGCTCTTAGACTATATTATTTTCACTTTTCATAATATGCAGCTGTTTTGCTAACCTACGTATTTAAATAGAAAGAGAACACTACATATCTTTGCACCGTTTTAGTGAGGGAGCATTTCTCATGTCCCGACTTATTTTGTAATAAAATGTGCCAGAAATCTAATAAAATAACAAAATACTTTAAAACAAAGTCCACATTTTTCTTCTATGAATTAAATTAAATTTGTTTTCTGTTTATAGCAGAACAAAAAATTGTTTAAGCACTGTTAATTTTCTACATTTAAAGGACTAGAAGACTATAAAGTACATACTGTTTTGCATTTTAGGTCAGTTTTACAATCGAAAAGTGTCCAACTTATAAAAACACCTTTTGCTTAATACCATGAATCGTTTAACTGTTACACCTCGCAAACCAATGTATTCACAATTTGCAACAAAAAGTTCTATTTCTATTTCTAGCAAAAAACATAACTCAGTAAAAACCTCGTACTTGCTTACGCCATAAAACCGAAGCACGCCGTTAATACCAACAATAAAATAAATTAACTTATTCTTCTTTAAATCTAACTTGCTAGATTCATAACATATACTAGCTAGTGCGGAAACGCTGTTCGTTTTTTTCATTCAAGTTTTATGTGTATTATGTTTGGAATAGTTTCGAATGAACTAGTTCAATCGAAAGCTTCCTAATGCATAAAGGGAAGTAATCAATTATATACAAATAGAAGACGACTTTTGTTACTTGAACTCAGACTATTGTTTTTAAATACGGAGACGATGAAACCCAAAGATGGAATATAATTGAACTGAAAATAAAATGAATATTTACAAATGTCTACAAAAACTTTTTATTGCGTAACTTCAATTTTATTTAAAAGCATCCCACGTTTAATATTTGATTTAAAATAAATTAGTTGTTTATTTGATTTAATACTAGGGATGCACCGTTGGATAATCGGCTCTTTTGCTGATTAATCGGTTATTTTTAATTGAATTTTGCCAATAAATTAAATTCCGAATAAAATCTATTATTAAATTTTATCCCAATTTTTAGTGCCTGTCTGCTGATGTGGTTATTTATTGATACAAATACAATAAAACTACTAGAAATAAAGAAAAACATCATCAAATATTTAAAAAAAAATTAGTTAAAACACTTTTAAGGAATGTAATTAAATTCAAGTGCTCTTAAATTATAATGTCGGAAGAGGGGAGCTTCTCCATTTCAAAGACATTTGCATTATGGGTTTAGAATATTATTCTGTTTTATGAAATTATACGCATATCACGAAGAAACTAACTTAAATCAAAATTGAGTCACAAGAAACACATTTAGTATTATGTGTTAATGGTATGGCTTAATAAACCCCATGTGAAAGTCAATAATCGGTCAATTAATCGGTGAGCGGCCGATTAGTTAAGGCCTATTATACGGTAATCCGTGATCGGCCAAAGGCTTAACGGTGATACCTTATTTTAAACGCACCAACTTACAATTTGCTGTTGTGTGAATTATGTTTTACAAGCTCAAAAAAATAGCTGAATACCAAAAAGCTGAAATTGATTTACATTGTATTTAATTTTTTTTAACATTAGGACCAATTTAGCATTTGTGGTACCCGGAACAGGCAATATAATTTTTTTTCATTAAAATTATGTATTTGGCATTTTGTGTATATCAATGATTTATTACTTCTGTTCATTAAAAAAAAAAAAACTAAAATTTTGAACCTACAATATTCTAATATTTTTAACTCTTTACTAAAATGACATTTGACTGTATTCGTGCATTAAAGCTTTGGATTTAAACTCTGTGATGCCTTTAAGGAATCTATACTCGAGATAAAATTGTGTTGACGGATATTTTTATCTGTTTTTTATCAAAAACCTTAAAATTTTCCTTTACATTAATCCCTATAAAAAATATTTATCTACAAAGGTTTTACATTTTCAAGTTTTTTTTTTGTAAAAACAATGATATTGTTCATTATTTAAAGAAATCAGGAAAAAATTGATTGTTGTAACTTGCTCAAAACAGAAATCTCGCTTGATATAATTTTTAAAAAATAATTTGTTATATTGCTTTTTCTTAGTGAACGTAAAATGAGTTATTGCTAATTTAAAATCATTTATCACCCGAATATAATAGTTATTTATGTATCAAGGCCAAAAAGTACGTTTTGGCCAAGGTGCATATTACATTTTTTGTGCGATCGAATTAAAAACAATTTAAATTTTTAGTAATCTTCAAAATTATAGGTTAGAAACTACGTGACATTCTGTCACTGATAGATGACGGCGTATGTACTGCATTACCGGCCCTCTCCTTAGCAACGGCCGTAAAAATTACTTTTTCGGCCGTTGCTAAGGGTAACGGCCTGAAAAGTAACTTTTACGGCCGTTGCTAAGGATAGGGCCGGTAATGCAGTACTTTATGGTTGCTAACGCGTCCGTCAAACAGCTGTTTCTAGTACGATCGCACAAAAAAAAAAAATATCTCATAATATCTTTAAGCTTAGGAATTTTCGGATGGTGTAAATTATAATTATCCAAGCGATAAATAGGTCTGTAGATCTATTTGATCATCAAACAAAAATTATATTATAGGTCATTGTTTTATAGTCTTCTTCCATGGTTTCTCTTAGAATTTTATTACTGCTTTATACCTCACAGCTTCATTATTGGATAAGTTTACCTTGTACATAACCTTTAGTGGTTAATTAATTGAAGTAGGTTTAGTAAAGGGACCAACAACAAACTATATAATCAATAACAAACTTGTATTTTCCTAACTTGGCGTCTTCGATTAATTGTACATTTAGTGTCTTTGAAGGGCAAACGCTGCAATACTTGCTTAAAGGTATTCACACGTAAATGAACTTCGTCAATTGTTTTACCTGATTATAGTTCTGCCGCGTTCTCTACTTGAAAGTGTCATTGATAATCAAAACAAAAATAAACACAGAATGCAATGTATGTCAAGTCAACCCAGTCAGTTGCATCTCATTGGATTAATTGATGTATAATTTTCGTACTTATGCGGATAATTTTTTTTCCAACATTGGTTAATGGCCGTTAATGTTTTAAAATAGCCCTATTTATGTAAAATATAGGTATTTCGAATAGTATTTATAATGATTTTCAAATATAAACACCATATTATTTACCATTATACAGGGTGTTTCCATGGGACACTATTGCTAACTCCGTAAATAATAAAAATACAAGGTTGGTTAAATGGGACAAAAGTTGGCTATTCGGAGTGTATTTTAAACAAGATCTTGTTTTGTTTAAAAATTCCATGGCTTGCGTGATATAACGAAAAAACCGAAAGCGATCAAAATTTTTCAAATTAAATATCTCAGCTATTGTTACGAATACACAAAAGCGCCAGAGGAAAAATGTTTTGTAGATTTTGTTCGCTATAAGATGGCGATAGTCAGATTTTTATTTATAAATTACCGTGCGAGATATTTCACAAAATAACTTTTTTTAAATTGCAGTCGTAGTAGGTGATGACTTAGATTTAAAGATAATAATTGTGTTAACTGGAAATAATGTAAATCAACATATGTTTATGTAAATATTTTAAATCCTTTTTTGCTAATGTTTTAGTAAGATTAGTAAGATTATTTTAATTTTGCATTAGGTACATTTGTTTTAATGTCACTGTTTAAAGAGTGAAATAAATGACAATTAAGAGTCGAAATAAAATAATGTAAGTCGGTCATTGTTTTTTTCCATGGCAACCTTGATTTTTATCTTAAGATTTTGAATTTGTTTAGGTTATTTCGCTTATTTTTAAAAATTGACAAATAAAATATTATATTATTGTAAAGAGAAAAAATAATCTTTAAATCTTAGTAATTACCTACTACGACTGCCATTTAAAAAAAAGTTGTTTTGTCAAATATCTCGCACGGTAATTTATAAATAAAAATCTGACTATAGCCGTCTTATGGCGAGCAAAATCTACAAAATATTTTTCCTTTCGCGTTTTTGTGTATTCGCAACAATAGCCGAGATATTTAAGTTAAAAAATTTTGATCGCTTTCGGTTTTTTCGTTATATCACGCAAGTCATAGAATTTTTAAACAAAACAAGATCTGGTTTAAAATACACTCCTAAATGGCCAACTTTTGTCCCATTTAACCAACCTTATTTACGGAGTTACCAATAGTGTCCCATGGAAAAGTGAAACACCCCGTATATTCAAAATTAGATAAAACAATATTTCCTTTGTCATTCAAAAATGTTGTAGTAATATCGAAAATCTATATTTAACCAACACGGATCATTGTTTGCCCTAGCTGTCTCATATCAATATTGGCTTACCACATTTGTTCTAAGTATGAGCTACTAAAGAAGGAAATGGTCACAAAAAATTTCAGCAGGTGATCATAGAATATAAGTCTCGTATTTCGTCATAATTGTTTACGAAGTGTTAGAATATCCAAACACACTCAAAATTGTTTTATGATATAGTTTTTTCATACAACTTCAGTATTTTGGTTTGAAAATGAAGTCGTGCATAAAAGAAAACAAATAAACAATACTAGTATTTTAAAAAACAAAGTGTTCTGAGTTTGTTTAGGTTTGAACGTGCTACACAAATAAAGTACTTCTAACTGTATCCATATCACAAATAATTGCGAATACGTGGGAAGCGTTGTCAAGACTACAAAACGTTCGAGCGGTATTTGTATAGGTATATAACATCGAATCATTTATTTACATCATTAAACATCTTTTTAAATCCTAAATCTGCCCTTTAACTGTGTAACTTGTACTCTTTGAAAAGAGGATGGTGTTTTGCCAGCCTATTTTTGTATAAAACTGATTCAAAACACATTTTTTTAGATGCTTTTAATTGATTGACAATTATAATAATATTGTTTATCATAAATGTTTTAATTGGAAAATAATAACGAAATAAATGTCTAATTTTTTTCCTTAAATTGATAATAAACGATGAATCTTAAGACAACGCACCAGACATCTTTAGCACAGACAACCGACTGGACGAGTTTCACAGTTGTGTTTTTAAATTTTTGTCTCACTGTTAGTGCTTGAAATGCAAATATGAACCAAAATTGTCAAGTTGTTAAAAATCATAAAAAAAATAAAATTGTAATGAAAATATTAAGTAAAATATTGTTTATTTAAAAGCAATAAAGTACCAAAAAAATTATATTTAAAAAATATTAATTATGATACTGTAGATTTATTTTGTTGATGAAATCCGGTAAGATCAGATTTTCAACATCGTACAATATCATGCACCAGTAACAGCACTTGCATCCATGTAATATTATTTACCATTCACTTTGTTCCTAAATTAGAGTCCTGCAGTCGGGTCGGGACCCGCGGGTACCCGCGGGTTACCCGCAAAGCGGGTCGGGTGGCGGGTCTTTAAATAATGAAGTTTGCGGGTAGCGGGTCGGGTTGCGGGTATAACATACTGAATTTTGCGGGTAGCGGGTCGGGTATCGGTCATTCGTACACAATAAAGCGGGTATTCGTTCTGACTATTTTTTTAATAAAATGGTACAGATCAAGTGAAGCGAGTTTTTTATGGAATTTATTACTATTTTTAAATATGAATGAACTGTATAATATTATCGCCTGCTTATTATATTTATTACCATGTTTAAAACAAAAAATATATAATTTGGAAAACAAATATGATTAAAAATGTATACGAAGCCATTTTTATGTATTTACACGAATACTATCGTACAAACGCACAATGAACAATACAAATACGAAATACTTTGTAAGCAAGTCGAACATGCTGTTTCGCATTTAACTCATTAAAGCCTTCCACACACAATCTAACGCGCGATTCAGCAAGATTGAACCGATTTGGACGGCAGACAAACAAGTCTGCGAGTCGGGTGAAAGTCAAACAAATTACAATAAAGCGGGTAGCGGGTCGGGTACGGGTAGCGGGTCGGGTGCGGGTAGCGGGTCGGGTGCGGGTCAAATAACTTAGAAATATGCGGGTAGCGGGTCGGGTGCGGGTCTATTAAACCAGAATCGTGCGGGTCGCGGGTCGGGTGCGGTATCAACATCAGCTTTGCGGGTCGGGTGCGGGTCCGAAAAATTGGACCCGCGCAGGACTCTATCCTAAATATTTAAAATTCGCTCTATCTTTTTTTGGTCTAGCATAATTATTGTAACTGGTTCATGATTTTTGCTATAACCATAACCTTTGTCTTTGTTATATTTATATTCGTATTATATCTGTCCACACGTCTATATTGAGTTGCAAGTCTTTTTCGCTTTTATCTAATAACACTACATCATCTGCAAAGGCTAATTCTGTTAAGGATATTGGTTTTAATTTATTCCAATTCCACTGCAATAGGTTTTTTATGTGTTTTGTTTATTTTCTTCAATTATTTTATCAATAGGAATTATAAAGAGCAGTAAACTTAAGATGCCTCCATATCTTACTCCCACTGTTATTATAAATAATTCCTGGAACTGCTGTTCGCACATAGTTTCTGCTACTCTTATATAAACTCTTGATGGCGTTTAATAATACTTCTCCCACTCTACTTTGTTTCAATATCTTCCAGATCTTTTCCCTTGGCATTCTATCGAAGGCTTTAGACAGATCGATAAAACACAAGTACACCATCTTTGAATGCTTGTTCTACCCGGTCTAAAGCCCCCTCTCCAACATTTCCTTTAAAATGTCTCCTTATCTCTCCTCTAAAGTTCTTTCATATAATTTTTCTACTACACTAAGAAGTAATATGCCTCTATAATTTTTGAATTGTTACTATCGCCAGTCTTGAATATCGGTAATATAACTGATACCTCCCAGTCCTATGGAATATCTTTTTCCTGCCATGCTTTATTTACTATTCTTAGCAGCATTTTCTTTCCATCTACTCTCATGTACTTAATCATTTCCGGTAAAACACCATCATGACCTGCTGCTTTTCCAATTTTCATTTTACGTATCGCATAAAGTTAACTTACGAGGGATTAATCTTAAATTTTCCAATTCCTTATAACGGCTATTGTATTTGTTTTTTTATTAAATCGAAGTGAGCTTCGTCTCTCATAATTAAACTGTTTCAAAATTGAGGGTTAACAATATCTAAACGTAAGACCTATGCACTCCATTCAAGACGTCGTTTATGGTCATTTTCTTGCAGATATACAATTTTAGTTTCATAAAAAAATCCAAGTCTTTCTTTAAAATATTGTCGATGAATGCCAATTTCTTGTGTACGGGATCTAAGTGAGGTTTTTGGACCATCACCAACACTTTCAATGTTTTGTAGCGCACATGCAGTGCGAACTCTTCTAGACTTCGGCAAATCTTCCACTATACCTCTTGTCGAAATTTTTAATTATACAATATGGACTTTGAAAGTACATAATTTAAACCCTAAAAATTGCTAAGTTTTCTTCAAGTAATCACAATGGACATTTTGATAAAACGTTAGTTATCACAACATGTTGCGGTTTAAAATGTTCCATAATTAATTGTTAAAGTTCGAGCAAGATGACTGACAAATTACAGATGACAGCGATATTACAAACAACAATGGCAGCAAAACAAAACCTGCGTGCTATATATATACAGGGTGTAGACTCGGATCAGGCAACATAGCAATTTCAATGGTAAAATTTTAAAAGTCGTATTCTTGCTCCCTTAATTATTTTAGAAAAAAAGTGCAAATACGTTTTTTGTAGAGAAAAAAAAATCTGTATCCATAAATGTAATCAATATTACTTTTTCGTTTTCCAATAACTAAAAATTAAGCAATTACAAAACGCGTTTTGACAAAAACTGCCTTGGAATTATGCTATGACAACTGCCCAGCCTAATGTCACTTATACTGTCCTTTGACGCGAAATTCATTCTTAAAACCTTTATATTTTATCAAACATTTATTTTACACAATTAGTTATGTTTTCATTCCAAGCTACAATAAAAATGATTATTATGAATAAACTTCACGTCAAAGTGACAGTATAAGTGACATTAGGCTGGGCAGTTGTCATAGCATAATTCCAAGGCAGTACAGGTTTTTGTCAAAACGCGTTTTGTAATTGCTTAATTTTCAGTTATTGGAAAACGAAAAAGTAATATTGATTACATTTATGGATACAGAATTTTTTTCTCTACAAAAAACGTATTTGCACTTTTTTTCTAAAATAATTAAGGGAGCAAGAAGACGACTTTTAAAATTTTACCATTGAAATTGCTATGTTGCCTGATCCGTGTCTACACCCTGTATATGTATTTTAAAAAACACCTTGTATATGTTGCGGTAAATGTACATTATCAGATTTAACAACTAGCAAATGAGTTATTTTATTTTGAATAATGTTACATTGCAGTTATTACATTTTCGACAAGTGTATTCATAGTTTTAGTTATAGACCAACAAATTAAATAATTTTTCAATTCTTAAAAACCTAACAATCGCTTTTTTATCTATTAGCATCAAAAATATAAATTGGGTTTTTCATATTCATAATCAATTTTTTTTTGAATTCTATTAGGATTATTGTTGTTTTCTGTAAATAAAAATGTTTAAAATTATTATTTTACCTAAAATGCATTACGTTGCATTGTAAGTTAAGGCACCAACAATGAATGATGCCATTGTAGAATAATCTAACATTGCACTTACTTGATTACGTTTTGCTTAATTGTATTTTTTATGTCTGTAGTTAGTCTTACTTTGTACTTAGTAGAAGTCAGTTGACTCCGTAATTAAATACGTAAAAATAAATCTCGAGTGAATATCAAAACTTGCATATAAGTAAAATAATTATTACTGAATCTTTCTTGTAGACGTGCGTTAATTTAGGTAACACCTGTATCCGTTATTGTACGTATACTGAAGAGGCACCTTTTTTTGGAAAAACTAATGGTTATGATTGTTGATTAGTCCACTGTCAAATTGTATGCAAGAATTTTTGTAACACAACTTTTTTTAAACTTCTTAAGATGAAATACTAATACAAAAAATAGTATTTATTCGGTGAGATAAAAAGGAAATCGGAGGTCGACCATTTTTTTTTTAAATTTCTGACTTAATTAATAGACATTGTTTATATATTTACCAACGTTTATTATAAATTACAGTGGTTTTTCCTGGATTGGTCTGGTCTATTCCTGATCTCGCTACCTAAAGACCATAATATGGAGCACTATTTACAGCCTAAATAAAATATGTGACATCTTGCAGTCAATATACTGGCTGACTAAAATTCAGTTTTCAGCATGATCGTTTAGTTTATTAAAACAACTAGAGCGACGATTTAAATTTGACATGGGTCTGTGTATGTGTATTTGCCAGACTTTAAAATAAATTGAACACGGTTGCAATTAGTTATCGATAAAGCAATCAGTTGGTTTTTCAAATAAAATTAATAAACAGTGTTTTAATTGTATTTTTAATCCAAAAGTACATAAATATTAGACAAAAAATGCTGTTTATGTAATATTGTAGTTTATTTTGGGGTGTATAAAAATGCCATATAGTTATATTTTTTTCAATTAAAAATTACGAAATCTTTCTGAGAATTTAAAATTTTTAAAATTTTTCCCTAAATGGCAACAAAAAGGTTTTTCAAATTATAGTATGTTATAGAGTTTATTTTTCTTAAGAATACCATTAATTGTCTTCTCAACTGTGATTTAAAAAAAATATATATTTTATTAAGAACGCTTTGGTTATTCATATGTACACAGGTTCGAAAGACTCAAAAAATCGGGAACTTTTTGACGTAAATTTCCACTAGATTTATCTATGCACTAGATAGTTCGCCATAAAATTTTGCTAGATGGCAATAAGTCTAAGAACCAACATAGCCAACTCCATACATAATCCGCTGCGTTAGCGTAGATGATTATGAATAACGTTGGCCATGAAACCGATTGGTACACTAGATGAGGTGGACTAGGTGGGATCTTATTTTAAACAAAGCTAACTAAAAAGTTCGGCTAAAACAAAATTACTGATTGACTAATTTGAAGTGTGGAATTTTTTAGTGGACGTTTAATAAATCTTGCTGACTAAGTCAGAACATCAACCTGATGCACACACCAGTTCTTAGACTTATCGCTATCTATCGAACATTATTTTATGGTGATCGGTTCTCAGACTTATCGCCATCTGTGGGTTATTTCACGGAACTAGTTACTGGTTTCAGATGGTTTTATAACGGAAGTTTCCCATACTTGGAGTTTCCCAACTTGTGGTCTTAAGACTGTTTTATACTATACTATTTTTTCGTTTAAGAAAATCGTATACGATTTTTGATACAAAAATTTCGTTCAAGAATTTAGCATGGAAAATTGAGCCTTTTAGGTACATTGTAATATTTTTTGGTACGAAAATGTTCAGTTTGATCACAACAGAAAGCGAATCATTTTCAAATTTAACGTATATTTAACGCATATTTATTCCTACAAAATAAATTGTGAGGGATATAACGGTAATAAGTAGTATTTAACATCGTTTGATCGTTTCAGTTAACCTAACCCACAAATGACATGCTGTCAGATACAGTTGCAGTAAAATACGCATGCGCCCATGCCACAAAACACGCCCATGCTAAAATAGGACGCATTTAGAGCATGTGGTAATTTTTCGTTCAAGATTTGTAATTTCTGATTGACACCGTACTAGAAAATCGTATACGATTTTCTTAAACGAAAAAATAGTATAGTATAAAACAGACTTTAAACACGCGCATGAAATGTCATTTTGACAGACGCTATTTATGTCATGTTGACAGACGTCATTTACAAAAATGAGGCTAATTGGAACACCTGGAGCCGCACTTGAAACATTTTTGACACATAAACACACATACGAAGATGCACATAATATATGCAATATATTTATGGCGAAAGTCATTTAGTGGCGTTTGTTTTTTTTTATAAGGGAGAGTTTGCTATTTAATTTATTTGATGCTTGATCGATTTGTCTCAGGAACAATATGATGGGCCCAAGCCTTATCGCATATCAAACTATAGTCCCGCAAGAATTTCAACTTAGCAAATGAAAAATGTTATAATAAAAATGTTTGTACTACCTGCCCACTTATGATGAAAGTAGCGAATTAAAACAATTATAAATAAGTATTGTTGGAAAGACTGCTATGCCTTAAAAGTCAAAAAAATAATTGTGCAATTTTATTTATACATATTATATTTAAATTTGCCTATTTCATTTTAATAGTACGTTATGGAATAGGAACAAAGACATTTTCATTTATGAAGTTTAAATGTAGATTTCAGTTTCAATGTAAACTTTACTTGCCCATTAAGCTATGACAACGCATCGATTTTTGACAAAATTAAAGCACATTTTAATTAAAACTTTTAAAACCGCATCTGCTCCTTTATCAAAAAGTTATTTTGTTTAATCCTATTAAACATTATTTTGTTCAAAGCGACATTTTATACGTCGATTCTGGTAGCGAACTACCACGATACTCATTCGTTAACTTCTGTTATAGGGATAAAGTATCATAAGAACGAAAAAGTTAATTAAAAGTTTTTGCTTATTTAAAAATTTCACTTTTGTGCTTTTTTAATGTATGAAACCCATGCTTTTCAGAATAAAAAAGAATAAAGAGAGGCGCTTTACTTTCATTATTCAAGGGTAAGCACAACAGTGTTAAAAATAATATACACAGAGTGTTTCTTAATTACACGACAAACTTTGAGATGTAATTTTTAGGTTCATATTAAAAGGAAAAGTTTTGATGATATGGGCCCTAAAATGTTTCATTGGGGAGCTACAAAACCAGTGTAAAAAAAATGTACATGCGTGTAACATTAGTTAGTATATTTCTTTCTAACATGTGCAAATGAAATTATTTTATACTATTTTGTAATGTGTAATATATTATACATATTTTTTATTGACTACGGTTCTGTTTAAAAAAATATTGAATACATAATGCACTACATAAAATAGTTTTTAATTAAGAACAAGAACTTTTTCAATTAAATTTTCCACAAGATGTAAATTAAAAGAAATAGTTCAATGTTTTTTTTTACAGTTTTTTGTACAAATTTTTATTCTTTATCCGTTCGCAAGTTAACGTACAATGGTAAATAATTAATAACAATTTATTTGAACACTAAGCAAGTAAACTATTTTCAAGATTATAGTATATTTAAAAACCATCATAGATTAAATTAATTTGTTTTTAACGTACCTATATGGTAAAAAGGTTGAAAAAGGTAAATTCGATAATTATGTTATTGTATAACGTTTCAAAAAGTGTGTGCTACACATAATTTTTTCAAATAAACCTGCAATTGTTTTTTGACTAAACTCAAAATGGAATTTAATTGACATTTAAAACAAATTTTTGAGATATTCCCAAAGCCTACTAATTTAATTCTATTAAATATTGCGTTTATACCGTCGGTATACTGTGACAGTATAGGCCAGGGACGGCAAATAGGTGGCATGCGTGCCAAACTTGGCACGCGAGAGATTTTCGACGGCACCCTAAAGAATTCTATAAACAAATTTGTTTTTAAAATTTTAAACTTTTTCGAAATGTTTTATTTATTTTTAATTAGTATGCTAATTATCTACAACTACATGTTAGTTAAATATAAAAAAATTAAAAATATCAGAAAACTCTTCTTATATCGATACAATAATTTGTTTATTACTATACATATAAAATACCAACTGTAGCGATGCACGGAACTTTTGATTGCATATGTATTTAGTGACACATAAAATCATGACGTTGGCAATACTGAACGAAATAACTGACGGTTGTTTCTGGTAGGTAGGTTGTTAGGTTAGGTTAGGTTAGGTTAGGTTAGGTTAGGTTAGGTACTGGCACGGGGAAAAATTTGTATTAAATTTTATCTTATTTTGGCACACTGATCAAATCCTATTTGCCATCCCTGGTATAGGCTATACTATCACGAGAAATATTATTTTAGAAATGTATACCGAATAGTTTTTGAAGATAATTAGTTACAATACCGGTAAGGAAATGTAAAAATATATAAAATGTTCCATTTAAAAAAATGTTGCATATTCGAGTTTGACATTTAGTCAAATGTATCGAGCATTAGGAACATCCTGTCAAAAAAAGTAAATAACTCAATAACAGTTGACTTTGGTACAAAGGATTTTTAAATTTTGGAAAAAAAATTTAATTTGAAATTTAAAATACACAAAATGTTCTAGGGTGTTCAGTTTAAAGTAACAAAATGTAACGTTTTGGTGCGAAAAATCCGAACACTCTGTAGAATTGCAAATAATTTTAAGTTATTTATTAAACGACCTCAAACTACTTTTATTTGAAACTTTGTACAGGGTGGACCAAATTCGAATGTTTTACGGTTACCGTAATAGTTAGCGAAAATCTGATATCGGTTGATTGGGCAATTTTTTTGAGAAAGAACGCCTAAGTAATCAGCTTTTTTATATCGCTTTCCATTCTGGCACTAAAGACGAAAAATGAAATGTCATCAATTTTGAAAATTTACAATACCCTCTTTATTTATTAAAATAGAACACAATGTTATGAAGGTTTTTTATACAGATTTTTATGCTTAATTTAAAAACAAAATTAATTTTTTTTAGCGACCTTGACTTTTGAGAGATGAAAACCCTAGTTGGTCATGGCTTTATACCTATGAAAAATATTTTTTTTGGCTTGTCAAAAATATATAGTTTTTTCTATTTGTTGCAAAAAATAACCGAGATATGTCTAATTTTGTGAAAATGTTACTCATTGCAGACAATAATCAATAAAAGAACGAAATTATTTATTGTACGGTCAAATTTAAGAAACTTTAGGACAATCTGTTCGTTTTGTTTTCTCTATTCATTGTTTATTTCGATATAAATGTAACAACGTGTGTTAATATGTTTTCGCTGTTATTTTTTAAAAGATTATGAGAAAAACATAGACACACAACAAATATCGTCTTTTATTGTTCGGACAGGAGAAAGATAATTCATTGATTTTTTATATTTGAACTTTTTAGGATAAATAATAATATTATATGCAGTGAGAATGATAATTTAAATCAAGAATTGAAAATCCAAGTATTTTTACTTTTATCAGATTATTATATTAACAGGTAAAAATTAATCTAACTGTTGCTTGGAGTAATGAGGTTTACTTATTAATTTAAAAAAAAATATTATGTAAATTAGGCTTGTTAGAACCGAAGTTTTTTGAGGAGAATCAAGTTACTAACGACCAGTAACTCATCCATAATTGATAAACATGGCGCAGGTCTAAAGCAAAGAACAAGTAGAAAACAACAATTAGGATCATTATGTCGTTGTGTGTCTTGAACGATGCTAATTTGGCACAAACTCATTATATTGCGAGCTTATGAACATCACTGTGTTTATTTTACAATAATAGATTGTTAGTCATCATTTTGTTTGTTTACTCATATATAATTTGAAAATTGATGTTATTTTTAAATTATACAGAAACGTGAAGCCGCTACAATTACAGTACGTGAAAGAAAAATCAATTTTAACTTTTATTAAGTTAAGCAGTGAAGCAGAACAAAACTATACTGTTTTATTTAGTTAGCATATCGCACCCCTATTATATATATATATATATATATATATATATACTTTAAATTTTACTGGGTTTTAAAGGTGGAAAATTAAATACTTGTTTTTCTTCTTACTACCACGACGTTTCGATGCTAAATTTGCATCTTTTTCCAGTGGGTTTTTAATGTTAATCAAATTAAACAACATATTAAAGCCATATAATTTAAAAATAGCACATAAAAATTCAAACAACTTGAAACAATTATTTACTGAATTAAAAGACCCAATAAAAGATAACAAACAAACACATACTGTATATAAAATTCCATGCAAAAACTGTAAAGGTGTATATATTGGACAAACAAAACAATATTTAGAAAAAAGAATCCAAGCACATAAATACACAAAAAACTGCAGTACAGCCTTAAACAAACATTCAAAAACCTTAACACACACATTTAATTTTGACGAAGCAGTAATTTTACAAAAAGAAATAAAAGAAAAACCAAGACAAATCATAGAAATGATCGAAATACAACAACACAAACACAGTATCAATGATAAAACAGATATTCAAAAGTTAAGCTCCATATATAACAATTTAATCAAACCCAACCAAATTAGTTAACAATAAAATTCAACAAATCCAACCCTGTACAAATTATTTGGCAACTCATTAGCGACCTCTTCGCATCAATATTTTAAAGCTACAATAATACATCCGGTTCAGCCGACCATGTTTTTAATTTGTTAAATTGTGTTCGTCTTTTTATCCATCAAAATATCACATTTTAAATTACAAAAAAACACTGTAAAGTATGTAGAATTGTTTGTGCAAGAACTTAGGTAAATAACTTATGATATAGTCTTAAATAATACTTAGTTTGTAGTAATATATTATATTTTAGCATGTACCATATTGATTAACATTAAAAACCCACTGGAAAAAGATGAAAATTTAGCATCGAAACGTCGTGGTAGTAAGAAGGGAAACAAGTATTTAATTTTCCACCTTTAAAACCCAGTAAAATTTAAAGTTTATTATCAAGAAAAGGTAAAAATAAATCAAAACCAATATATATATATATATATTATAAAAAAAGATTTAAAAGAACCTTAAACTTTTGTAAATCAATCAAAATTGTCTACCATTTGATGATTTACTTTTGCTTTGACATCTGTCAAAGCAGCGGTTTCGCCGGAAATGATCATAATTTTGTTATTTCAACGATATTTTTACATTTTCGGAAAGAGGAAGCAATTTTGGATACACTATTTTGGCTAATTTTTAAAACCTCAAATAATTTTTAGACAAAAAAAATATTTTTATTAAGTTTGTTGTGACCTGGATAAATTGAATTTTATTATGTTGAAACGTGTCCGAAAAACGTTTTTTTTTTTTAATTGTTGGCTTAAGGACGCTTCAACTACTTTGGCCATTAGCGTCCGGTGGAAGTACTGTCACAGCATTTGCCTATAGTAGGTAGAGGGAACCACCTGAAACCTCTACGATGACAGACGGCCGTGGGATTTGTTTTTATTGACATTTAGGTTACTTAATAGGCTTAGAAGGTTGCAGAATCGTTTTTTTTTACAGAAACTCAATTTTTTTAAATGGAACGGTGTTGGTACATGCGGTTATTTAAATAGAGTATTTTCTGACGAATTTAACAGTACCAATGACTTATATTTGTGTTGAACGGCTGCTTCAAAAATATAAAAAATTATTAAGAGATCCTGTTAATATTGTGGTTAATTGCAATTAGTTATTACAAAATAGTACGTTGTGTATTAAGAGCGGAAAGTGACACTTTTATGCTTGAACGCGTAAGTTGCAGCGTCAGCCCTCAGACGAACGCTGCATACGCGCGAATTTAATACTATGTGATAAAAAATAGAAAATAAAAATTTATGCAAATGGAAAGGTATGGATCTGCATTTATGAATTAAGTTTTACAAAATAGTAGAGGAAGAACATATTTTAGTTAGAGAAAAGATCGTGTATTGTATTTTTACATATACCGACTTCTAAGATTTTACAAAATAGTATAAGTAATTTTAAACATTTGAAACTTGTTACTTTAAATTTTTTTTAAATATAGTTTATTTTTATATGGTCGGACTAAGAAATAATTTCTTTATCAGAATCAAAAATAAAACTTTAAAATTGAGCAGAGAAAGTTTTTTTTTTTAAATCGGTATCTCATTTTTAATTATACAGGGTGTCCCAGATTACATTTCCAGCATGGGGATCTCGCTTATTATAAGAGATACAGGTTTGTTTAAATGAGATGAATTATTCCTTGGTATGAGAGGAGCCACAATCAATTTTTAAAAATACAAAATTTCTCGTGCTTCAGATGTTATAGCAGAAAATATGAAAATGCACAATTTCTTTTTTCTCTCATAACTTTTTTTTCTTAATCATTAGAACAATTTTATTTGTAGGTACTTTCTTAAGGCACTTTTTGATGGAGAATTTGAATGTTATTTTAGATTATTTTTAACACCTACCATTTTCGAGATATTACCCCTAACTTCATTTTTTCTTATGGGCCGCAAAGTTGGCTATGGAATAGTTGAATGTGCTTTTTTTTCCTCTTTAAAATGAGATATTACTTACTACGTTTATTTTTATAAATAAGTCACAAAATCAAGAAAAATCATATTACCTATCACTTATCAAGCTATCTATAATAATAAAAACAAAAAACAACTAATTATGTGTCAAATGACAGTTACCATTTGTCTGCGGTTTCATTTATTAGAATTTTATAGTATTGTTGTGTAATTCGATAGTCTTTGTAGCAAATTTGTTATCATATAATTATGGGCACATTTACAACTAGTTAAAAATTTTATATGTTGAAAATGTTGAAATGCCACACTGTTTACAATAGAAACTGTGTAAAATAAATAATTCTAATTAATTATTGATTTGTTTTGGATTTTTGGTTGGTTTGTCGAAAACACCATATACCTACTTTTAAATTGATTTCCAAATTTTTGTAATTACGCATCCTTCGTTGCCTTTTCTCGGGATATAGCTCTAATTATATTCGCTCAGCTTCTTCACAGTTTTTATGGCAAAGAATGTAGTATCTCATCAACATGTCAAATCGCTATTTTTAAATGTTGCCATCATTATAACAATTACTATAAAGACTATCGAATTACACAACAATAATGTGAAATTCTAATAAATGATAGCGCAAACAAACGGTAACTGTCATTTGACATTTAATTAGTTGTTTTTTGTTTTTATTTTCATAGATAACTTGATAAGTGTTGGGTAAAATGCGATTTTTCTTGATTTTGTGACTTATTTATAAAAATAAATGTAGCAAGTAATATCTCATATTAAAGAGGGAAAAAAAGCACATTCAACTATTCCATAGCCAATTTCGCGGCTCATACGAAAAAATGATGTTAGGGGTAATATCTCAAAAATGGTAAGTGTTAAAAATAATCTAAAATAACAGTTACATTCTCCATTAAAAAGTGCCTTAAGAAAGTACAAATAAAATTGTTCTAATGGTTAAGACAAAAAAGTTATGAGAGAAAAAAGAAATTGGATATTTTCATATTTTTATGCTTAACATCTGAAGCACAAGGAATTATGTACTTTTAAAAATTGATTGTTGCTCCTCTCATACCAAGGAATAATTCATCTAATTTAAACAAACCTGTATCTTTTATGATAAGCGAGATCCCCATGCTGGAAATGTAGTCTAGGACACCCTGTATAGAGAGCCGATTCCTTTGCTTCATCCCTGACTCACTTATTTTTCGAAGTAATTCCCTTTAAGTTTAATGCAGTTTTCTCAGCTGTGCTACATCATTCCATTCGTTTGTCTAATTATGATAAACCACTCGTTCACCGAGTAAACCTCTTCGTTTGAGGAAAATCTCTGCTTCAAAGGTTTAAGCAACATGCGATAGACGATAGAAGCTATACACATATATGGGAAATAAGGGTGTGCCATAAGTTCGAAGTCCACGTTGCTGATAGCAGCTATTGCAATAAGTGATTTGTGTGCTGGAATTTTGTTAGGTACCTTTGCTCAGCTTTCCGTAGCCTTTAGTTTATCTTTTTAGCAACAGGTCAGTCTTTTTTGTTCCAAGAAAGTCAATCAGTTAAACGTCTACGATCCAACGCCGCAGTACGATTGTGTTGGATGCGACGAAATTGAAGTGTTTTGGATCGTGTATGGGCGCGATTCAGCAAGATTGTATGGTTGGGACCGCAGACAAACAAGTTTATCTACTGCAGTACAACACAATTGTCCTGCGGCGTTGGATCGTGAGTGGCCAGCATTATGCATTTCAGAAAACGAAATAATGGATTTTTTGCTACGTTTTTTCCCTGGTGACAATGCTTCACGAATTCCCGTTGTGCTCATCTTAACACTTCACACTTCATACAACTCACGGCATCATCATCTTTTTACTATGTTATAATAAGATTCTGATGAATTTGATTCGGTCAATCCTATTTGGAGGTACCTAATAAAACACTGACATCATTGTCAGATGCGACTCGAGAAAAATTACGATGCACTACTGTGACCTGACGATTACAGGTTCAGATTTGAAAACAAAGACTTGCACATATTGATGTATCTCTCACCAATTACAATTAGGTACGATATTTACTCCTTGGCTAGAAGTGGGTCAGTTGTGAACCATAGGGATATTAATTTAACACTTAGTGAAGGGAGATAATGGTTTTAAATGAAATAAACGTTCCAAGTAAATCTGAAGACGTTTTATTAATTTTCAATTCTATGTTCGGTTTGTATTTTCAATGTCGGCACGTGTTACCATTTCATACAAGTTTTCAGTAAATACTCAACAAATATTTAGCTCTCTGATGTTTCAAGAAGAAAATTATTTTTACTACTCTGCAACATTTATTTCATATTATGTATGACACACCCGTCAGTAGCAAATATTGTAACATAAACAAACTTTAAAACAGCAAATTGTTTACTGATATAATAACAGCATATTAAAAACTTGCATTTATGTTTATATCTCACTTATACGAGTATAAACATATTTTTCAATTGAAATATGCGAAAATATTATTAAATTTCAACTTCAATTTGTACAATTGGAATATTGTTAGCTTGTCAAATATGAATTCTGTTATGTGCGAAGCTTACATTATTGTAAAATATTTAGTTTATTTAAGTGTTTGAGTCACAGGATAAAAACACCTGTTGTAAAATAAAGTGGAATACCAATTTTATTGACAGCTTTATATCTTCTTAATATCTGTTTTGTTTTGAGAAACTTAGTCAGTTTTTAAAAAATATCTAAGTTTGATTTAGTCGAAAATTAAAAATATTTCGTGCATAAGTTTAAAAGTAATTTGTATCTCACTATGCTAGTACCACTTATAATAATAGAAAAAAGTTCGCCAGTTTATTAAGCGTAGGTATATTGAACATTCATTATATCAACGATTTATATCTGGGGTTTTGTGAATGTCAGTATTACGAAATACACCTTAATAAGATCCTTTTACCACTGCGAGCTCCGAGCTAACGTCCAACAAATTTTGAATCAGGCTTAACTTCGAACACTTCCCGAGGCACCAGTAGCGAAAGTGTTTATAGGAAATTAAACTGGAATAAAATATCACCTGCCTATTTTGGAAATCATATCCCCACTTACATAATTTTAATGTTGTAAGGAAATAAATAGACAGAAAGCCATCCAACATAAAATTACACACATTTCTGCAACAAACCAAAATTACATAAAACGCTTCCTTTCAATTTTAATTATATGGAGCAGACTCTTTAATAAATGGTTAAATTATTTAGGTAATGCATGCTATAATATAACATCATAGTTGATTTAAAGTCTCTTATTTTCCGGAAGATTTTGTCGAAATGCAAGTGTTTCAAAAATCTCGATTTCATAGGTTGTTATCTTATTAATTATGTATTTCAATAAGAGATTCTTTAAGAAAAAATGGTAGGTAATATTTTAATTAAACTAATCGCTGAGAGTACGAATTATTATGTTGCTTGTTTTATTTTTATGTACTATGTTGCAAGTGTCACACCATTTTTATTTTAAATGTAAAGATATAATATCGTAAAATTTGCGAGCAAGTTTAATGAAGTTTAGCAAGTGTTCTCGCACTTATTAATCCCAAATTTGATCACTATGAACTTAAATTTTCGATCAATGAATGTCTTAAGTTACGCAAAAATAAAATATAATCAAACCCATTTTTACGAGAAACTTAATTGTCAAATGATTTTCACATTCATTGCCCAAATAAAAAGTATACCTAAATGGCAAATTTTAAAAAAGTACGTTTTCTGGACGTAAGAAATACTGGTTAAAATAATATAATTCGACACTATCACAAAATGTAGTGTTTTAAATCCGTATTTATTAAAATATAGTTTAAGTATTTTTCTGCAAATATTTATACCGGGTGATTCAGTTTGACTGTCGTACCCTTATAACTTTTTAATTATTGAAAATAAGCCCAACAAACCTTATATTTTTGAAAACGGCAACCAATTCTCTATTTAGTGATGTGCATTTGTTATCTCTCTACGATGACGTATATCAAATCCGCGATAGGCAACGGTTTGTTTTTTTAAATTACATAGTATATATGTTTTTGTTGATTCGGATAGAGAATTTAATTCTGAATCCGACCATGTAATAAAGAAGTATGCATACATAAGAAAATTTTCGAGAAAAATCAGTTTAAAGTTTATTCAAATTATAGCAAACAGTCTATTTAACATAACAAAAAACGATTAGATCTTAAAAACCATACTATAACTATTAATGGAAATGTTAGTAAAAATAAAAACAAATAATAAACGTTGACATAAAAAATGCATTCAAGCAGTTTGGAAGAGGGGGACGGTCACTTTGAATATATGAAAGTCTAACTTTTTATGTCGACGTTTATTACTTGTTTTTATTTCCATTAAAAGTTCTAATATAAATTTTAAGATTTGATCGTTTTTTGTTATGTTAAATAGACTGTTTGCTATAACTTGAATAAACTTTGAACTGATTTTTCTAGAAAATGTTCTTTCTTATGCATACTTTTTTAATACATAGACGGATTCAGAATGATATTCTCTATCCGAATCAACAAAAACATGTATACTATGTGATTTTAAAAAAAGCAGTTGCCTATCGCGGATTTGACATACGTCATCGTAGAGATAACAAATGCACATCAATAAATAGAGAATTTGTTGCCGTTTCCAAAAATATAAGGTTTGGGGTTATTTTTAATAATTAAAAATTTATAGGGTTGCGACAGTCAAACTGAATCACCCGGTATAACAT
Organism: Elmis aenea; assembly: GCA_947652605.1. NCBI lineage: Eukaryota > Metazoa > Arthropoda > Insecta > Coleoptera > Elmidae > Elmis > Elmis aenea. The sequence goes on from OX393577.1 coordinate 38,059,973, forward strand.
AATTTTAAATAATCTTCTTTAATTTACTTTTAATGAGTTTTTCTCACGAACCGTTACTTCAGCTTACTTACATCAACATAATGAATAGATTGTTACATACTGTTTTACCTTCAATGTTTTTTGATTTCACAAAAACTACCTCGTATTTATAATTTTTATTTTTATTGTTTTGGAAAGCAATATTATTACATCATTTACCTAATTGAAAACAATATTTGTTTTATAAAAAACAAATGTAATGTTGATTACTTTAAAATTGTTCATTCAAATTTGTTACGGCTTTGGGTTAGATTATTATAATAACAATACCTTTGTTAATTTCTGCGACGTCTTTGATTCGTCCAACCGCATTTTGTACTCGGTGTGTTCAAAGGATTTCAATTTACAATACAATTAAAGGTGAGAAATCAGAAACCAGACACACGAAGAAACTTTGCTGTAATTTGTGTGTCTAAGATATCGTTAAAGTTTCTGGTTCATTCTAAGATGTTTAAGCCCGTCAGACTGCTTTGTTTAAAATATTTGCGCTTTCCAACTACGCTCTGCAGCACTCGTGCTCCAAAATTCAATAGAATTTATACAATATGACAAATTTTACTGCCATTATACAAAACTTTATCTTCACTATAATATGTACAACACGTGGTCCTACTTAGCAACGTGTCTTTTTGATGCTAAAGATTTTGAAGTGGATACAAACATCATAGCTGATAGTTGTGATAAATTTTATTTTTTATAAATATTGACTAGTTGCAGATTTTTCTATTTAAGCAAAATTATGAGCGTCTATAATATTTAAACTGAAATTGTTTGCCTCAAGTTTAATTATAATAGCCTTAATTTAAGCTTTCATAATGATTTTTTGTCTAAATTTGGTTCGTTTTGCCCATAAACTTATATTTTATATGGTTCTGAAAATACTGTACACAAATATTTTTTTTGAAGGATTTAAAGTATCGTTAATATAAGTTATTTGAAAATATTAGAAGTTGATCTCGATGTTTACTATATCACTATGAAAGACATAACTTTGTAAGACATATCAGATATAGGCCGCGTCAAGTCTAATGGCAAGCGCTGGGGATGTTTTCGCGCAGTAGACGCTTAAATATAGTCCACGGACCTTAAAACCATTGGCGGGTACACACCAATACAACTAAGTAAGTAGGTGTGTTCCAATTTTGTTTAGTGCGCACCCCCCAACGCTTGCCATTAGACGTGACGCGGTCTATAACAAATAAATTTTACATCTGCTCTTAAAGCAAGTACCGTGAAGTTAGCCCCTCCGACGTTAAGAAAGAAAATTTAAAAAAATAACCGTAGTTTTGTACCGCGTTCGTTTCTAATTGTACTCTAATCAGTTACAGCTAATTTAAATTGGAAGGTGTAATTTCACGTTAACCCTCGCGTTAACCAATCTATTAAAAACAAAATATTATTATTTTTTGGTGGAATTTATTTAGACCGCTTATGTTTTATATAATTTAAAGTTTAAAAAAGCCTTATACAGGGTGGACCAAATTCGAATGTTTTACCGCAATAGTTAACGAAAATTTGATAGATATAGGTCCCTTGCATTGTTTTTTTTTTTTGGGAAAAGAACGCCTCTGTAATCAGATTTTTAATATAGCTTTATATTTTGGCACTACAGATGAAAAATGAAATTTTATCGTTTTTGAAAACTTATCACGACTGCTTTAATTCTAAAAATAAAACAAAATGTGATACAGGATTTTTATACAGATTTTTATGCTTAATTTAAAAACAAAATTAAACTTTCTTAAGGACCCTGACTTTCGAGATATAAAGTAAACTTTTTTTTAAATTGAAACCCTAGTTGGCCATGAATTTATATAAAAGCTCTTTTTTTTTAGCTTTTCAAAAATATATAGTTTTATATCTGTTGCAAAAAAAATAACCGAGATATGACTAATTTTGTGAAAATTTTATTATCAAAGTTTGCCATGATATCGTTAAAAAGAGATGTTTGCAATTTATACCTAATCAACTAAACGTCATTTCCAAGCAAATTTTTCAAATTGTAACCAAATTTGAGTATTCTTTTCTATTTTATAAATGTTAATTTTGATATTGTTAACATGGTTAAGGAACACTTCAAAAAGTTTAAGATGTTAAAAGTTAACATTGTAAGTGGTAAAAACGTATCTGTTGCTGCAAAATTTACTTGGAAAGTACGCTTAATTGTTTATTAATGCAAACATCATATGCTTACAAAATGGCAAACTTTTATGATAAATTTTCATAAAATTAGCCATACCTCGGTAATTTTTTTGCAAAAAAATTATGAAACTGTTTATTTATACTCAATTAACAATCTCAAAAACAAAAAGTATGTACGGTTATAAAAATACAAAATCTTTACTAATATATCCTTTTTACATCTTATATTCCTTCATATAAAACAATAAAACTAATGTTTATTAATTTTGATTTATTTAAATCGTAATTTTTTTGGAAAGTATCTCTTCAATAATTTTTAATAATCGATCAGGAATATCATTTTTAGTAATTTATAATTTAAAATAGTACACTTTTCAATCAATGGAACTATGGATTTGATAAGAATAATTACTATTTAGGTACTTTACAAACAGGACTTACACAAAAACTGCTCAGTTGTTTTGAAATTTTTGTTTATGTTAAAAACAACTCATTTTTAGTAATTTAAATTTAAATTTCAAACATTTTAAAACTAACCTTTTATTAAGCATAAATTCTACTAAACACGTGTATTGCAACCTAAATGTAAGAACTGAAAAGGGAATAAACACGAAATAATATCATATAACTACAATTCTACTTTCCTAAATGTTCTTTTTAACCGCTAACGTACCTATATAAACTTTTCTAACGCTTGTTGTTGGCAAACCCTCGCAATATATTCTAAACTTGTTTTCACAGCCGTAGCCGTTCCGTTCAGATTGTTCAACTTGGTATGTTAACTTACGTTGACATGTACAACAGATAAATCTAAACAGTAATAGAGAACAGGTGGGCATTTGTAACAAATCGAGGACGACTCTAATACTTTTAAATTTACGGCTTGTTGACTCCCAAAAATTTATATTTACTTGAGCACCTTAGTTTTAAAACACAAGTAGAAAAGGCACGTTATACGAACTTTTAGGTCATAAAATAAGCTTGGAATTTATTAACATTGAAAATGTTACCGCACTTCGTTGCCATGCCAGCATTATCACGCTGTTGATGTTTATACATGAGCAGGAAATAGAACTTTTGTTCATTAACAAAAAATTAAAGAAATTACAAATATTGCAGTTAGTATGAAAAATATTTAAAAAATTATATTAATGTTGCAACTGATACAATTTTTAATTTTTATCCACTTGTAGATAGTCCATATGTCAATTCGTTGTGTTTCTATGGTAACGACATGACGTGATTTACCAATTTGTTACATATAGAACTGTTGTTTAATAATTGTAAACACATTTTTTTTTTATATTCTTGTTTTAATAAAGGTCGAGAAACAATAGTGTATATAACTGACGGAAAATAATTTTCTGTCCCTGAGATCTGGCCGCAAAGTATTACTTTCCGTTCTCGTTATACAAATAACTATTTGTTTGTACGTGCAGTACGTCATTTATTACTTTCTTAAAGTTTGTATCACTTTTGTGTTTGTTCTTTTTAAGTGCATTTTCAAATATTTATTTATGATCTGAAATCAGAAAATGTAAAATAATCAGATATGGTGGATGTGCCGGGTACCTATACTTCGATTAATTTGTTCCGTTATTACTTTAGATGTAAAATTTATTTATAAATACTATTATAGATTTATTTATTATTTAATAATTAAATAAAACAGGTTTTATCTTTCAATATTTTTTTGCTCATACAACGATTCTGAGACAATTATACTGTTTGCTTAAGAAAGCAAATTTATGTAGAGGAGACCGGGGATGAAAGTAACACGGGTAGGTTGTAACAGTGCCTGTAGTTTCTTTATTCTTTGTTATATATCGCCCTAAGCGCTTGTGCAATGTTCATTTACATCCACGTCCCTACCTACATTGCTAGTTTTCATTTGTCATAAAGGTTAAGTTTTTGCCAGCCAGAGTCACTATTTTCCGCCTAAAAGTTACTGCGTTGTCTCATCCATCGAGTGACTTCTAGGCGATCTCTAAAAGAGGAACAAAAAACTACCTACATTATTTTGTTTTAAATTTAGTTGGCTATTGGTGGATGCAATACACTTTGACGTTAGAATCGTGGTTAATTGTGGATTCCCTCCAATTTGTTTTGTGTACACTTGGGGTCAAAAGTAACAGTGTTACAACCAACCCCGATCAATGTTTTCACTTACAAATGTTCACTCTTAGCACATAATTGGTGGTTTTCTTCGTAGATGAGAACATACAAAAGTTGTCGGAATAATTTTCCAATTTGTTGTATCTTTTTGTTTCACATTTTTAAATATTGATAATGTTGGCAAACCTGGTAAATGCAGTCTCAAATTATTAAATTATAAAACTCTGTACCTATATAATATCGGAATATCGGAAATATATGTAAAGCTAAATATTTTTTTAAACAAAGCATTTCAAATTATAAAACCTATCTAAGTTGGTTAGGTCTGGTACTTTTGGTTTGCCTACCAGCTGCTATTGTTGTATTCTATTACCTTAATTTTTAAAACTTATTTAAAAACAAAGCCTTAACCAACCTTTAACCTGGCCCGCTTTTACTAATTAAATGAATGACTGCCAGGTTAAAGGTCGGTTAGATTTTTTTTTAAAGAAAACAAACAGTAATTATGATCCAGAGTAAATTTAATAATTTGGGACCGCCCTTACGTGGTATGCCATAATGTTCACTTATCATTTTGTATTGTACCAAAGACATTTTTTAATTTTTTCATTCTGCTAATGTGTATTTTTGAATAAAATATTAATTTTGTTGATAAATACTAATATATTTACTCACTACTGATGAGCTGTCTAAATTATTTTGCCGTTACAACATACCCCGATCATTGTTACTTTTAGCCCCAACGTTGAGGTTGGAAGTAACAGCTGTCTTACTACAGAAAAAAACAAATGTCTCACATATGCTTTACGAAACAAACGAAATAAATATCTTGGAAGCAAGACAAATGTCCAATCTATCACTAAACCAATTTGGATGTAAAGAAATTGTTATACTTTATGAGAAATTAAATAAAAACAAAAAAATGTTACTTTCATCCCCGGTCTCCCCTACATTTTTTTTTAATGAAAATTAAACAGTTTGTTTATAAAATAACTTAACTTTTTGAAAGGTATCTTTAAGCGAAAACTGTTTATTTCCTATAAAATTTTTAAGTGTCTTCGATTAAAACAACTTTTTTCCAAGAATTTTTGTATTTAATACACAAAACAAATGTTATCACTTTGTAACAATATATAAAATTCTACTAGGATAAATGGAAAGGTGAACTAGCCTAAAGCACGTTCCATTAACTAAGATCACTCGTTTAGATAAACTCGTAATTACCATACATTAGGATGTGCAACCGTTTTGATAAAATATTACTGACAACAAAAAAACATGAATTTGTCGTAAATTTATGTGTAATGTTAACGTAATGAAATTACAGTTTCCGTAAAGTACCTGAAGACCGATGAAAGAAAATCAATTCGGAACCTAAGTTATAAGTGCTGTTGTCAGATTTAGCTTACCCTATCAAATTTTCTGAAAATAGTAATATTTAATCGTTGCTTTTTTTTTAATTGACGTAAATTGACGAGTCATTTCATTATAACTATTGCTATCAAAATTTTGGTAATTTGTTTTTAATTTAGCGAAAATATATTTTATAAAATGTATGGTGAGTATGTAGATGGAAAAATTATTAAATTGCGTTTATATTTTTATTAATGAGCACTGCTTATATTAACGATCAAGGTAAGTAACACGCTAATGACCTTGGTTATTACTTTCGCTAAATGTAGTATGATAAAAGTGTTGTGAAAATATAATGTCATATTTCGACGGATTTATGTTTTAAGGTTGATTGAAATCATTTTTACATGTTGCAAACACTTGCATGAAACGTCATTTACTTACATTTTTACAAAAATGAGGTAGTTCGTAATGCCCCAGCAGTACTTTAAACTTTTTGTACTTACAAAAGTACATAAACACACACACGCGAAGACCGCCAGGTTTAGCAAAAATCATTTGCAGGTAATATTCGTTTACTTTTTATATATTTTAATTTAATATATTATGTATGGCAAAGTCGCAAAGCATATTTCTACAGACTAACATAGTATAGGCACCAATGACCACCAAATTACACCGAATAGGTTATTGTGTATTTTTACGGGTGATTTTTACTTACTCGCTGTCATAATTGATTTTTCTCGGATATTCACATCTTTATGTTAAAATCCCGGTTTAGTTAAAATGCATCTTAAATACTAGAAAGAAAAAAACCCTCGTTATCATTTATTATGATTTAAAAGTGACATATCTTCAAAGGGAAGCCGCATTCAAATCTTCAAATCGTTCAACGCTGGAATCGTTCAACGCGGGAGTCGCTCATCGCAAGAAAGCTCAAATCTGGAATCCAGAAATTAAGAATTTTCGCTGCCCTCTATATTACAACAGCCAAAGTATGATATAATTACAGAACACTTCGTTTTATATTTTGATTTAACTATTGTATAGTGAAGATAAAAACATCGTGTTAATGTTAATGTTAATGTAACTAAAGGGCTACAAATTGGGGCAAAGTTGCGTAATTATACTGCTTAGTCAATTTCCAAATGAAAGTAACTTATGAAAAGCAATAAAAGACTTGTAACATGGCACGTTCTAATTATTTTTGAATGAAAAACTATTCGAGTGATAAACAAATTTTTAGCTAACACTTATCATTAAAACTAAATGAAAAATTATAATAGTACATTAAAACACTAGTGTCATAAGGCGACCTTTTGGCGCACGAGTCCAAGTTTGAAAAACTCGTCGCTCCGCTCTTCGTTTTTCAAAGGACGATTGCGCCAAAAACCTTATGACACGTGTTTTTTATACAATTTTTTCTATTTTGCGGTTTTTATGACTTTTAAAATAAAATATTTACATTACATCAAACATATATACATTTAGGGGCTTTTGTATGCCTGATGTGGTGGTTGGTCACCCTACCCGAGAAACAGTCAGAAAGAGTGACTGACAGCTACGTGCACAAACTCCTCCCCACTCCAGTTTTCGTGACCAATAAGCGGTTATACTGTTACAATGTGGCCTGACTAACAGATTTGCATAATTTGGCAACAGTGAAAGTACCATACATTCGTTATTTTAAATGTGTATGGAAAAATTATGAAAATCGGGGACAAGATTATAATAATCCGGGACTTGAATCTTGTTTCGGGGACTGTCCCCGAAAATCGGGGACGAATGGTCACCCTATAATTTACATTTAAGAGTATAGAAAAGTTACTGTCAGTCACTCTTTCTGACTGTTTCTCGGGTAGGGTGACCAACCACCACATCAGGCATACAAAATCCCCTAAATGTATATATGTTTGATGTAATGTAAATATTTTATTTTAAAAGTCATAAAAACCGCAAAATAGAAAAAATTGTATAAAAAACACGTGTCATAAGGCTTTTGGCGCAATCGTCCTTTGAAAAACGAAGAGCGGAGCGACGAGTTTTTCAAACTTGGACTCGTGCACCAAAAGGTCGCCTTATGACTAGTGTTTTAATGTACTATTAGGATCTTTTTATCGCCACTACATGATAGAATGGAAAGGGGGACGCAATTATAATTGTAAGTGACGAAGTCCAAGTCTCATAATTTATTATTTATTATAGTTTGCAGAAACTTTTGGTGCGACCTAATTCAACTACGATTTTTTAAATCTTTTCTATCTTTTAATGTTTGATTTAAAAAAAATCATAAATACAAATTTGAATGTATTGTTTGTATTAAGCCGATAAAAATGCAAGTTAACTCCATTTACTATATTTCATAATCTGCCAAAGTAATGTTCAATGACATATTGCCCTACAGTTATACACTGGGTAACTCATGAATAAAATTTGCTGGAGCCTTTATAACTTGGAAACAAATTTTTGCTGTATAAAAGCAGTTTAAAGTTGTTTTGTGACAGTTTTAAATGCAATTTTGCTGGTAATATTTACATATTGTTTTATTCAAATGCGTTCAAATCGGGTAGTCGGCAATATTTGTACGACACCGTTTAAACGTTCATTTCGTTTTATTACTATACTAAATGCAAATATCCGATTTCTATGAAAATGTTTCTCATTTGTTATCGTATAAAACGTCGTTAAAAGAACATTAACATAATTTGTGTTTAGATTCGATAACCAGGTTCAGCGCGGAAGTTGAATAGTCGATATTCTTGACCACCCCAAAAGACTACAAATTTGTATAGCAACTAGCGGCAACCGTCTTGGCGCCAAACCTGTTAATATTATACTCATGCGAATTCAACGAACTCCGAATATTCTAGATTGGATTTTCATTTTAGAGATACTATTTTAAGGTTTCTAGGACTTTGATAACATCGCTTCATTTTCAGCATCACGGACAAATGCACATCGACATTAAATATGAACACTGTAACACATTTTTCTAGGAAAATTTGCATGATTAATATATTTTAAAATTATATGAAGAAGAACTTTTTAGGTTATCGTTCGTGTATTATATTAAATCTTTCTCTTAACAGTAAAATATCCATAAAAATTATTTAATTCCATTAAAAGGGAGCATAAAAGATCACAAAAATGTTTTTTGCTTCTTTTATGTTGTCATTCGAATATTAAAAATTATATCCTGTTAGTGTCTAGTGCTAATGTCTAAAATAATGAAGAAATGCAAAGAAAGTCACCGATTGAAAAATAAAAAAGTATTTAAGAATAATTGTAACGCAGTAATAACAAACTTACTATAAGCCAATACTAAATTATTTTTTTTACAAATTTCACTTGCATAAATATTTATATTTATATTAAATTAAAAATCTTTACAAAAACATATTATACAACAAAAGTTGCTTGTAAACTTGAACTGTTAGAACCATATTTTACGAACGAAAGCATAATTGCTTTACATTTTAAGTTTTGTACTAGATATATTTTTTCTACGACCATATAATTAATAAAATTTTATTGGCTTTTTGACTAATGGTAAACACACTTGTACGTACGCTGTTAATTGTCAAAACAATGAGTATGCTTTGATAATTTCTAGAAAACTGTACTTTTTGCTTGCCATGCATAAACATCCAGGGCCGATGAGAGGGGGGGGGGGCAGGGGGGGCTCCGAGCCCCGGGCCCGGGACTAATTTAAGGGCCCGAGAGTCCGCAGGGGATCGAATATTATACCACAATTGTTTTTTATTAACAAAATTTTCAAATAATATACTTTACTTGGGGCCCATGAAAAATTTGTCCCCGGGCCCGACGACGTCTCTCGACGCCTCTGTAAACATCCTTTTACTATACATACAGGTTGATAGTCAGTCCTTTAACGAAGTGATCGTAAAAAAATAATATAAAATTTTATATTAAGTAATAGAAACTATAGTACTTACCTAAGTGAACTATTGCGTTATCTGTAACAGAAAAGAGGGTTTAAAATTTTGTACACATTATTACAAAGTTTAGTTAATATTAACAAAAGCAAATTGTTCGTAGATGTGTGGCATATTTAATTAAATTTTTTACTGATATGATTCCGTGTTTTTATTTAGTACCAAGCGCCTTATGCAGGTGGTGCTAGTAAAAATATTTAAAATAAGCGCAGATTTCCGCTAACACCCTTGGGGCAGAACCATCACACACAAACAATGTTATGTTATTGGTTGCAAACACGGTAGCTCGAATATTTCTGTATTAAAAAGTAAGAGATACCTCGTGTCATTTACTTATTTTAGGTCAAATACAATTTAAAAAATCACTCTTGAACCATCGTGGTAAAATGGTATCAAAATATTTAGCAAAAAGTTTAAAAACTGTGAACAAATTAATTTTATTATACTTTAAATGTTATGAGTCGAGGTAAATTACAAAGCCTAGATAGCAAGAAGCATATTGAGCTGAAGAATTACATACTTTAGATCTTGTGTTTTCTTGGATGAATTATTTGACAGTGTTAATTGTATTTTTGATGCTTAACAACCCAATAAATAATTAAAAATGACTTACGGTAAAGCTGCGGTACACATAAATCTTGTGTACAGCCATACAAGTTTTAACACCAAGCTGTTTAAACTATGTAAGTTGGGTGAACAAGCAAAACCTTCAGTATTAATATGCAATTTTTTTTTATATATGGTTTTTAACTTGTAATATATAAAATTTTTTAACGTATATGTCGTAGGCATAATGTGAACTCCGGCATTTTATAAAACGCCTAGGCACAAAACTATTAGCTTCTTTTTTATTATTTATTTAAAAAAAAACTTTAACCAACCTTTAACCTGACCCTCTACTACTGATCAAATGCATGAGGGTCAGGTTAAAGGTTGGTTAAAGCTTTTTTTTGTATGAATACAAATGTATGGGTCTAAGAAAAAGTCATAATTTGCTCGTTTTGCCGGCTTTTTATAAAATGCCTAGGCGTTTTATAAAATGCCAGATTTCACATTATGCCTACGACATATACACAACGTCTTCTGCTGGGGTATTTAATCGAGACCAAATAGATAATTTATTGAGCACATAGCATGGTGTTAGAAATATAAATTGAACTTAATCTGCATTACTTGGTCCTTATTTAAAAAAAAATTGTTAGTTGACAATTTTTTAGCAGTCAAATCAGCAGCTTATAACGGCGAGAACAATAAGCCTAATAATAACCTTGGAACTCTCAAAAAAATTATTTTTGAGAACACAAATGTACTTTATACAAATCCGTGTAATTTTTCGACCCCACCTGCTTTTACCTTGGATCTCGAAGTTTTGTGCGTATTACTTAAAGCAGTCCTCAAATTCTCGTTTTACACACATTATACATCATTTCGGGTACCTACATAAAAACATGTTAAATCAATTTGCGAGCATATTTCGTTTTCTTTAGTTCCGTCTGCTCTGACAAAGGCTATAGTTAACTCTTTTGCAGAACTGTTAATAAAAAATTAGATTAACAGACAAGAGTCGACTAACAGCAAATAAACAAATTAAAAATGAACTATAGATTGGGCGGCAGTCACGTGCTGCGGTTTGTGTCTTTGCTAAAAAGTTCGTAGCGCCTTATTCAGATGACAGATGACGGATTCGTTTTTTATTAGGAGTTTGCATTCTGCTTGGGTATGTTCTGTGATATTAGCAATAAAGAAAATCATGAAAAAGTTCTATTATTAGTTCACAGGAGAACATGCACCCGCCAATAATATAAATTCCTTTTAAACTTAATATACCAATTCAGGCAGCGTAATCGATGTATTTGTGCGTTAATTATTAAAACTTTTGACTTTACCAATAAACTTTATTGGTGTGAACTGTTAGTTTTTTTGTTTTTTTTTCTAATGTGACTGCTTTTGCTGAATTCATTTCTCACAAAGAACATTAAGGTAGATTTGGTCTCAAAAGCATGTTAATAATCAGTGACGGACTGGGAACAAAAACCGGCCCTGACATTTAGATTATAGAGGCCCACAGCCCGGGTTGGTCAAAATTTGATTTTTATTTAAAAAATCAATAATCATTGATTTAAATTTACAAAATCAAGAACTTTGTTTTTGATTTTTTTTTTTTAAAACTTGACTATTATTTTTTTCACAACTAATCTATTAATTTTTTAGGTTACATTATATTCTCTATACAGCGTCATTCAAAAAGTATGCAACAAATGTAATAATTTTTTATTATGAATTTTATTGTAATTTTTTTTAGTTCTTGATAAATGAAGTAATACACTATTACCTCAAACTAATTTTAAGATGAAAAAAAATTCATAAAAATTCATACAACACTAGATTTTAGCTATTTCAGAAATATTCACAAGAGTAATGTGCCTTTATTGAAGAGTTACAAAAAAACCTCATGCATGGGAAAGATTATTTAGAATTAAAAATAAAACCAAATGTAAAATTTTACGATAAAATTACAATTTTTATTTTTAAAGTATTTTTAACATTCAAAAAGCATGCAACAAATGGAAAATGTTTTTATTATCGGTTTCTCAAAAAATTTTATTCTTAGGAAAAGTTGGTGCATGGTCTAAAACTAATTTTAAGTTTCAAAAAAATTCAATAAAAATTGATATAACATTAGATTTGAACGATTTTAGAAATATTTGCAAGAGTAAAGTGCTATTATTTTGAGAATTTAAAAAAAGTTCCAAATAACTTTTTTGAAAACCTAAAATACGGGCACTTTACTCTTGTGAATATTTCTAAAATCGCTAAAATCTATTGTCATATGAATTTTTATTGATATTTTTCCATCTTAAAATTAGTTTTAGACCATGCATCAACTTTTACTACCCACCAAAAGCTTTATATGGTAACCACTTACACAGACTTAATAAACTTGCATCAATGTATTTATTATGAATGTATTTATTATGAATGTATTTATTAAACAATGTGTTTTATAAAATAAGCAGATTATGAAACTACTATTTACACATGCACACGCCATCTATAGCTATGCGTCAGGTTTCGGATAATATCGGGACTAATTCTGGAGCACGAGTGGCGCGATCAAACATACGACGCTATTGCGTATTGTGGAGCCCCAGAAAAACATTCAGATTGAATACGGTATTATACGGGCAAATGTTATAATGTCACCTTTTATCATAATTTTTGCGCTCCTTTACTTCAGCGCCGAACTTATAAACCCGTAGCTTAGGCCGGCCCTTCGGGCATTTCCTCGAACTGCCAGATGGCTAGTCCTGTTAATAATGATCCTAATAGTCTTGAATAGTAATCTTTGAATTATATTGTTTTTTGAACTAAGTAAAATAAGGAAAGAACATCATAGATTACCTCATAACTTGAGTTATCGAGCAAATAATTTTGAGATTCATTCTTTATTAATTACAAACAACAAGTAGTATTTAGATACTTTTAACTACACATGTTTAAAGTGCTCTGAAACAGATAATCTTATCTTCTCTCTAACGATTTCAAAAATATGAGGCGAGTAATAAAAATAATGCAAAAATTGGCTAATATATTGACTATTTAAGTTTCTACCAATTTTATTAACAATATAAGAAGTGGCTGACGACACTACTTATCATTATATTTTGGTAGCACGTTAACATGAAAACAAAAGGTGTAAAGAAATAGACTTAAAACCATGCAACGATTCTTAAAAAAGGTATGCAATTTTTTTGTTGAAAATAGTATACTTTGTATTAAACCCTATATAAACAGAAAAACTGCTCGTACGGTTTTAAAGGTTCCAAATAATTGTGAATGTACAAAAAAGTGTTCAAAATATTGACCAAAAACTAAATTTTATATTAATCTTTAGTAAATTAAAACCAAATTAATGAATAATTCATAGCACTTTTTAACTCAAAGTGTATGCAAATCCTATTTTTTTCTGGTATATCGATTCATTATGCGTGCACGTGGGATGTTTCCTTTGATCAAGTCAACGGGTAATGAAGTGGTTAGTATATTCTATAAATAGAGTGCTCTCCATTATGCCTGCTCTTTTGTATATATATTTGTCGATCAAACATAGTAGCAACATGTTTGTTAAATTGGCCGCAGGCTGTGTGTACATATGACATTAATATTTTATGGAACTTATCATAACATCAACCAAAAAATGAATATGAAGCAGATAATACACTAAATTGTGCACTCATATTAAGACATTTTTATTTGGACCTAAGTATCGGTAAACAATTAAAGGTATACTACAAAAAATCTATTATTTTAATTAAAATTACTTCCAGTATTTTATAATATAAATAAATGAATCACAAACAGCAATTCACTTTTTCAATATCATTTAATTGTATGTTACAATAATTACGAAGTAATAAGAAATTATTATTTATTTTTCAACATAAATGGTTGAGTAGTATTAAATATTAGGCAAGTATATCGTGTACGTCTCAAGAAGAAAAACTCATGTTTGTTTGTCTGATTGAAAATACACTGAAATATCAGCCGTTGTGTAAACTTCTATTTTCGTGGTTTTAAAAATGTATTTCTGTGACTACATACCATTGGTTGTGTAATTTTTGTTGAAACTTTAAGTGAAAACTGTCTCGGAATGTATTTAAATCGTATTATTTTATCTACATTTCATGTTTTAGGAAATTTAAACCACATACACCTTCTTTGGACATTTTTCTCAAACTAAACTTTAGAATTTTGCAAGTTACGTGATATGAAAATGTTCCATTCGATTTATACGTATTACGACTGCCTTACTGTGTATTTGCATGTACTTTAAAAATACATGATATCACGAATTAAAATAGCCTCAAGCACACAAGAATAATTTAATAATTTCGTACGATATATCTTTATTTATCGCCTAACATCAGACTAAAAAATTTGTACTTAAACGACTTAAGTTGTTTTGTGTAATATTAGGCCAATAAGTATGAAATGTTCGATTTCCTTAAGTACAAAGTTTGACAGTTGGCATTTCTGACATTTTGCTTTTATTGACACTTATATATTTTTTTTATTGAAAAAAGTACACTCGATTTAATTTAAACGCACTTTTTGACAGGTGATAAATTTGTTTTTTTTTAGAGCCATAATTATTGTGAAACCATGAAAAAGTCAAAAATTCGTGTTATTTTCGAATGAGTTTCGTCGTGGAACGAATGCAGCGTGGACAACTTAAAATATAAACAAAGTGTTTGGGTAGGATGTGGCTAATAAACGCCTCAGTACGTAGATGGTTTGGTAAGTTCCGTTTAGGTGATTTTAATCTTAAAAATGAACAATTTGGGCAACGTGATACAGAGGTGGATAATGAGCTGAAAGCTGTCGTGAAAGCGGAATCATTCGGGACCCATCTATCCATTTGCTGCTGATTTGTTTTAATATTGTTGGAATAATAACGTCAAACCTTGCTGCTAATCCATACATAGTTTGAGATGCTTCAGCTCATTATTATCAACCCATCTCAGATCACCCACGTGACATTTTCAAGATTAAAATCACCAAAATGGAACTTACCAAACCATCGATGTAATACTGCACGTTTATTAAGTCACATCCTACCCAAACACTATGTTTATATTTTGAGTTGTCTACGCTTTATTCGTTCCACGACGGAACTCATTCGAAAATAACACGAATTTTGACTTTTCCATGGTTTCACGAAAATTGTTCTAAAAAAAAAAATCACTTGCTAAAAGTGACAAATTAATGAGGATGTACTTTTTCAATTAAAAAAATATACATATAATAACAATAAGTGTCAATAAAAGTAAACAAATCGGACATTTCATACTTAATGGCCTAATATACAGGGTGTTTCTTAAGTATTGCAACAAAATTTGGGAGATGATTCCTTATCGAAAATTAAGGGGGGTCTTTCATATAAAGCTTTTTCCTTAGACGTCTCCTTTCGAAGTTACACCCCCCCTAAAGGGGAGCGAAAAACTAAAGAATAAAAAAAGTTTCTTAATAAATCAAGCTTTCAAAACAAAATTGCAAAATTTTTACTCACCAAAAAGTTGCGATAAAAAAACCAACAGGGGTCACACTTTTCAGCACCCTGTGAGGGTAGGAGATGATTAAAAATATTACCATGAAAAACCTTTTAATAAGTACAAAACATCTACTAAATACCTATCATTCTTTTACATATATCCAAATTTGAGAAATAAAATAAAAACCTAATTTAACCGCTCCCCTTTAGGGGGTTTAACTCCGAAAGGAGACGTCTGAGGAAAAAATTTTATATGAAAGATTCCCCTTAATTTTTGATAAGAAATCACTTCCCAATTTTTTTTGCAATACTTAAGAAACACCCTGTATAAAATCATCAAATGTTTTTCATTCGAAATTAAAACTTCTATTAAATTTTGCAAATAAAATACAAAATAAATAAAAACACTTTGGAAATATATTTTATTCAACAATGCAAAAATATTTTTAAAAAAACGCTAGACGTTACTTTATTATTATGCTTTCAATGTTAATATATCTTGTACTTTATTGTATTTATTGTAGTAATTCTATATGTTTTATTTTAATTTTATTAATATTTCACAAATACTTATTAGTCGATTACATTAACTTTATACTGGTAAATATATTACAAAATTTCATCGTTCGGACAGATCGGCGTCATCACTTCTGATTGCAAGATCACATTACTAACGATGCGATCATTAGTGAATCTCTCAACCGTAATTGAGTTAATTTCAAGGCTAATGTTTAATTTATCAATCCCTGCATTTATAACTTCACAGTAGGGAGCATTGCGATTCATCTCATCAATTAGAGCAATAATGTAACCTTATTTTTAGCTGATGTAGGTCATGCTTTGAATTGCATTATTAAGGTGTTGTTCCAATTACATGATTTTACCTAATTTGGAATAAGCTTTCAAAGTCGCACGTTCTTGAAGATAACTTTTATTATTTAAACGATTAATTGCACTAAAATAACATAAGTAGGTATACAGGGTGAGTCACGACGGACGCGTCGGAGTTTTATGGCCAAACGGTATATATTTTCGAACTTTTGTCGCTGTTAGATTATGTAAGTCAATAAGGGCTACATTTTAAAAATATTTTCAAACATACAGGGTGCTCCAAAAAAGAGTGGCATATCAAAGTTATACTTTTTCTTATGGAATACCCTGTATATTTTTACATTTTTGGATTCCTCTTTAAATTTACTTCAAAAAATGTAAAAGGTTATATGGGTCTAAAGTCAACCGTTTTCGTGAAAATTGCATTTTCATGAAAATACAGTATTTTCAAAACTTTTCAACATTTAAAAACTTTGAGAAGTCTGAAGAAATTCGCTTGGAGATAAGATTGACAATAGATTATGTAACACTTTGCACGACCTACATTTTTAAAATATTATACAGGGCGTTTTTTACGCTTGGTCAAACTTGTGAAACTTTAAACATCGATAACTCATTTTTTTTAAATACAACACCCTATATTTTTTTATACCGTCTTATAGAAAATTTAATTCTCTTTCGAAAATATTAAGGCTGTTTTTCACCTAAAATTGATATTTTCCGAGATATCGCGATTTTATTGTTAATTATTAGGGCAAAGTAATATTTTCAAGTAGGCTATGAAGGTAGACAGCGGTAATTTGAAACAATTGAAAAAAAAACAGGAACTTATAATTTTATCGTTTGCCTACACACTTTTGACATATGTTTATAGGAAAGTTGTAGTTTTACCATACTTACGTTTAAATAGAGAGTTTTTAAAATTATTTATGCATTTATTTATTGGACCAGTGTTATAAGATAATTACTAAATCCTATAAACCAATTTTTGTCTGTTTACGATACGACACTACGATACTCTACCGAAAACAGTACCAACCATGTTTTTTTTTTAAATGTAAAATTAGACAAGTCAGTATTACTTTTTTTTTAAATCAGCGTTTCGTTCGCGTACCTAATACATTATCAATCGGTTTTTAGGACTTGGAAAACGATCAAACTCAATTATATGAAAAATATTGTGGCCCTGATGAGAAACCTCTATTTAAACGTAAAAATGGTAAAACTACAACTTTCTTATTAAAAAAATGTCAAAAATGTGTAGGAACACGACAAAATTATAAGTTTCTTGTTTTTTCTTTCAATTGTTTCAAATTACCGCTTCTACCTTCATAGCCTACTTGAAAATATTACTTTGCCCTAATAATTAACAATAAAATCGCGATATCTCGGAAAATATCAATTTTAGGTGAAAAACAGCCTTAATGTTTTCGAAAGAGAATTAAATTTTCTATAAGACGGTATAAAAAAATATAGGGTGTTGTATTTAAAAAAAATGAGTTATCGATGTTTAAAGTTTCACAAGTTTGACCAAGCGTAAAAAACGCCCTGTATAATATTTTAAAAATGTAGGTGGTAAAAAGTGTTACATAATCTATTGTCAATCTTATCTCCAAGCGAATTTCTTCAGACTTCTCAAAGTTTTTAAATGTTGAAAATTTTTGAAAATACTGTATTTTCATGAAAATGCAATTTTCACGAAAACGGTTGACTTTAGACCCATATAACCTTTTACATTTTTTGAAGTAAATTAAAAGAGAAATCCAAAAATGTAAAAATATACAGGGTGTTCCATAAGAAAAAGTATAACTTTGATATGCCACTCTTTTTTGGAGCACCCTGTATATTTGAAAATATTTTTAAAATGTAGCCCTTATTGACTTACATAATCTAACAGCGACAGAAATTAGAAAATATAAACCGTTTGGCCATAAAACTCCGACGCGTCCGTCGTGACTCACCCTGTATGTTAAGAAATTTTCTTACGCACGGTAAGCAAAAAGTATAGTTTTTAAGAAATATCAAAGTAGACTTACGTCAAAATTGACATCGTACGAACATTTAATCAAGCTGGTTTATTATTAGCGAAAAAGTGATAAAATTGTTCATATTATGTGGTTGTAGAAAAGGTATAGTACAAAACTCGAATTGTAAAGCAATTAGGCATAGGTAGGTAAAGGTATGCTTCATACAACTCTTGTAATGTAATATTCTATTACGAAAACTATTAGTTTTAAAAGCTCAAAAGTTTGAGAACACTTGCCATGGTAAGAAACATATTTGGATATCATGGAACACATCATATTTTTCAAATTGCAGACCTAACGTTCGTAGTGAAGTCATTCAACACATTATTTTTATCTGGAAGAAATAATTCAAACACCAGGTTTGCTGGACAGGAAACAGCGAATATTACTTGATATTCACGAAGCTTAGATTGTGCTTTTCTAGATTTCTTCATGTGATTGCTCAAAAGCACGACCTTTATTCAAAGAAGACCTGGAACTTGGTTTATCTTTGGAGAAAAGTTATGTAGGGTATATCGTGGCAATCACTGAGGAAATGCTACAAAGGATCTGACAATAATCAACAAGCACCACTTTGATACTACAACACTGCAACCAACTGTGTAGGCATCACAACTTATTAATATACATTTATTATGTTAAAAATAAGCACTCGAATTGTAATAAATCTATAAGTTTATTAAATTCAAATTCAATTATAAGAGATTGCCTTTGTTTTGTACACACCACAAGTTATTTTTCATTAGTTAGCTGATAAATATTTTAACAGTCCGAAAACTGCTGTAAATAGTAATAATAGATAATATATTTTATAATATGATATATTTATGTGACTGATTTTTTTATTACTATGGCTTATCGCAGCTTTATTTGTGATTATATTTACAATTTAATATGTATTATTCATAAAAATCTGTGATAAATTGTATTTGAATGGTGATAAAACCCTTTAGGCACTAATAAATGTTTGTTAACATTGTGCATGAATCACAAATCGCTTCTTTTTTTTGGATTAATTTAAAATGCTTTTAGTTTTGTTTAGCTTTAATAATTTTTGGAAATTACTACGTTATTTCTACATAAAATTAATATTTTGTATCGAAAACTTATCATGAAAACTTTTTACTTAAATTACTTTTACATTTTTAGAGGAGCATTTTAATCCACTTTACTTTAATTTCTCGCAAAACAGAAAAGTAAAATTTTTAGAAAATTTAAACACTCTCGATTCAACTGTTTAAGTGGATTTATTATTTTTGAAGTGAGTTTTTTTGTTAAATAAGTCCGTAGTAACATGATTGTGTTTACAATTTCAAATATTTTGCCCCAGTCCATTCATATACCGGGTGTTAACCACCAGCCGTGAACATAGGGAATTAACATTGGTTTTAACTGTTTTTCGGATTCCTGCTCACCAATTGAATTTATATTAAAATTAATGGCAATAATAGAAAGATAAAATTATTACGCATCATTTGAGACCATTAATAAGCTTAAATGTTTAATATTTAATTTATAATTAATATTTTAAAATTGGATTAATTTTACAAATATAAGTAGCCATGACTGTCAATCTGACATTAGTTTTCATTAATTTTTGTTATCTGTCAATTTTTAAATCAGCGAGTTATTTCTTTAACGATTTTGATTAAAATGAAGAAAAAAAAAACTATAATAGAGGAAGAGTTTTAATGGTTAAAGAAATAACTCGCTGATTTAAAAATTTACAGATAATAAAAAAAATTAATGAAAACTAATGTCAGATTGACAGTCATGGCTACTTATATTTGTAAAATTAATCTAATTTTAAAATATTAATTATAAACTAAATATTAAACATTTAAGCTTATTAATGGTCTCAAATGATGCGTAATAATTTTATCTTTCTATTGTTGCCATTAATTTTAATATAAATTCAATTGGGGAGCAGGAATCCGAAAAACAGTTAAAACCAATGTTAATTCCCTATGTTCACGGCTGGTGGTTAACACCCGGTGGATTACTTTTACATTGATGTTGTTTATGCAACCCTAACGGAAAATATTTAACTTCTTCGCCGTAAAATCAAAAATGCTTTCGACTCTATTTCGAGACAAACTATCCTAAAGGCAGTGGACGAAATTAATTTGAGGACTAACCACTACTGACTACATCATACATAACGGCGCGCACTTTAAACAATTTAACTAATTATTTATCTGGTGTTTTAAATTTATTGTCATTTCGTTATTTTATTAGACCTATAAAATGTTGTGTCACTTTTATTCATATTATAATTTCAATTTTTTTACAGAACATTCGCGATTTTATATATTATTTTACACAAATTTTAAAATTTCAACAAGTTTTTTGAAAAAAAAAGGTATGTTGGTTACCAATCTAAAAAGCTAATTTTTTTGTCTGTCTGTTGGTGTAAAAATCCAATATGGCGGCCATAAGAAATAAAAAAGTTGACTATCGCAACTTGAAATCTAGAAGGCTTAGAAAATTTCTGTTGACGTCATCAAACCCAGGACGGTCAAAAACATAAAGTTACCAAGTTTAAATAAAATAGCGTCAATGGTAGGGAAGATAATAATATTTTTCTAAAATCACATTTTTCAGTTTTTTTGTAATAAATCAAAAACGAATCAAAATATCCAGGATTTCTTTTCAGATTCTCAATGGCCATAAAAATGTGCAACTTTTCTCTAGTTTAACCGACCTTGTATCTCTTACCGTTTCCAAGATAGCAATGGTGAGCATCGAAAAAAGCAAAGCAAGTTGCTATATAATTATATAATTGTAAAAAGTCAACAACTTTTGTTATGTTATGCAATAAGTAAAAAGGAGTATCTTTTTTGTCAGATTTTATTTACTAAAAGCAGTATTTTTAATCGATGTTCGGTTAATTATAAATAACAAAAACTGTCAGTTATAAGCTTTTTGTGTTTTTTACTAAATTTTAGTCATTGCTACCGCACACTGCATACTGACAAAAACGTAATTTTATTGACATTTTGTGTAAACATTAACTAACATTTTGTAATAAATACTGGCAAAAAATAGTTCCACAGACTAAAAAGTAATTTTACTGACATTTTGTTTTAAATCCTGAAAAATAAAGAAATTTTACTGACAAAATGTAGCATCTAATACCTACTGACATTTGTCAATTTCATATTGACAATTAAAATACAAGCCTTTAATAGTATAGATGGCATACTGTTTGTCTGAAAAATATAGTTAGTTATAGAATCTATTTGAACTAGGACTTTTAAATGGTCAGTAATAGTTAAGAAAATAAACACGTTTTACTAAAGTCAGACTAAAAACTATTTCGTTGCTGTAATTGTTTTCAGCTAGATTATCGACTGTTTAAGTATTTAAAAAAAGCAATAACCACAATATAGTTGTACGAACATCAGTCACAACAATTGTCGAAAGTATTTTGAGATAAGTACATTTATTACAGAGTAAAAACATTATCAACTATTAATTTGACGAAACTCTACCAATTTTATTACAAATCTTGTTTTATTCACTTCCAATAACACGTTTTAGTTACTGCTGTTAAAAATGTCAATTTTAATTTTTTATTTATTTGATGTAAACCCACTGGATATCATTTGTTTTTAACTTAATATTTATATTCGCAGTTTACGTCATAGTCTAATGTAGAAGGAATGTGGATATTGTGCGACACGTCGGTATTTATTTGCCCTATTATTGAATTTCTGTAAAAAGCATTTTACTGCTAGGGACGAAAATTTAGAATGCGAATAAATCAGACTTACTGCTGTAAAAAATAATTAGGTACAGAATTTTTTTTTAGGTATAGTATCATAAAAAACAATTTCTGCTAAAAAAATATTCAAGGCATACTTTAATTATCACGATAAGAGCACACCACAAAGTTATGTTTCAGAAACAGTCATAGTTTTATTTACCCTTAATTATCATTTTAATAACTAATGATACATTATTATTATAATAAAGACAGGTTTAGGAAATAAACGTAAATCTTTAAATAAAACAATATTCATACCGTTACTGTTATAAAAGTACTTAGCCTTAAAATTAACAAACTTCTATTTAAACACTGTTCTGGTGTGTACTTTTGATTTACTTAATAATTAATAGTAAATATAGGTATATAAATATTAATTAAAAATTAATAATTGCTTACTTAATAATTGGACAGTATTTTTGCAATAGAAAATTGTTAAAACTTTTTATGTTCTGTTACTCGGTGCGCACCAGCTGCAAAAATTCTAATCCTATCATGACAAAATTGTATGACCATGTCTTAATCCTACACTCGAACTGCATAAAAATATTTTCGAACCCTTGATTATATGGGTAAATCCTAATTTAATGTTCGATGAATTAATCCTAACATTTGTCCAATTTTATAGGTCGGTATAAATACAATGCGGCAAGTACATATGATCAGTGTTTAGGTTCTAAAATACATTTCGATTTTCACAAGTAAGCTAAATTAATAAAACTTCACGAAGAAACGTTTGGAATCGCGATTCATATTAACAAAAAAAAGTTGAGCAATACAAAGATAATTACATTTCTCGAGTAGATTTTGTTAAATGTTGCTTTTTTATTTTTCGATTGCAGAAATTTTATATTGTATGTGTCCTTCATATGTTATGAACGACACATAAAAAAGTTTTATCGACAAAAACGTTTTATTTAGGTTCTAAAAATTCGATTGATGCAAAAATTTGCGGGGGCATATCTTGTGGAACACCCTGTACTTTACATTTGATTTTGACACCGAACAAGGGAATTTTTCCTAATTTAATCGATGTTAAGTCTTGAATTTAAAACATTCTGTATAAAATAGTTCCTAAGGTATCATGTTAAAAAAAAATAGTTAATGGGTTTCTTAATTTATAGGTACTAAATTAGGTGCCTTTTTTGTATACATGTATATTTGAAACTTATCGAGATTTGCGCTCCTTGAATTTGTAGGTGATAAGATTCTACGGATCGACAAGGATAAAACTGTGCATTTACTATTGATTGGAACCAATCGTTTCGTTATAAAATTTTTGGGGGTTTCAAACATACAAAAATGATTTTAATATTTGGTGCAATCTTTTACCGAAACTGTCGGAGCAGATTTATACTAATATTTAAAACCGGTCACTTAGATGTGGCAAGAATTTTCGCTTAGTGAAGAAAGTATTTCCGTTCTACCGAATTTTATACAATCGAACAGCCTAAATTCCGATTTGAATGCACGAGACGTGCTGCAAAAAAAGAATTATTTTCATGTCAGTAACATACACAATGAAGGAAACCCCAAGACGTTCCAAATATCAACGGCAAATATACGGTAGATGATCATCGATCATATTATCTGATCTAGAGCTTCAGGGTGTACATACAAAAGGAATTCCATTAAATATACATACATAGGGGAAATAACAATAAGTAATAGATTGGTTACAAGTTTTAAGTAAGCCAATTCTACTAAACATGTGTTTTGATTGAGTAAAGATATTGTTAAGTATTCGTATACGTCCATTAAAACATTTTGTGATTCAATAATATAATAAAATAGTATGACTTTCATGAAAAACATGCAAATTTTAAATAAGTATTTACTTGATTTTAGTCTAAAAGAAAAAAATTAATTATCAAAAACAAGTTGAAAATACATGATACGGTAGCAGCGGCGGGTCTATGAAATCCTAAGGGATCTTTCAATCTCGGTAATCTCAATGTTGGAGGGGCGTATCTTATATGTTTTCCAGCTGTTTCTAAGTCAACTAGTAGTCCTCTCGATGTTAATCACTTACAATTCTGCAATTTTTGAGTAATTATTGTTTCAGGTTCAGAGAATTTGAGTTACAAAAAAGAGCAAGAAAAAAAGAAATTTTGAATACAGTAGGCATAAATGGTAATAATTCTGAGTCAAAGCTGACGCAGATTTTTTAAAACTATTGCCTTACCTTTATTAAGCCTAGTCCAGATTGTAAGAAAATGTTTCGGAACAGTGTTCATGAACAATGTTCCCGATGTTTCGGAACAGCTCAAATTTGTTTCTAGCTTGTTTCGGAACTTGTTGCGAAACACAAAAGGCCTGTTCCTTGTTTCCCGTTGAAATGGGAAACATTGGAACATTGAACAAGTTTTTTGTCAAACACGGTTCAGTCAAACAGAGTTTTGGTTAGTGATTCTTGGTTATATTTTATACAATGTGGAATCAAGAGAAAACTTTACAACTCATAGAAAAAATCCACAGTTCATCTTGTTTGTGGGATGTCACCTGTGGTGACTACAAAAATAGAAATAAAAAAAGGGATGGTTTTTTAAATATTGCGCAAGCATTTGATGTTACCGTTGCCGAAGTCGAAAAAAAAGTCCACATGCCGTTAAGTAAAATAAATAAATTGGCAGCACAAATTCCTGCAATAGCCTCACTGGACATGATAATCAGTTGAGAAACACCGAAACACGGACTTAAGTCTGGACGCGGAACAACGTATACAGATTGTTCCGAAACAATTCGCAACTGTTCAGGCACATGTTCAATATTGTTCCGAAACATTTGTTTACAATCTAGACTAGGCTTTAAACGAACATTTTAAAAGAAGATCTACAGTTTAAAATTAAAAACATACCTCTTAATGTATAAATTAGTTAGCAAGAAGTGCAAATACTATGGAAATATAAAGGTACGAAAAAACGATGTTTAAAATGCAAAAATGACAATAAATCAAAGTATATCTGCAAAAAAAGCCATATATTTTTATGCTTAAGACACGTTAATATTTAGTGCGAAAACTGTGTGAATAAAACTTTTATTGTTATTTTTAATTGTTTTCATCTCTATTTTACTTATTTTTTTTATACAGTGTGTTTCACTTTTCGATGGGCCACTATTGCTATCTCCGTAAATAATGAAAATACAAGGTTGGTTAAATGGGACAAGGGTTAGCTATTTAGGTTTGTATTTCAAAACAGATCTTGTTTTGTTTAAAAATTCCATGGCTTGCGTGATATAACGAAAAAATCGAAATCGATCAAAATTTTTAAACTTAAATATCTCGGCTATTGTTGCGAATACACAAAAACGTCAATGGAATTTTTTTTTGTAAATTTTGTTGTCTATAAGATGGTGATAGTCAATTTTTTTTAAATAAATTATCGTGCGAGATATTTGACAAAACAACTTTTTTTTAAATGGCAGTCGTAGTAGGTGATGACTTAGATTTAAAGGTAATTTTTTTCTCTTTACAATGATATAATATTATGTATGTCTATTTTAAAAAATAAGCGAAATAACTTAAAATAATGCAAAATCATAAGATAGAAATCAAGGTTGCCATGGTAAAAAACAAAAACCGAATTGTTTTATTTCGAGCTTTGCTTGTCTATTATGTCACTCATTAAACAGGAATATTACAACAAATGTTATGCGAAATTAAAATAATCATACTAATAGCCATAACATGAATGTAGTTTATACCTCTTACTATGACATTAGCAAAACAGGATTTAAAATATCTACATATGTCAATTTACATGATTTCCAGTTGACACAATTATTATAATAAACAAGCAAGGGTAGAAATAAAACAATTGAAGTCGGTTATTGTGTTTTTTTTTCATGGCAACCTTGATTATCTTATGATTTTGCATTTTTTTAGGTTATTTCGCTTATTTTTGAAAATAGAAATACATAATATTATATCATTGTAAAGAGAAAAAAATTACCTTTAAATCTAAGTCATCACCTACTACGACTGCCATTTAAAAAAAAGTTGTTTTGTCAAATATCTCGCACGATAATTTATTTAAAAAAAATTGACTATCGCAATCTTATAGACAACAAAATTTACAAAAAAAATTCCTTTGACGTTTTTGTGTATTCGCAACAATAGCCGAGATATTTAAGTTTAAAAATTTTGATCGATTTCGGTTTTTTCGTTATATCACGCAAGCCATGGAATTCTCTACTGCAATGTTATTTCATTTACTTTTAAGAATAAAATTGCAATAAATGCTGATGCATCAGTTACTAAAACATGTAACATTTCAAAAGGGCCAAGTTACGAGGATTTTAACTTAAGTAAAACACATTAACGTTAAAATATTACGGTCATAACTTGGGTCCTACAAGGCCAGCATTTGGGTTTCGTCAATCAACAAAAGATTTGTTGTTTACATCATAAGTAGAACAAACTACTCGCACTAATATGTGTTTATAGGAAAGAACGACAAAGATGCAACTACAATAAAAAAGGGCTAGCAAGAGGAACCAAAATCTTAGAACAGTCACGCTGGGGTAGTTAAGAACCAACCACCGAGAAATGTACAGCCGGTCGAAAAATAAAGGAGTTTGTTGTTAAAATTGTTGTTTTATTTGTTTCTTACTGTGTAATAATTGCTCTAGACCTGTGTACTACGTAAAACAACGTTTGCGAGTCCAGCCACATTACAAAGACGATCACGAGCCAAAATTAAAAACAATAAACATAAGAGTAATAAGGACTCTTCTCCAACAGTGCGGCCTATGTACACTTGTACAGTACGGTTCGTCACAATGTATATGTATAAAATATAAC
The DNA here is from genome assembly GCA_947652605.1 of Elmis aenea. Classification (NCBI taxonomy): domain Eukaryota; kingdom Metazoa; phylum Arthropoda; class Insecta; order Coleoptera; family Elmidae; genus Elmis; species Elmis aenea. The sequence continues at coordinate 38,087,061 of OX393577.1, forward strand.
AAATAATATGTCAACAATATATTGCAAACGTGCTGCATTTTCTATACCGCGATAGTTAAGCTCCAATGTAAACAATACCACGTTAACATGAAGTTGCGTGCAGAGTTATATTATAAGCTTAGTCACGTCTAATATTAAATGTATACATTCACTAAACAGTTTCAGACTAATTTGCACCTGCTTGAAATATGTTAACATATTAATTTCAAAAATCAAATAACTTTCGAGCAAAGCGCACAAATGAAGCCATTAAACAGTGGCAATAAAACTTTAACTTTGCAATTTGAAATTTGAGTTGCACATTTTCCCATTATTTCCCATGTGGTGCTCGCTACGAAATTGCATTCATATTTTGCTTTAATTGATGTAAGTTGGTTTCATGACAAAATTTTTAAATTAGTGTAGTAACCTATCTATCACATAAAAAACATTTTAGTAATCATGATTCTGATCTCTATGCGTAACTAAAAAAACTATATTAGAACGGCGCACTAAATTCTAGAGATCTCCTATAAGCAAAACGAATACTGTAGGTCTAGGTTAACTTTTTTTTATAAACAGTAGACCTTAGAACAAAAAATCGTTCAACTAAAAGCAACACGTGGATTCTAAATCGTGGTAATTGCACGTCTATATTTTTCCTTTTTAATATGCATAAGGTAGAGCATAAGGTCTACCCGGTTTGGCCGGGACAGTCCCGCTGTTCAGGGTAAGTAATGGTGTCCCGATCGGTTTCGCACTGATTTTGTTGTGAATTCTGTCCGCGCCGGCAACAAAAAGGGCTAAGGAGCTAAGAAAACCGTGTTTCACTGTCATTTTGTCTTTGCGCGGTTGTACCGGTGGTAATTAAAAAAGGGCCAACGCATGACCAATGTTTTAATTATAACTAGGTACATGCGTAAATTAATATGGAGGTGCATAATAATAATAAGCTTAGTGAATAAACGCATCATAAAACGAAAGAAGATGTCATAGGCGATGTTAACCTAATGTACCTTTATCCCAGAGTTACCGGAATTAGAACAAAAGTAAAATAACATAGATATCTATTTCATAACTACATATATTAAGGGTGTTTTAACAAGAGATGTATAATTTGTTTTTCTAATAAATTTTCAAAGATTTACTATAATTTTTTTCAATTTCGTTATAGAGTAGAGACATAGATTATGTATAGAATAGCACATCATTCACATGGCCGCCTCGGCTCTTTTTACGGACCGCCACCCTTTTCTTGAGGATTTTGTCAATTTTTCACAAAGATTCAGCTCCATCTCAGCAATAGCAGCTTCGATGTTGTCTTTGAGAAGGAAATTTGAATGTGGAATATTGGCATAGACTTTTCCTTTGTTATAGACCCATATAAATTAGTCCAATGGTCTCAAATCGCATAAATTTGGTGGCCCACTGATGTCGCAATTTCTTCGAAATCAAACGACCTGGGAACTTGGAACGTAATAAAGTGATTGTTTCGCCTCAGGGTGATTGAAATTTGAGGGCGACCATGGGGATCTCGCTTATTACTGAAGATAGAGGGTAGGTTTAAATTTGGCAAAGTTGCTTAATTTTATACTCATCAATAATCAAAACAGATTTGAAAAATCTTCAACTGTTTTTGAAAACAATTAAAAAAACTGAAAAAGTGACTTCGTTTTTTTGCTATAACTTTTTTGTTTATATATTTTTTTATCTGTCAAAAATTTTACATGGCCACTTTTATTTTACTTTTAATGGTGCTATCAATTTTTTGCCGTATCTACATCAATTAATTGTTCGCAAACTACTGTCAAATTTGGCGCCAAAACATAATGGCCGCAAAAAAAAGTTGTATACCTCTAAGTTGGCCACCCATTATAATGTATTAATTAAAAACTTCTGCTTCTGAATTCATAGGTAAAAATCAAATAAAATGTAAATATTCTACAGGATTAAAAACCCATGCTTTTTCCATTTGATAAAAGATTAGATTTACAATTGATCTCAGATTCACGCGTCACTAAAATTTTCCAAATGTGTTTGCTTATTTCCTTAAGATTTTTGTGGATTAATGATTTAAGTAGCTGAATATTTTTAGAATTCGTTTAGTTACAACAAATAAACTTAAACATGCAAATAAATTACACATTTAAGCTGTTTGTGCTTAAATAATTTTACAAGTTTGTTTACTCTTCATAAATTTTAGTGGGCCTCTTGTGCCCTGTTTAAGCACCATTTCATAAAGTAACATTTAAGTGTGTACAGTTTCAGACCGTTAATTTTTACTGTGTTTTTACAACTGTAAAACAAACGGTTTACGTATAAAATAAAACTGAGCTAACCAATACACACAAAAGTTAATTACAAGCTACTGAAAATTATATTTGTTGTTTCAAATATTTAAATAGACAATAAATCTAGGTATCTATTAGAAATAAGACTGTTAATGTGTTGTATAAGAAAAAGCAAATGTGTAATTTTATTTTCTTATTATACAAATAATTCTTTTGTATTTAAAAACAAAAACTGTTTTTTTTATTAAAAAAAAGTGTTCTTCTAAAAACAAAATTTGTAGAAAAAAATTGTTACACAGTTTAGCTTACCTTTAAAACATTTAAAAAAACTATTTGAATATATCCTGTATTTACCTAGAAAGATAATTGCGTTTTTTATTTATACAGTTTTGATCTTTACCACTGTTATTTAAAAATATTGTATAAAATTAGGCTGGGATGAAAGGATTTCATTATTGTCATATTTTAAAGTGAAAAAGTCTATGTGATATTTAAAAGCTACCAAACCAAAAATAAAAAAGTAACTAAAAATAAAATATAAGTAGCTTTTAAAGTACAAGTTATTTTGATACCACATTTTATTTTTCACTAACAATAAAATCCAAATGATGCATTTAAGTCATATTATTTTTTAAATTTTTTTTTTTTTGTGTGTTTGAATCTGCTGTTTATTATTGTCATATTGTTTTCAAAGCAAAATTCTATTAATCTCCTTCCATTGTTATTTAGTACGTCTTCCCCATATCTTCCCAGCACTGTGCCATACTTTTTGACATCATTACCCACTCTTCCATTAAAATCTCCTACTATGATTGTTCTCCCTCGTATTTCATCCACTGTTTCTTGTAGTTGTCTATAAAATATATCTTTATCCTCTTCTGCCGCATTCTCATTCGGTCCATATGCCACTACCACCCCTATCAATTCTTTATTTGTAATTTGTAGTTCTACCATCAATACTCTTTCTGATATCCCTTTCCATTTTTTAACTTTTTCACTCCATTGTTTACTTACTACGCAGGCTACCCCAGCTTTAGCAAATTCCGTTTCTTTTACTCCACTATGTATTAATATATGCCCTTTGTCGAGTTTTACTATTCCTTTCCCTTTTTTCTTCGTTTCCGTTAATCCTAATATTACTAATTTTCTATTGTCAAATTCCTCTACTAATTCTACTTCTTTACCTTGAATGCTTCTTGTATTCCATGTTCCTATATTTACTGTCCATTTCCGTTGCTCATTGTCATTTATATTCCCAATGCTTCCGTTTGGGGTACTCAAGTGGGAATTCCAGATTACCCCATCTTTAAACTTGCTTGTTAGTTTTTTGAATCTGAGTGTTTGTTTTCCCTTTTTGCCAATTTCTGTTCCACTCCGTCCCATATATATAGTTCGTCGTCGACATAAAGTTTTTTATATCCAATTCTTATCTTGTGGCCCTGCTTACTGGCCTCTTTTGCTTTTTCTATAATTTTTCCTTGTATTTCCCGCTCCATGACCGTAAGGTCATTGTCTACATACAATATCCATAAATACACAAGAGAGGTAAAAAGTAGGGATGAAAAGTCAATAATAGATTATATTATTGTAGAGGACACAGAAAGGAGCAAAGTCATAAATGCTAGAGTATACCGAGGGGCAGAAATAGGCAGTGATCATTATCTACTTATGGCAACATTACAAATAGGACAAAATGATCCAGAACGAATAAAACAAGATGAAAAGAAAAATATAATAAAAATAAAAGCATATAAACTAAAAGAGAAGGATGTACAACAAAATTTTCGAGATTATATAAAAACTGAGAAGCAAAAGAGCGAAGGGGACGAACAAGGAAAGGATTTGGAGCATTTATGGACAGATTTCAAAAGAATTATTCTCAAGTCTGCCGCAAGGGCATGTGGGACAATGAAACAGGGTAATAGTAATAATAGGAAACAAACGGCCTGGTGGACCGAAGAAGTCAAAAGAGAAGTGAAGGAAAAGAAAAGACTATGGAAAAAATACCTGACAACAAGCAAACCAACAGATTACGAAAAATATAAACAACAAAGAGAAAAGGCGAAACGGACTGTGCTAGAAGCAAAAGCAAAGACTTGGGAGGACTTTGGGAAAAGAATGGAAGAACATTATGCGAGCAATCAAAAGCTCTTCTACAAGGTATTAAAAAACCTAAAACAAGATAAAAACCATACATTAAAGCAAATAATGGATAAACAGGGAAAAATACTGACAACAGAAAAAGAAATTATCGAAAGATGGGGTAATTATTTTAAGGAGTTATTGGAAAGTGATAACACAATGAATGACGAGGAAGAAGAACAAGGACAGGAGGAATACGAAACAATTGAACAAGAATATGAACAAGAAATAACCGAAGATGAGTTGGATAGAGCGATTCATAAAATGAAAATTGGAAAAGCAGCAGGGCATGATGGCGTTTTACCTGAAATGATTAAGTACATGGGAGTAGAGGGTAAGAAAATGCTGTTAAGAATAGTAAATAAAGCTTGGCAGAAAAAAGATATTCCAAAGGACTGGGAGGTATCTGTTATATTACCGATATTCAAGACTGGCGACAGCAAAAATTGCGAAAACTATAGAGGCATATCTCTACTTAGTGTAGTAGAAAAATTATATGAAAGAATATTGGAGGAGAGATTAAGAAAACATTTCGAAAGTAATTTGGAAGAGGCGCAATGCGGATTTAGACCGGGTAGAAGCACGCAAGATCTAATTTTTACGCTAAGACAGTTAAGTGAAAAATCAATGGAACATTCAAAGATGGTGTATTTGTGCTTTATCGATCTTTCTAAAGCCTTCGATAGAGTGCCAAGGGAAAAGATCTGGAAGATATTGAAACAAAGTAGAGTTCGAGAAGGATTATTAAACGCCATCAAGAGTTTATATAAGAGCAGTAGAAATTATGTGCGAACCCACAACAGCAGTTCCCAGGAATTTATAACAACAGTGGGAGTAAGACAAGGAGGCACATTAAGTCCTCTGCTCTTTATAATTCTTATGGATAAAATTATTAAAGAATGTAAGCAAAACACAAAGAAAGCCTACTGGGGTTGGAATAAACTAAAACCAATATCCTTAACAGAATTAGCCTTTGCAGATGATGTGGTGTTATTAGCTAAAAGCGAAAAGGACTTGCAATTTAATCTAGGCGTATGGGCAGATACATTAAGCAGATATAATATGAATATTAATATAACAAAGACAAAGGTTATGGTTATAGCGAAAAATCATGAACCAGCTACAATAATGCTAGACCAAAAAAAGATAGAACAGGTAGCAAGCTTTAAATATTTAGGAACAATAATTGCAGAAAATGGTAAATTGGAGGAAGATCTGAATAACAGAATAGCGGCAGCGACGAAATTTTACTACGCCACAAATAAATGTTTGATAAGTAAGAAGGAAATATCAAAAGAGACGAAGACGCGAGTTTTTAATGCAGTGTACGTACCCATCCTCACGTACAGTTCAGAAACTTGGACACTAACTCAAAAACAAAAACAAAGAATACAGGTACAGGAAATGAGATTTTTGAGAAGAATAGAGGGTTGTAGACTGATCGATAAAATCAGTAACGAAAAAATCCGAAATAAACTTGGAGTAACAGATATTAAGAAAAAGATGGAGACGAATCAATTACGATGGCTGGGGCATTTACTACGCATGCCAGAAAGTAGATACGCGAAAATAGGATGGAAAATGCAGATAGAGGGAAAAAGAGCTAGAGGAAGGCCAAGAATAAAATGGGAAAAAGAAGTGAGGAAGAGACTAGAAGGAAAAGGAGTCAGCTGGAAAGATGTGCCACAATTAGCCAACGATAGGAAGGAGTGGAGAAAGATAATACAGTAACAGAAAAGCAACCTCGACACCGAAAGGTACAAGAGGAAACGATTAAGAAGAAGAAGATTTTTTAAAAATATTAGCCACTGATTTATAATAATTTGTATTGAAAATGTTTAAGAAGGATTGTATTTAGCAAATAATACTTAAAATCGCCAAATTTTCATTTTGTAAGTTTAATGATAAAACATCTTAAATATTTCCCTAATAGACTAACGAAAATTCTTACGAACACATTGTTTATTTCAGGTTTTTAGTAATGAGAATCGTATAAAAAGTTGGAGCTTGAAACTATTCTTAAAATTTTAGGTTACCCCAACAATGTTTATGACTTTCTATAGTTGCATTTATAACAACAAACATTTGGTTTCCATAAATTACAAGTTCATTATTTCTTGTTTGAGTGAACTAGAATACGAGAATTGTAAATATTATGACTATTTCCTTTAATGTAAGCAGACAAAATGAGAACCAACCAGCTTAAAATAAACGTGTAAAATATATGCTTACATATTTCAGAGAATAATGTCCCAGTCTAAATAATCAGAATTTAAAACAAAAGAATACGTTTTGCTTAAGCACATCATATTTATTCACGGTAAATGCGCAAGACTCGTTTGAGTTGACAAAAAAGCACATTTACATAAAAAATGCGAAATGTTAAGGTTGAAAAAGAGTAAACGAACAACAACCATTTTTTTGAATGTAGTAAATAGTCTACATTATGCTTTTATTTTAATATTTTTTGTCTCTTCCTTCCATGAATAAACAAACTTTATGTGTATAAGGGAATGAAAAAATTGATTCTCTTCAAGTTAAAAATAATTTTTTTACGATGTCGTCGTTAAATGACTATTACAGTACAGTGTGGACCAAATTCGAATGTTTTACAGTATTTCAAGTGTGTTGTTTATAGCGAAATTACAATGTAGTAGCACACGTAAACAGAAACGTTTAAATAACTTATTCGAATTGAATAATTTATGGAATATAGATTGTCATAAATTATTAAAATGTTTAGTTTTTATTTCACGTTATTGTTAAACTTAACAAAACATAATTTTATGCTTTAGTTTTTTCTGAATTTGCACATTCTTGCAACTTTACATAGAATTAAGCGGTCCCCGAAGTTCAACTTACGAACTCACAAGAAAATATGTATTATGTGGTAGTAGCTGATAAGATTTTAAATTATAAGGATGTATCGTTAATTTAGTTTTTATAATAAATTAATTATAATAACATTCTCTTCAACAAGTCGCCTCTAGTTATAACAATATGGACATACAAAATTAATTGTAGGGAGAGCGGGGTAATGACGCTCAGTGGGTAATTGCGCTCACCGTCATTTTGCGCTAGTTTTCAAATATTTAAAAGGGAAACTTAGCAGCCACCTAGCTCTCGTTCTAATAAACGCAATGCCGTAAGTAAAACGTATTTCACCATATAACGCAAGTTAATTGAATGTGTGCCATTTTTAACATTTTCTTATAAGAAATCGCCGACAAAAAAAAAACCGTAAGTAGTTCAATTAGTTTTGTTTGAGTTTGTGCTTTGGTCTCCTATGAAATTTGTGCAATTTTTAGCAGGAGTGACCATATAAAGCAATTTCTTAAATTCAAGGCTAGTTTAGTAAAATATCGAATTTAGACAATTGTGCAACAGGGGGTAATGGCGCTCAATTAGCTACGGTATTACCGCTCAGTGAGCGGCATTACCCTCATTGATATTTTAATTTAATTTAATTTATATTTTAATTTTTCTCATAGTAATTGTGCACAAGAAAAATAACAACTAGTAAAGCATCCTGGAATATCAATATCCAATGCTGTTTACACATAAAATAGGTGGGCGCCATTACCCACTAGCAGGTGGGTAATGGCGCTCACTTACATGTTTTAAAATTTTTAATAACTTTTTGTTCTTTAAGGTTCAATCAAATTTGACCTAACCCGAACACTAAGTAATGTTTTGGCGACAATAACCTCAAATTACAACGTAATTGTTGTTACGGTTTAGAATATATGAATTATTTTGCTTAAGTGGGCGCCATTACCCCTCCCTCCCAGGATTAAGCAACTGTTGCAGAATACAGCCAGCAGTAAAAATTAAATATCAATAAAAAATAAATAAAAGAAAACGATAGAACGGAAACGTAAGCGCTTAAGAGCAGTACGAGGACGTTATAAAACTTTTCACTGCCGTTCAGTTAGAGCTCAAACATGAAAAACAAAATCCCTACAATAATCGATTGGTCGAAGCACTAGGTTCTATTTGTCGTAATATAGAATTATTTTTAACTATTATTAAATATTTGTATTAATACCTTTATACCGGGTGTAAATGAAGTGTGGTACACCCTCTTTTTTTTCTTTATTTTTGATTTTAGATTAATGAAATTTTAGACATATCATATGTGCAAAAAACCGGGTTTTTTGAACACATGCACACAATCGTTTCACTTCCGGTTTCGCCGGAAATGACCCCAACTTTGTTATTTTAAATGGAACACCCTGTATATTTTTAAATTTTTGGAAAGTGGAGGCGATTTTGAATACAAATGCACTATTTTGGTTAATTTTTAAAACCTCAAAAAAAAATTTAAACAAAATTTAGTTTTTTATTAAGGGTGCCGTGACTTGCATAAATTGATTTTTATTATGTCAAAAATTGTCCAAAAAACGTTTTTGTAAATTTTAATTGACATTTAGGTTACTTTAATCGGCTTTGAAGGTTGCGGAATCGGTTTTTTGACAAAAAGTCAATTTTTTAAAATGGTACTATGGTGGTACCAGCGGTTATTTAAATAGAGAATCCTCTAACGAATCCATCGATACCTATAACTTGTGTTTTTATTAAAAGTCTGCTTCAAAAAATTCAAATTATTGTAAATATTTATTCCTGTTAATCGCAGTAGACTGTGCATAACTGCAACAAAACGAATGATCGTTGTTTTATGTTTAACTACTATAGTTATTTAATTAAAAGGTCCAAAAATTTTGGTAATCAATTTTATTTTATTAGATTCTTGTGATTTTATTAAGAGTCTGCTTCAAAAAATTCAAATTATTGTAAAGATTTATCAAGAGTCCCTGTTAATCGCAGTTGACTGTGCATAACTGCAACACAAGAAATAATTTAAAACAAAAACAAAGGTGATGGAACATCGCTGTGGAAACAAACAAATGCTTGTTTACATGTTTGTCATTGCGGTGGTGAAAAATTAATACACAGTCAATAAATTAAAACTTATTATTAATTTAAATATTTTTAAAATTAATTATTAAAAATATTGGTGCTGCAAAATGGAACGTTACTTTTACACTCGAACAGAACAAGTGGATATGCTGTTAATATTTGGTGAATGCAGAAAAAATGCCAAGGCAGCGTGAGTTTTGTATACCGAAAGGTACTCTGATCGTCATCATCCTGCTGAAAATTATTTTAAGAGAATTGAACAGAAATTTCGTAATGAACTCGCCAATAATAATGAAAGAGATCATTTTATTATATCTGAAGAAACAGAAACGAATATTTTGGCGTACACGGAGGTAAATCCTACTTCATCAAGAAGGGAAATTGCTAGCGTGTCAGGAGTTGGTCATCAGTCTGTGTGGAACATTTTACAAAAATATAGGTTTCGTTCAATCAAATATCAGCTACATCAACATCTGTATGACAATGATCACCCAAGACGTCTTGTTTTTTGTAATTAGCTGTTAGAAAATCAAAACGATAATAACAATTTTCAATATAAAATTCTCTATTCGGACGAAATACCTACGTTTCACAAATAATGGCATGTTTTAATAGAAACAACCTTAGATACTGGGCACGCGAAAATCCGAGATTGGTTCGTCAGGGTAATTTTCAAGAGAGATTTGAATTTAACTGCTGGATGGGTATTTTGGGTACGCGAATAATAGGACCAATATTTTTTGAAGGTCACTTAACGGTTGAGCGGTATCTTGGGTTCCTTCAGAATCAAATAGAAAATTCTTTAGATGAACTGCCATTGGATATAAGTAATGACACGTATTTTCAACAATGCTAGAATAGTTGCTCAATATTTAAATAATAGATTCGACGATAACTGGATAGAGACCGGTGGACCTGTTTTGTGGCCAGCTAGGTCACCTGAACTAACAATGTTAGATTTCTTTGTGTTTCCTCATTTAAAAAACATTGTATATTTCACACAACCAACAACTTTACACGATTTACAAAATCGAGTCACAGCAGCAATAGCAACTATAACCCCTCAACAACTTCATAATGTTATGCAATGCAGGAGATAATTAAAAGAGCCAGGTTATGTCAAAATGCTGATGGTGGACATTTTGAGCAACACACATGAATGTTATTATTATTATTATTATTTAAAATTACTGTTTATTTTTTTCTGTTCTTTCTATTTATATTTTGGAAATCAAAACTGTTTTTTTTCTAGTTTCAATAAGTTATTATTCATAGCTTACGTTATTTTTATTAAATTATCATTTAAACAAAAAACTGACAACAACAGCTCGCTTATGACCAATTATGTCGGAATTTAAAGACGAATCTACTTAAGTAAAATTGATTACCAAAATTTTTGGACTTTTTAATTAAATAACTGTAGTAGTTAAACATAAAACAACGATCATTCGTTTTGTTGCAGTTATGCACAGTAGTGATTGCAATACCGGACCAAAATTCAATACCGGTATTCGGTATTTATTCGCAAGTAATACCGGTATACCGGTATTAATACCGGTATTGCGTTTTTAAAAAAAAGTATTAATTTTGAAAATACAATATATGCATTTTACACATATGTACATATAGCAAGTATAATGTCCAAACACAAATTTACATAAAATAAAGAAACTTAAAAAATTACATAATCTGTAAAAAAAATATGGATACAAAAAACTGAAGATATACACGGTACCTAATTGATTGGGACCGCGCATTAAAAATATATGAAGAATGAAAAAGGGTATTGATCTGAAATTTTGGTTATGACCATAATGGCATCTGAGCTATTTAATGAAAATATTTTCAAGATGGCGACCCTTCCGGAAATACCGGAAGTTGACGTCTACTTTCTTATTTCAAATACAATGGTCTATTTTTTATTGCATTTTTGGATTTAACACGTTATTTTAGAGGGACTATTAATAGCATACCCTAAGTGCAGTCGTTTTTTAGATTTTTGGACTTTTTTGAAATTTTTTGATTTTCATCGTGATGCTTAATATTATCTATCGCCGCCATTTTTGAAGAGAAAACGCTTAAATTTAGACTATGCATAGAAGAATTTTTGCAATCGATGCATTACTTACAGGGTGTCCAAAATTTAATTTTCTTTTAATACAATTTCAGACCAATAAAACTCGTTTTTTTCAAATACAATGCTCAATTTTTTTTTCATTTTGTAATTCAAAAGTAAATTCCACATTAATCTGTATTAGCGTTTCCTATAACTATCTGCAATAATTTTCGAGTTATTAAGAATTTTTGATAAAGTTAAGAGAAATTGCAACATTTTTTAATAGTAAGCCTTGGAAATGACAACAAATATTCCAATGTTGCAATATTCTTTCGTCTTCTAATAATATCATCTCTCTTTTAATTAACTTAAATACATCATTTTGTGGCACAATTTTGTGTTTTGCATTTATTGCTATTTTTTTATTTATGGCAGACTGCAATTATAAAATAATAAAAATCAAATTTAAAAAAAATAATATTAATACCGAATACCAATATTAGACCATCAAATGAGACGGTATTTCGGTATTGTAAAATGGCACGGTATACCGGTATTCGGTATACCGGTATAGCGGTATTGCAATCACTAATGCACAGTCTACTGCGATTAACAGGAATAAATATTTACAATAATTTGAATTTTTTGAAGCAGACTTTTAATAAAAACACAAGTTATAGGTATCGATGGATTCTTTAGAAGATGCTCTATTTAAATAACCGCTGGTACCACTATAGCACCATTTAAAAAAATTGACTTTTTGTCAAAAAACCGATTCCGCAACCTTCAAAGCCGATTAAAGTAACCTAAATGTCAATTAAAATTTATAAAAACATTTTTTGGACAATTGCTGCATAATAAAAATCAATTTATGCAAGTCACGGCACCCTTAATAAAAAACTAAATTTTGTTAAAAAAAAATTTTGAGGTTATAAAAATTAATCAAAATAGTGCATTTGTATCCATTGCTCTTTCCAATAATGTAAAAATATACAGGGTGTTCCATTTAAAATAGCAAAGTTTCCGGCGAAACCGGAAGTGAAACAATAGTGTGCATGTGCTCAAAAAACCCGGTTTTTTTGCAAATATGATATGTTTAAAATTTCATTAATCTAAAATCAAAACTAAAGAAAAAAAGGGTATATTGTAAGTAGGTAATCAGTAATTTAAAGTGTTTTTATTTTTAGTTTGTACTTTTTGACCTTAATAATGTTTTACAATAAAATATCGTCTCTTAATAACACAATCTATTTTCTAAAGCGTAATAAACTTATGTGTTAAATTTTAACTTTGATGATATTTTTAGCTAAATAACTCAAAAGCTGTCACTTCAAGTTTGAACCACATAAGTGGTATACATATATTTCATTATTGCATTTTTATTAAATCACAATCAACTAATCAAGGTTAAGTTTTGTAATTTAACCAATTTGTTTTCAATGTATGCATGTTTATAAAAGTAAATTATTTTAAGCAAGAAATGGTCAAAATCAACCTATATCTAGCTTTGCTTGTGATGAACGAATCGGTGTCAATCGGTTTAAACAATTCATCAACCAATTGTTTCAGTTGTATCTTTATACCCAATTAGAACAGCTGCTACATTTAATTTTAATCATTATTTCTGTAACATAAATGCCCAACATTTTGCATCAATCAAGCGTTTCGACAAAGTCTTACAATTTACTTACGTCAAATCAACAAGAAGAATCTAGTATTTTGACAGTTTTTAAATCATGTTACCAATATGTACTGGGTGCTGCAAGTGTCAAGCTACGATTTTAATTTTTATTATCTTTTGTGGCAAAGAAAAGTTGTTTTTTTTTTGTTTAATTATGTTTATGTATATGAAATAATGTTGAATAAATGCGAGCCACGAGCAGCTATGTAATGTTCAGCTTTTTTTACACCAGTTTTTCATAACATCGTTTACCATTTCTGGCGATATTGCTTTGATTTCATTACGAATGTTGTTCTTAAGTTATTGAACTGTTTCCGGCTTGTTTACATACACTTTTTTCCTTAAATACCCCCATAAAAAAAAACGCTGATTCAGTCAGGCCAGAACATCTTGGTGGCCAATTGAAATTATCAAAACGTGAAATTAAACGACAAGAAACATATCCCTTTAAATTCGTATCATTTCTCTGAATTTGTGTAGCGTAGCACCTTCTTGTTGGAATCACATATTTATCAGTCCTTGTTGTCCTAATTTTTCAGCTAAAAAGTTATAAATTATCTCTTAATAGTTCTCACTGGTGACAGTAATTGATTCACCTCTTTGGCTTTCTAAATCAATTTTTTCCCTTATATTAACATATTGTTACTAGTCTAGGGAGACTAAGCTACAATTTTATTCTAAAATTCTTAGACTAGGTATTTTTCCAAGATGTCCCCATTAGTGTTTCTTGGTTTCTAACATAAAACACAAGTTTGTCGTGTTACGCACAGGTTCACTATGCTTTGCTTTAGCACTGTATCACGAGCCTTCTTTTCAAACCAGCATTATCTCGGAGCTGCAGCACCTCAGTGTTGCCATGGGAGTGAAGTCTTCCCTTGTGCTTTTCTGCGAACATTGTGATCTTTTCTATAACAGTTGAAATCTTCAGATCTCTGTGTAGGTGGTCATTCCGATAATACCACGGAGCATCGACAATACCTCGGAATAAGAAAGTTAGGTGTAATATATCATTCGTATAAGTAAAAAAAATTGAACATCGCAAAAAACCACGCCAAATATGTTTTTAAAGTTTTTCTCTATCTTTTCGTTTAAGCGAGGTATTTAACATTTTTGAAAAGTGCCAAAAATCGGGTTTTGGCTATATTTCGTAAATTAAAAAAGACATCAAAAATCTGTTTACGGCAATGAATTTCTCTCGAAAAAAGAAATAGAGACTACGTACTTGTTTTTTTTTCTATCTCTGATAATAATCGAGATACCCTGTATGGGCATCGAAAATAGGCCACTCTGTACAGCAAGTATAAAATAGGTCCCGAAACACTGCCTTGGGGTGCTCTTGCATTTATATTTCTCATGTTTGAGTAATCGCTCTCTTGCCTGACACGAAACATTCGATCGGATATGTAACATTGTAATATTTTGGCATATTGTTTTAGCAACTTGTTCTTCAGCTTATTCTCTTGTCCTTCATGCCAGACTTTGTCAAACGCCTGGGCTACGTCTAGGAATATAGCTGAGCGTATTTTCTTTTCTTCATACGCCTTTCCAATTATGTCCGTTATTCGATGAACCTGATCGATGGTCGAGTACATGTTCCTAAACTGGTGATTAGGAATTAGATTCTTGCTTCCAATAATTGGCTTTAATCGCTTCAGGAGCAGTTTTTTGAATAATTTTGATACCATTAGGAGTAACGAAATAGGTCTGTATTAGGGATTCTGTCCCGGGAATTTCCTGATACGTAAGTCCCGGGAATTCCCTGGACTTTCTTAGTCTCGAGTCCCGGGACATTTAGTTCGAGACTAAATGTTACAGAACACTGAAATTAATTTTTTATGCCTCTAATTTTGAAACAAATTTTACTGCCACGAGTTTAGCAAAAATATTTTGTTTCATAATTTTTTATGTTTATAGTTTATACCTACTAACAATCAGTATTTACTTAACTTTATTTAAATTTTTTGCCTGCCATATTTAATTATTTATGTTTATTTCTTGTCTGCTTTAAAGCTAAAGGATAATTGTTAAGTTTATTAGTAAAAATATATTTTACTTATACTTGTTATGTTTTAAAGTTTAATGAAAATTGTTAAGTTTATTTAAAATAGGCATTTACTTGGAAATATATACTTTATTTGCTGTAGAATGTTGACTTAATTAAAAATAATAATACTACTACTACCACTATACTTTATTTATAAAAAAAATGCTTCAAAAACTAAATCCGTGAATTTGGTTTAATTAAAAAAGAATATTCTGTCAACTGTCAGGACCGATTCACGATCACGATACGTGCAAAGAAGCAATTTTAAATATCTAGCGGGTGCTTTCAGAAACAGTCACTGTCAAGAAAACTTATTTTTTACAGTGTAAATAACCGATGAATTTTGAGTACATGAACATATCATAATTTTTCTTGCACGTTATAAAATCTTCCGTCATTTTTTTCGGGTTAAACCACTATTTTTTAGTATGTAAATAAAATTCGCAAAAGTCTCGAAGTCCCGGGAATAAAAAGTCTCGAGTCCCCGGGACTTCAAAAATGGTCGAGACTCAGAATCCCTAGTCTGTATGATGAGACATTGTTCGGGGGTTTACCAGGTTTGGCAATCAATTACCTTAGCCACTTTCCAGACGTCTGGCACATGTTTCAGGCGAAATGCCGCGTTTATCAGGTAAGTTTTACTGTTGCTTTCCCAGGCAGCTTCCTAAGTATTTCTCCGGTTACGAGATCATATCCCGAAGCCCTTTTCGAGCTGATATTGGTTATAATTTCTTCAGCAACTTCCTTTGAAGTTACCAGGTCATTGTTTATTTCTTTGCCTTCATGTTGTGGCAGTTCTTGCACAAGCTGGCCATCATTTGGCTGAAAAGTTTGTTCTAGGTAGTTAGCAAACACTTTTGCTTTTTGCTGATTGGTTTGCTCAGCTTCCATCTAAGGATCTGATTGGTGCGCTATGCATACACGGTCGTTTCAATTTTTTGGTAACTTTCCAGAAGGAATAATCTGTTTGCTTACCATCTGTTAGCTCTGATAAGTATTAGTTGAAAGATCAATTTTTTTTCATGCTATAATTTCTCTCTTTAGTTTTTGAGTAGTTCAAAAAAATAAGGCACAATGATGTTCACTAAACGCTCACTTTAACTGGTTGTAATAGTTATGTTTAAATGCGACGAAGGTTTTCCCTTGCCCAGAAATGGCTATTTTGCTTGTTAACATGACCACTGAGATGAAAATGAGCCTCATCGCTTATTATCAGTTTTTGAAGAAAATCGTCAATTTCGCGTGGCCAATTTAAAATGGCCACGTTTTCTTGATGTGTTCTATGTGTCTTCTGTTCACAACCCCCAAAACCAAAATGACATAAATGTGGAAATAACGACATAGCGTCAAATCAAAGTGGTAGCGTGATACTTGCCGCACCCAGTATAATCTGTATAAATATCATAATTTTTTAATATAAAAGTTATAATATTGAAGTATATAACATAATAAACTCTGATTTTAAAATGATCTTTTGAAATTTGCAACAAAATACAGTTGATTTCTTGTATAAAGTTACAGAAATAATCAAGTCTTGATAACAGTCTTTTTTTTAGCACTAGAGATGAAGTTAACTTAGAGGTGAAGTCTTAATTGCGAAGTCTTTTGCTAAGCAACTGGGAAAAGCATTTTAACCAAATAAAATGACACAAAACTGAAATAACAATATTTACTCAACGGACCTCACTAGCTGACCTTCCAATGAAGCCATTTAAGATTAAAGATATGTGGTCTGTAATGGCAACTGAACTACATTCTAAAATGTTACGACTTAATAACGGACTTCTGAAAACATTTCCTAACTGAACAAATTAGTATTCTAAATGATTTTTAACGCCATAGCGATTAGACTAGTTTCCAAGACAATGAAAATTGGCGCAAATAATCTTTATCCAAAAGTTTGGCAAATAAGCGATCAATCAACCTCCTTTTCGACATCCGAAAGGTTTTTGAGACGTTGTGTCTTTGATTTTCGTCAGAACGTTCAGCAGTTGAACAAGTACTTAAGGTGGTTAAGTGGTCAAAAATGGTCTGGAATGCAAAACGTCGTGTTCTAGGGCTTTCCTTAATACTCGTATCTCCCAACTTGGTGGGCGCGAATGATGTGGGAGCGGGGCGCGATTATTGCCACGAATTAGTTGTTTTTTTTTCATATTAATTAATTTTTTTTGTTTGCAACCTTATATTTCTGTAATATTTCGTGTTAGTTGATCAATAAGCAAAAAAAATCGCCTTCATGTGAAGGCCCAAGTTGGTATATTAAAAAAGTGAGTGCACGGCATGAATAGTTTGCGCACCCCTGAATATAAACTGTCAATCGACTGGGAGATACCTAACTACTGAAAATACACCTCAAGCTACTTTTTCGGAAGACACAGCCATACTTGCATTGAATAAAAAATCTAATATGCACCTTCATTATTGCAGAAGCATCTTGATAAGATCGAGAAGTATCCAAAAAATTGGCATGTCAACGCAAACACCGCCCAATCATTTCATGTCATCTTTACCATAATGAAAGGGACATGTCTCCTAGTTATCCACAAAAAAGTGTTCTTCTACAACTAGACGAGATAAAGTATCTAGAAAGACCTTCACCTCTGAAGACGCTTAACTTATGCCAAATTTGTCTTATAAACTCCATGTCAGATTAACTGTCCTTATTTCTCATTCTCGACGAAAGCTATTAATGGAATATTGTCACGTCAACAAAATTCCTTTTAACACTGCTATCCGTATTAGCGACACATTCTTGAACGAGGTGAATATTTAGCTTGTTATAAAATAATACTCATATTAACTGCATTATGAACTGGAAAAAATATCCAAAAACGGTTTATTTTATCAAGGACTGACTACCCTTAGTTTTGTAATACAGTTACCGTACCATTAAAATGTCACCTCTAGTATCCAGTTTAGCGCACGATGTTCAATTAAACTTGACTTGGAAAGCGTGTAAATTTAGATAATAACAAAACTAAACCGTGGATGATACCCTCTTGTAAATTCGTATAACTTACATATTTTATGAATATGGTATTAAACTGCTTCAGGGATTCTATATCTAAGTAAAGGTTAATTTTTAATTATTTTGAGCATTAAATTTACATCTATCTAAACTTCGTAATAAGTTTGTTATTACTTGGCAAATAAAGAGAAAAATTAATTTATTGTCGATATTTATATGAAACAGAATTAGAAATTTTATGCCATTATTATTCATAACATAATGAGGTTTTATTTCAACTGCCTCTTGCCTTTTACCCTCGGCTGCATAGCACAGATGTGTAATTCATCTACTTGGAATATGTTTGATCGACCCGGATTTCTTAAAGTAGGTACTGGGATAAATGTACTACAGAAGAAATGTGAGATATTCTATGGTTAAGCAGTTACGATGTATAACTAATCGATTCAATCTTTTTTTTGTTTAGGTAACACTTCTCTATAACATTATTTCGCTAAAAAATATTGTTTCAATTATTCAATAACTATGAAATAATTATTTTTCAAAAATATATAAAAAACAAGGTGACCCTTTATATTAATTTTTCTTATCTCTTTCAGGTTATTTTGCTTTAAAATGTGGTTTTGTATTATTATATACCACATATGTGATGCCCTTAAACATTTTATTATGTAATGTTTTAATGTAAGTAGATAAATTAATTTTACTAGTCCAGACCCAAAAACACGTGGCTTAGCAGAGTTATTCATAAAACAATATTTTATCTAGCCTTTTGTCAATAAAAATATTATTCCACTACATTATCAACGTTATAAAAATACCAAATAAGTGGTAAAACGTAGCGCATTACTAGTAACTAAAAAGAATTTTCCAATTTTTACGGTTAATTGCTATCCCCAATATTAACATTTGTACACTTATAGATTTTTTATGGTCCCAAAAACTTACAATGAATTTTACGAGCAAAAAACGATTATTTAGTAATGAAATATAAGAAGTCATAATAAAAGATTAAAGTTTGCTACTATAAAAATGTGAAATCTTATTGTATAACCATTTCGTTACAATTAATCACTTTTCGTTAGGTAATCAATAAAGTTAACTTAAATATATAACGAATTTGAAAACGATTGGCTGTTAGCACCTCTACACGAGCGCATATGTGTAAATATCAACTATTGCCTTAGCTGCTGCAAACTAGTAATTTAACTAAAAACATACTTTTGTGCTGTCAGTAGTAATTTAAGACAGTTATGCGGTTGATGGTTGTTCCTCAGAGTGTAAAGCCATTGTTTGGTTTGCAAATAAAATATTTGAATAATACGGAATAGTAGCTCCTAGACAACAACAATTTGTAGATCAATTTGTAAATACATTATAGAACACGAAACAAACACATTTGCGGGCTAACGCAGACAAATAAATTCATTTCGGTTTAATTGTCGTCAACTTAGCCACGAACACAATTAACTCTCAGCAACAGCTGTTCACCTCATTGTGCTATGAGTATTTATTGTGCTGGAAGTAATTTGTACTCCACGTATTAATTTCAATTACTAGAACTCTTGAATACTACATCCTTCTTTTTACAAGGCGACGCTTGTAAATCAAATCGGTCTTAGCCAATTTTTTAATTGCCAAAGGAAGCATTTAAAATTTTGAATATAACAAATACAAATATAAGGTGCAAGATACTTAAACAGGGTGTCTTAAAATGGTGGCACCATATTTGAGAGGCATGTACAGCTCATCAAAATTTAAAAAAACATTGGTCCTTAGACTAAAGTATCCTTTAAAAAATACATTGCAGGTTAGATACGGACAAAGGGTTAAAATAAGATTTTTTTAAATTTCAATAACTGTTGTGTTAATATAAAAAACTTATCAAAGAAAATTGAATTAAAGTTTTAAGGTGTAAAACGATATTCCTTTGTTTCAACAATGTTTCTATTATGGGATATTTGATAAAGATGTACATAATGACGTTAACATAGACACAAAAGGATATATTTTTCTCTTTTTAAAAAACCATGTTTTTTGAAGTTATTTTAAAAAACATTTTTAATTAATAAAAACGATAAAAGCATGTAATGTATTTATTTACAAATTTTTTTAATGCTACCAAATAAATTTTTTTTAAACAATAGTTTGTTATATGTATATTGACCTTGACTGAAGCCTAAAAAATTGTTTAAGGTGTCGATTTTTTCTCTTTAAAATTCCAATTTAACTTTTTTTGCAATGTTCATTTTATTACTTTTTACTAAAATTATTGACGTAAAATAAGATCAAAGAAAGATGCGCAAAGAAATATTATTCGATTTCATGTTAATATAATAATGTATGAGGAATGTTTTTGTGTTTTATTTAAATATATTAAACCATGATTTACAAAGCCGGAACCAATAAAACTACATCTTCTGTTTCCAATTTTGTTGCTCAGTGCAATTCAAATATGATAAACTTTTAAGTTGATGATACTTGGATGTTTGAACTATGTGGCTAACTTTTCAGAGAGATGAATATTTTCATTGTGCTTATTATTTAAAATGTTTTTTATTGAATGCTATAGCAGCGATTAAAAAAAGCTTTATATATTTAATATATAAAGCTTTTATTATGAGCAATGAATGTACATACTTAAATATTACTAATTGGTAACATAATTACGGATGAGGAAAAAGTAATGGAAAGATGGAGACTATACTAGCGGAGACCGATAAAATAAATGAAAGATACAAAGTAACAAATGTAAAATGCAACAGAGATTATCAAAAGACAATGAAGATTACAATGGAGGAATTAGAAAAAGTGGTGAAATCAAGAAAAGTACCACTATACAAGAAAGGAGACAAAAAGAATTGTTTCAAATATAGAGAAATAACATTAATTAATGTACCGAGGAAAGTACTGGCAAGAATACACACTAGAAGATTCCCAATATGGTTTTAGAAGAGGATCGAGTACGTAAACAAGACTCAGTTTTTATACATAATCAAAAATCGGCAGAGTTTGAAAAAAAAAATTAAAGAAGTAAAACAAAAATTGCGACCATTTTACCTAGGTAACTGGAAAATGGAAGAAAAAACAAAAGTGAACTAATGTTGACAAAGTCCCTTATCTAACAGTAGAACTTAGGACTAAATAATAAACTAATTTTTATGCTTTAGTTCAGATTCCTTGCACTACTAACCTATGTACCACAAAATAAAATAACTGTGTAAATCAAGCATTATCTATCGTTTTCTATAGGCTTGTTCCAGCAAGGCTAATGTACGATCCGATGGACTATCGTGATTTTGTGTAGTATCAATATCGCGTTCCATCACAGTCTCTGATAGTTTATCGGACGGTTAGACGGCTGTTCCAGCAGTTATCGAATGTATTCATGAAGTAGTTTGTGGACGGTAAAAGCAGTACATAAACGAAGGCAAGAACTAGCGCTGGGATTATAACACGCATGCGCTGTTCATTATTAACGTGGCCTCTTGTATTCTAGTTATTGCATCGCCTCCCAGTCCCATGTATTTCTGGTTTCTAAAGATGTTTACACTTGCGATGCGTAAATTTTTATGAACCCAATAGACATAAATGTCATTTATAGTGATGCCGCGAGACGAGACGAGACGAGAAATAGCCAAGTCTCGTCTCGTCTCGAATTTTCGAGACGAGAAATTTGCCTTGTCTCGTCTCGAGGATATCTCGACTACAAAAATCTCGTCTCGAGGCCGAGAATCTCGTCTCGTCTCGAATATTTTTTGTTTATTTAGGTAATTTTAATAGGTACCTACTGCATTTAACCCTTAACCGCCCAGTAAGCTTTTGCATCGTAACTGCCCAGTAGTGTCCAATGGACACGCATCTCAAAATCTTCAATATTTCATTAAAATAAAGTAGAAAAACGTTTTTTTTTTATTACACGTAATAAACATTATTATTTATTAAAACAATTGACACAAATTATGCTTGTTTTGAAATGTTCTAAGCAGACAAAGTGATTTCGCAATAAAATAAACTCTTTTGATTCTGTATGCAAATCAATTTGAGAATGTGTCCGTTGGACACTACTGGGCGGTTAAGGGTTAAATAAATACATGTTATACCTATTTCTTCAATTAAGTAAGTGCTTTTTAAATAGGTAATAAAATATTTTCAGTTGTCAAAATACCAGCAGTTTATATATAGGTACACTCGCTTATATATAATTGTTATACATTTTAATCTTAACAGTAGTTAGTACTGATTTTAGTACCTTTCTTTTTAAGAACTACTGCAATTACACCAAAAATTTAAAACAAAATTGTGTAAATTATCTTCCAATAGAATAATCTATACAAATTAAGAATTGGTAGACGTAAAATTACAAACAAAAGTCGGGGATTCCCACAAACACGATTGCATCAGCCTCCTCTGTATAGCGCAAAAGGTGTTACTATCTAGTTCGTCTTCGGTCGATAAGGGTATATTATTTACTAAAAAGCTAGTTAGTGAGTTTTGTGTAATTTTATTATTTAAATAACCGGCAAAATGAAACGTAGCGGTGATTCAGTTTCAAATATAACTAAATATTTTCGGAAACCAAATAATGATACACATATTAGCGGTACTAAAGAAACAGATGACGACGACAGTGTAAAAGATAAATCTTATGAACCTTTAGATTTAGAAAGCGATGATAGTCCTGCACCCCCAGAAATGTTAACAAAAACATCAGAAAAACGAAAAAAAGGAAAGACTAAAAAAAATTTAAAAGTTGGTGAAACATCAAAACAAGATAGTAAGAACTCCAATGTAATAATAAAAGAAAATCTTCATGAAAAATATTCTACATATTTCGATTTTAAAATAAATAATGAAAGAGGTGGTGAAAAATATGTGACTTTACTTACCATTGGTAATAATTGGATTTAATATGCTTTTGGATAAAATCGAGGAACTGATTAAAAATTTTGACAATAAACCCAACCGTAATGTAATTGATGAAAATATATTACTGGCATTCCAAGCTGGGCGAGATAAACTTCTAAAACATTATAAGAAAACAAATTGGGTATATGGTGCAGTCTTGATATTAGACCCAAGACATAAACTGAAAACGTTTGCTATGACACCTTGGGGAAAACAATTAGAAAAAGAATCTTTACGAAAATTCGAAGAAATTTACAAAAATAAGTACTTTTACGCAGAAGCATCCAGTGACGACAAGGGAGAAACAAATAAATTTAAGATCCCAGACCCAGAACAACAGGTCCAGGAGGAAGACTGCATTGACATATGTTCATTATTTGAACGGAATAGTCCACATCATGAAAGCGGTAATTGGCGATTAGAAATAGACGCGTATTTATCTGAAAATAGAGCAGACAGAAATCAAGATATTTTAAAATGGTGGCAAGACCACGAAAAAATCTACCCAAATTTATCAAAAATGGCTCGCGATTTTTTAAGCATCCCAGCGACTAGTGTACCTGCAGAAAGACTGTTTTCCAAGGCAGGTTTAATTATAAGGAAACATAGAAATCGATTGACAAATGAGTCGGCAAAATCACTACTGTGTCTAAATTTATGGCTTTCTTGCTCACTTGCTAATGTAATTAAAGAACATATTAATAATGAATTGTAATTACTTATATATTATAATATTTGTCGCTTTATTTTTCAGTTTTTATTTAAAAAATGTGAAGATATCTTAATTTTGTGTTTTTTTTACTAAGTACATAAAATAAAAACAAACTGTTCGTTGAACTGCGTGTGTTTAATTTAAGGTATAGGTACTAAAAGAATCAGTTTTTGTAAGTACGTGATAAACTTTTGTGTGCAACCACATGCGAAGTGAGTATTTCGCCGCGAAACTAACTGGGACTTTTACATTTCAATTTATTATTGAGAACCGTCAAATTGTACAAATGCAAAATTTGTCGTTTCCATATTAGACACTCCTGGCCACCAGGCTACTGGTCGATTTAAAATTTTTGAAAGTTAGTAATATTTTTTAATTATCATTAGATAATTTTCACAGTTGCACAAAAAATACTGAGTATTTCATGGCCGCAAATCTTTTTGACGACCTCTATATTATCTTGTCTCTCAGTACGTTAAAAAGCTAATTTGCAGACTTAATATACAAAATAATTAATTTACATCAGTTCCTATGGTGACATTTTCCTGTTAATCATCAAACATCAGTCGTATTGCAACACGTAAGAATATAATAATACTCGTATAGCCAATGCATGAATTGTTTCTTATTGCATAACATAAAAATAAAATATGATTGGGCGAGTTTAGATTATGCAAAATTGTAAAATATAAACGAGAAAACAGGTTGACTGGTCGTCACTACACGAATACTTAAAATAAGTCATAATGATTATTACCTATCAACACTGCGTATATATTTTCAGTATTGCGATAATAAAAGTAATTTATAACTTCTTTATTATTAATACATTTTTACAATAATATCTTTTTGCAATATAATTAATAAAATAATTACAAAAATGTAATTAATATCATGTTTTTATAAATTATAAATATTATTACAATTAAGAAAATATAAATGCAAGGTTGATCGGCAATAACTATCAACTATTTTAGTATATAAACATTTGATTACCAACAATAATAAAATAATATGATTATTTACTCTAATAAAACATAAAATACAACGTTAAATATTTAAATAACAAATTTTAAAAAAGTCGAGATTCTCGAGTCTCGTCTCGTCTCGTCGAGATCTCGGGTCTTGAAATCTCGTCTCGCCGCGAATTGTCGAGACGAGAAAAAGTCTAGTCTCGTCTCGACTTTTCGAGACGAGACGAGACGAGATAGAGAAATTTCTCGTCTCGGCGGCATCACTAGTCATTTACAGTTAAGGATGTCGTTAAAGCGCTCTGGCTTCGGCTAATACGTTTATTAGTCCATAGTTGACGCATGTGCATAGACCAGTTATTGTATTAGTTTATGAATTATTACTATATATTGAATAATAATTGTTCTTTTGTGAGATGACATGATAATAAACAGCTTTTATTTACCTATATAAAATTCAAGACAGTTAGTTATATCAAACAAAAATATGACAATAATCGACCTATTAAGATTGTACTAAAGAGCTTATTTAAGGCCATCTAATTTGACCTCATGTATTATTCTTATGGTTGACCTAATTAATTCTGTAAAATACGAATTATCTCCAACATAATTTTGTGTTACCTTTATTTATATGAATTATGTTAGTAATAAAAACAAATTCCAAATATTCAATTTTTGGGTAAAAATGCAAGTCTTTTAAAAGAAACGAACATTTTTATTTTTAAACAAATACTACTACTGGAATCGCTGTTATCAAAGATTACATTAAACTAAAAATAAAAACGTTTAATCAAAAAGGTATATTAACTTGCATAGTCTCTACAAAAAATCATCTTAATTTGCATGTATTAAGCTTTTAGTACAAAATTTTACCTCAAGCGTTATAAATTACAATTGTCTCCATCAACAAGACAAATTTGATTTATTAAATGGTCAATGTCGTTTATCTTTTATGCCTTTTTTGTTTTATTTAATAATTTTAAAGACGAGATTGTCCTAATGTTTTATACCTGTCATACGTTCTGTGTAGTAGTTTTTTAAGTTGTAAGCCTATACATATTCATTGCAATTAATTATATCAAATTAGAAACTCTAAAATATTTTGACAAAGAATAAATCTTAATCAATTTTATCCCAGCTTTAAAAAAGGTATTTGTTACATTACATTCAACAGAGCAATCAAAAGTAGGAGCAAAATTACTCGACAACATCTCCAGGATTTTAAAAATAATTTGGAGTTTCTGTTGGGATTATTCATTAGGGTAATTTTTCTCGCAGATAAGAACTGGCACTAACTGTGCTTTTAATTACAGCACGATTTTCTAACATTTTGTCTGCAGTAAATTTTAAAATAATTATGTTTTAATTAATTGTTTTCCTTAACAGTTCTACATTTAGTAAGTCAGAACTTTTAAACATAAAAACACTGTGACAAAATAAATGTTTATTAAGCATTACTATTCATTAATAATCACTGTTCATTTTTTTGTTCGTTTCAGTTATTAATACCCTTTGTGTTTGGAAATTAAAATTAATTACATTTTGTATACATAACAACGGCACATGTATTTGCTCGTGAATGAACAACGAATATATTATTGCGTTGCGTTGGTTGAATCAGACGTAATTCAAATAATTATATTATTTTAATAAAGGATTTATACTTTTTAAACTAACCAAATATTCATGCAATAATACTCAGTTTTTACAGGAATTAGCCTACATTACTCAATAATGATACAAAATAATTTTAAATAGAATGAAATAAATTGGATGAAACATACATAAAATAATCTGCTAAAGATAAAAAAGCAAAGCAATTATACATTTTAAATTATGAGCAGTTTTCATTCAGAGTTTTATTTAATAATAATGTATTTTAAATTGAAAGAGTTGCAGCGTTGTCAACGCTCCAACGAAAATAATCCTTGAGTAAAAAAAAGTATTCCAAAATAATCTTCCTATTCTTCGCCTCCCTACAGTAAGTTGTGAATTTTGATTGTAATCAGTTTTTTTCTATTTTATCTGGGTACTAATCGATATTCGGATATGATTAGAGTTACAAACTGGTTTAAAGAGGACAAATATTCATTTTACCACTTTAAATACTAATAAATAACCAATATAAGATGTGTTTTAAATTTAAATTCTTCTGCTTGTAATTAATTGTTTACAGCAAAATGATTAATAAAAAGAAGGATATGAGTACTCATTTATTCAGGAGTTTGGAGCAGTCCAATTTTTTAATTGCTCCGCTCCAGCTCCGCTCCGGCATCAAGATGCCTGCTCCAGCTCCGCTCCAGCTCCGCTCCTTGCTCCAAATATTGTTAAAATTTAAAAAAAAAATAGTTTTTAAAAACAAAGTTTTAATTTTATCGGATATGTAGAAGATGGTCAAAAGTAACAACATTTGACCCTAACAAACAAGTTAAGTTAAATAATGTTTGAAAAACAGATTATTGATCTTCAAACGTTAAAAAGAGGAAACAAAAGTAGTTTTTTTTTAAATTTTACATAAAAAAACTGGAGCAGTGGAGCATTCAAAATTATTTGCTCCGGGCTCCGCTCCTGCTCCGCTCCAAACCCCTGCATTTATTCGATCAATCGTTTGTTTTTAGAAACCACTCCAAAAAACCTTAAACCGTGGAATCTATATATTCGCAGAACCCCTGTATTCGTCAAATCCAATATTCGTCACATTGTTTTGGGAAAACAAATCCTACGTCATTTTAAAAAACAGACAGTAACAGACAACATTGGTTAAGTTCTTTGCTAAATCAAGTGCTAATGAATCGTTGGGAAAGGGACTAACAAATTAATATCGATAATCAAAATTGGAGTGACGACCTGATGTCTTAATGGAAGGTATATCCTCCTATAAACCATTCTTCTTTTACTCCTTTTTCGCTTTTGCCATCTTCGCTCCTCAGTTAATTTTGGTTAAATGTTTTATTTATGTACCAGATTTGGGGCTGGATTATTCCTATTTTAGTTAATTTTTACGGAATAAATTGCTCCTAGATACGTTTGACTTAGGTCCGTTCCATAGGAACGTAATAATGAGGAATATAGAGGATTTACTGTATGTTATTAAATGGTGAAAAAAGCTGAGAAACATAATATAAACAATTTTGAAATTATGAATACATATTCCAAGTTTTTACAATAAGCTGCTATGATAGGCAATAGAAAACATTTTGAATAATAAGCACGATAAAAAAATGCATCGTTTTCAATGATTATTTACATGTACGTAACATCCACATTTCATAAATTTAAAATTTTTGTAATTTCAATTACAGTGGGCAATAAAATTGGAAATCAAAGCTTTACTAATATTTAAGCTGGCTTTGGAAATAACGATTTATTATTTTCAAATTTAAGAATTCAATTTCAGTGAGCGCAATTCAATATTAATAAAAAAATATAATAACAGTAATACATTTATCAAATTTTTTCTTCACATTATTAACGAACGCAATTATTAACATTAATTTGGTTTTTTAACAAAAATTATATTTAAAACATTGCAGTTGTATTCTTTTTTACCAGTTGACATATATGGAGACATTGATGAAAGTATTGGTAGTCGTAAAATTCAATAAATTATCACTCTGTGCTATTTTGATGAGTAGCTTTTAATAATTTGTCTTAGCTCTGAATTATTAAGAACTTTTAATCACTTTAAAATGTTTGATTACTTGGTAGATTAAAGTTGTGTCTAAAATATTCTTAAGTGTATATTCTGCGTTTAATTCTAAGGCAACAAAAGCAGTAAAGTGAGAGCAAGTGATTCTGCCAGCAGCTTCAAGCTTATAAAATTGTCGAGAAACTTACTTTTGAATTTATCATACTATAATCTTCTTAAGGTTTTATAAATCAAGTATAAACGAAGATTAAACTTTGAAGGTAATTTACACGATTTTCATTTTATGTTTAAAACCTGAACTTAGATTTAGGTTGATACTTTCAATAACTTCTAAAATAAATATAAAATAGGTTTCAAAAATTCAAATATAAAAAAGTTATATTTGGTAGGTACATGGTGGACTTGGGTGTGGGTTATATTCCCAAAAACCAATTTCCCGACGGCCAACTTACCGACGGACCATCGTACTAGAAAATTAAAGGTATTATTTGGATTTTAAAAAAGAATCCTAACCGAAGTTTACTGATTTTATCATTATAAAACCATATGAGAGCTGCAAAAACCTGAGTTTTATATGTTTTTTGATTAAGAAACATTATATGTACACTGTATTCATTGTTTTAAAGTACTACGTCAACTAAATTGACTATATTGCAAATGTAAAAGCTATGAACAATACCGTAGATGTAGTCCATTATAGATGCTTTCATAATTATTTACAACAGTCATAATTTGCACAATTCTTAGTTAAATGGAGACATAAACGGACAACAAAATCGGTACGAACAGAGCAATCCACAAACAGTAGTTCAATTTCGCAAATAACGTTTTGTTATTCCCTGAACGTAATTAATTTCAAACCATTCAACCACATCACTAGTAGCTTCTGGTGGTTTCGATAATAAATATTTTATTCATCATGTCGTATGTTATCAAATTACTTTTTATTTTATCTATATTTTGGCCTGTCGGGAAGTTGAACTATGGAAGTATTGGTTTTTGGGTAGTTGGTCTGTCGGGAAAATGGTTTCGGTAAGTTTGACTGTCAGAAAGTTAGTCTGTCGGGAAGTTAACCGTCGAGAAGTTGACCGTCGGCATATTGGCTGTCGGGATTTGGTCCGACACCCAGTAGACTTATAGGAAGCCTTTAATAAAATGTTGCTAAAAAATTATCTACAATAAAAAATAAAAAAAGAAGAATTTCGCTAACCCTGCATCTACCAAAATATAATGCTCCTAACCTAACACTATCTGACAGAATTGAAGTATTACATTTTAAATTGCTGTTGCATGCATACTCATTACACATTGGTTAATTTTCAAAAATTATGTTTCTAAAACATAAAGTAGAAATCAATTATTATTACTACTATTAACATTCTGAAATATAAAAGTAAATAAACACTTATTTATATTTTATTAATGTTCTTATTATTGTGCAAATTGCTAAGGAACATAGCAACAGTAAGAACCAATAAAAATATCTTTCATGAAATCAAATAAATTGGAATCTGCATCTTTTTTTGTACCTGTAAAAAAAATGGGGAATTCCGGTTTATGTCTATTTATTGTTCCTAAACTTTTTAATAGCCAACTTTTTAATAGCAAACATCTTGCTAAAGATAGTACGTAATGTAAGAAAAATATTGCATGTAATAATATTAGAATTCTCAATTTCTTGTGCAACTTGAACGCTTGCAATTGATAAAAATAATATTATTTTATCTTTAGAACCGAAATCAGCAATTGAATTGAGCTTAATTAATTTAGTCATTTCTGCAACTACAATAAGCAGCCGCAGAACAGATTGATTTAGATCAGACTTTTGATTTAATCTGCTACAATCTGAGTATTGGGATGGTTCACCTTACCTATAAGTAGACAGTAGACATATTATTCTCTTTTTTAGCTAAATAGTTTCAATAAATTTGAGATAAATACTTTTTGGTAGGCCTTTTGCGGACCTTTTTTTGTAGCATTATAATGTATACAGGGTATCCCAAATTCGAGTAAATGCATGGAAATCTCGCTTATCTTAAGAGCTACGAGGTCGGTTAAATTAGGGCAAAGTTGAGAAAGAAAGAAAATTTTTATAGCTGTCTTAGTTTAAAAGTTATTCAAGAAAAACTAAAAAAATTGATTTTCGTTTTTTTGCCCTATTTCCTACATTTTTTAAGATATCGACAATCTGAAAGCACTTCTTCATGGCAACTTCTTACGCTTTATATTTTGAGATAACATAGAATTTCCAACAACGTTTCGTCTCTTCAGAACCATCATCAACTTAATTTTTTTAAATACGGCGAAACATTTTTAATCTCATAGTCGGATAGCATTTTGTCTCCTGATTTCAGTGATATATGACACTTAATATCTAAAATGATATTTTACCACAAAAAATTGAGAAAAACACTTTTAGTCCAATTTTTGAATCAAATGATCTTGTACAAAAACAATAAAAATAGAAAACAAAACAGATTTTTTGTTTTTTTGTTGTTCGGTTAAAACAACTGCCACTTTGACATTAATATGATCGTGATTAAATGTACAATTTGCAACCAGCTAGAAATTCTTTGAATTTCTGTTTTTTTTTAAATTAAATATGACAATCAACACTTTTTAAGGAATTCGAGAAATGTCATAAAATATACACTAAATTTGGTTTTCTCATGGCATGCTTTTTAATTTTCAACAGTTTATTCAATACTTCATTTAAAAAAATTATAATATCATATTTGTAACCCTTTTTTTTCCATAATAGACGAAAATTATTTTAACAATACCTTGCAGTACGCGCAGGGATAGCGAATATACGAATAAATTAAAAATGCACTACCAGAACATAGTGAAAATAAAAATTGCGAACAAAAGCACAAACATCCAAGAATTTTTAGCTGATAGCAAGTTATACAATTAATCAGGATCATATTAATGTCAGAACAACAGAAATAACAAATAACAAAAAAAGAAAATAAAATTGTATTGTTTTTATTTTGCTTTTGTTGTATAAGATCATTTGATTTAAAAATTAGACAAAATGAGTTTTTCTCAATTTTTTGTGGTAAAATATCATTTTAGATATTACGTGTCATATATCATTGAAATCAAAAGACAAAATGCTATCCGACTGAGATTAAAAATTTTTCGCCGTATTTAAAAAAATAAAGTTGATGATGGTTCTGAAGAGACGAAACGTTGTTGGAAATTCTAAGTTATCTCAAAATATAAAGCGTAAGAAGTTGCCATGAAGAAGTGCTTTCAGATTGTCGATATCTTAAAAAATTTAGAAAATAGAGTAAAAAAACGAAAATCAATGTTTTCAGTTTTTCTTGAATAACTTTTAAACTAAGACAGTTATGAAAATTTTCTTTGCAGATATTTGATGAGCATCTAATTTTTTAACTTTGCCCTAATTTAACTGACCTCGTAGCTCTTAAGATAAGCGAGATCCCCATGCATTTACTCGAATTTGGGACACCCTGTATACTAAATGGAATAAAACATTTAAGGCCCGATTGCATAAACAGTTACAGTTTTACTTGTTTTTGACAATGTTTAAGTAGCTTTGAGCAAATATTAATCAAACTATAATTTATTTCTAGGATCAAGTTGTTTTGAATATTATGCATAGTACCTAATAACTTTTGCGTTTTAAAAGTCAACAAAGAAAAGGTACTAATAAAGTTTTTACAACTCGGTAGCAATTACAAAGTGCAATCAGGTTAAACTTTGCCACCAACAGTTTTTGTTGCAATAAAATATCAACTCTAATATTACTTCTCAAATTTCTATAAACATAAACTTTTCAAATCAATGCTATTTAATTTTGGGCCGCTCGTTTATTTACTCTGTCAAAAGCTTTTGGACAACTTTAAAGTTACGATAGTAAGCTATGGGATAAAATAATTTATTACTACCGGAGCGAGCAACCAACCTCATTCCTTTGACCGGAATTCTTATTTTACATCTCATAAATGCTGTAATCCGAATTTTGCTAAAAATCTGTAGCAGTTCAATTGTTATCAGAATTGATGAGAAGCAATTTTATGAACCATGAAGAACGTCTAAGAAAAAATCCCTGTAATTCGACGTTAAAATTTATTACCACGTTTTTGTTTTAATTTGCAAAATGAAACCAATTTATATTGTTCATTTGTTACATAAATCACAATCAAATTCGTTATTAGATAAAACTTTGAAATTGTATACTAAATCATGAATATAAATTTTAATTTAAAGTTAAGTACAATATATTTTTATTATCGATATTCTTCTCGATTATTAAAAAAAGTTTAGGCAACCTGTTTCGTAACGCTATCCATAATTGGTTTAATTAATATTATTTATTATTTCGTACAAAATTTATATTATATAAGGATTATGCTTCAGCGCGTTCAATTAAAATACAGAGTGTTATGTTATAACTTTAGGGCAGGGGTTCCCAAACTTTTTAAGAGGACAGCCACATGGAGGTATTGAAAGCGCTGAGGTCCAAATTTTAAAAAAATAGTTTACACGAAATAACTGCATAAGAATAAGAATAATAATAACGCAAGTACAACAACAAATAAAATTTTTGTTTTACTAAAATGAACAAATGGAAATTCTCAAAATTAGGATTAATAACAATCAATAATCATCGTCAAATATTGAAATCGTGCGAATGAGAACTAAGCCATAATTTACAATACTCCTCAGAACTTTATTTTGAAACCTTTGTATGATTTCGACATTACTCTTGCTGGCACACGCCCACAATTGTATCCCGTTTAACCATACAGGTTTTAGAACCTGTTTATATATAAAAAGTTTATTACGTGTTGACAACTCGGACTGTCTACCTAAAAGCCAATACACATTGTTGTGTTTAAGATTTAGTTCTACTCTCTTTTTTTATGTGCTCCTTCCATCGCAGCTTAGCATCTCTAGGTTCATACCTAAATACTTCGCTATGTTAGCGTAAGGTATAATTTGATTTTTCAGGATAATTGGTAGCTGTTCCGTATGTCTGTTTGTAAAATTGACGTGAGTTGATTTATTTTGATTGCGCTAAGTTTATCTAAAGATATTTGCAGCTTTTCATTAGCTTCTCGTTCATTATTTCCGACTGCCAAAACACCTGTGTCATCTGCAAATGTAGCAATCATAGTTTGTTCCGTTTCTGGTATATCGTATGTGTATATTAAATACAACAGTGGACCTAAAATACTGCCCTGTGGTACACCAGGTCTTATTGTTTTCAGTTCTGAGTATTGATCATCGCATTTGAATCTAAACCTCTCACTGATGTAAGATTTCAACACTGGAAAAGCAACGTGCTGGCCGACATACACTCAGAAAATACCGGATCTGCTATTTTTTTAATTACTAGGAAGATATCGCAAAACTATATTAAGATAGAAGAGGGACTGGAATTGGCGACAGATCATTCCTCAGTTATAATAACAATAAGTGATAATATAATAATGAAAGGAGATAACCCTACCCTAGCCAACAGAACCACCGACTTAGTAAGCTTTAAAAAATGATTTAAGTAATAAAATACAGTTAAATGTCAGCTTAAATACAACGGAGGAGCTCGACATAGCGGCTGAAACTTTTAACAACGAAGTACAACAAGCCATTTGGACAAAAACAAAATCAGTCAAACGAATAACAACTGGAAACAATTATCCAACTTAAATAAGAGCCATGGTAGCTGAAAAACGACGAATAAGAAGACAATGGTAGCAACGTAGAGCGTCCAGTGACAAAATCAAATAACCCAACATATAAGAAGGGAGATTAGAAAAATAAAAAATGAATCGCTGAATTCCTATCTAAGAGAGCTCTCATATGAGAAAGATAGAGACCATTCTTTGTGGAAAGCCACTAAAAAGGATAAACAGATCGACACAAAACCCGCCACTTAGGAAACCTGACGGAACATGGGCTAGAAGCAACCAAGAGAACCAATCAACCTCTATGTCGATCACTTAGAAAACACACTTCAGTCGTACGATACACAGACTGATGAAGACCTTCCCATAATAAAAGAAAACCCTCCTCTCAAAATAGAACTGCTTACACCAACAGAAGAAATCAAAACAAACATTAACCCGAAGAAAGCACCAGGATACGATCTCATAACTGAAGAAATCCTGAAGCAACTACCCCGAAAAGGAATTGTCAAAGTGACCAACCTAATCAATGCTTCTATTAGACTCAAATACGTTCCTAGGTGCTGGAAGACAGCACAAGTTGTCCAAACTGTATGAAAAACTCCTCCTAAAAAGGCTCAAACCTATAATAGAAGAAAAATTTATAATTCCAATGCATCAGTTTGGATTTAGGAACAATCATGCAACCATAGACCAGGTACATTAGAATTACTGATCTCTTGGAGAAAACATGAATAAAAAAAAATTATGTTCGACGTTGCCCAGGTTTTTGATAAAGTCTGGCACAAAGAATTGGAGTTCAAACTTCTATCAATACACTATTTTAAGATTGAAACTAAATTTAATTCTTGTTAAATACAATATTGTATGTACAGGTTTATTAAAATAAAAATTGAACTTGACCTTGATAATGTACAAACAAAATATGATCAGCTTATGTTGACATCTACCTTTTATAATTATAAATTAAAAGTTGTTGTGATAATACTAAACTATTTAATGAACACTTCCCCGTCGCTTAAAGACCATTCAAATCAATTTAGAATGCTTTTTGTTTGTTGATAGGAAACAAGAAATTCAATTTATTCCAACAAAGACATCGGCTGTTTACAGAAAACGCTTGTGACTTGTGAATGACATTTCGTTGCGGTGAAACCTTGTTAGACCTTTCTGAAATATATTGAAACCGTCTAAACGAAATTGTAGACGCGGTAAGTGATCAATGTGGTTTTCCTTACAATCTTTCAATCCATTTCGTCTAAAATTAATTACTGAAACAGATACTGCCAGCCATAATCGAATCTGTCATAAACAAGAACAATCAACAAAATTATGTAATTTATACCGTACGTCTCAGCCCATACGATTTATTTGATAGTTAACAAAAAAACACTTATTAAAAGGTATAGAATTAACTATGAAATGGCAGCGGCAATTTCTTTGAAAATTAATTATTAATAGTCTAACAGTTACTTTAAAAACTAAACATAGGGTATTGTTATTTATGTTAAATCAACTCACATTAATATTACGAACAAAAACATAAGGAATCCGTTGCCCATCACAATAAATGGTAATACTGTTCCTTACGAAAACACTGCAAAATATTTAGAAATAACACTAGACGCTTAACTAAGATGGAAGGAACACGTAAAAAAGAAAAGAACTGAGTTGGGTCTAAAATATAGGAAATTATAGGTTTGTTCCAACAGCGATTTGCACGGTACAGTAAACGATTTGAGTTTGCGCAGTATCAATATCGCGTTCCAACACAGGCTCTGATAGTTCACCGGACGGTCAGTAATCCGTTCCAACAACTCTAAAAATAATTCATGAACGGATTTGCGGACGATCAGAGCAGTACATGAACTGAAAGATGAATTGTTCCCAGGATTTTTAGACGCTTGCGCTGTTCATAACTAACGTGAGCTCTGCTAGCTATGCATCGCTTCCCAACCCCACTGCTACATGCTTAAGGTGTTTACCCTAGCGATGCGTACATTTGTATGAACCCAATAGACGCAAATGACATTTACAGTTAAGTTAGGCGAGTCGTAAAAGCGTTCCAACAACGCTTAATACTTGTGCAGTACATCTATCAGTACATAGTTCACGCATGCGAATAAACCGGTTCATGAACTCATAACAAATCGGTTTTAAATCGTTGTTGGAACAAACCTTAAATTGGCTGTTGGGGCGCAATTCCCAACTGTCAATATACAACAAAATATTAATATATAATCAGATCTTGAAACCAGTCTGGGCGTATGGCATACAACTATGGGGGTGTGCTAAACAGTGTCATATAAGTACAATACAAACATTTCAAAATAAAGTGCTGCGTAACATCGTCAATGCACCATGGTACGTACGCAACTGTGGCATTCATCGCGATCTAGGTATCAAGGATGTGGCCAGCGAAAGAAGATATGCAGCTAAACACGAGGCGAGACTAAATCAGCACGTTAACATCGAGGCAATCCAACTTCTCGATGTAAATGACCTGAACAGAAGACTGAAGAGAACAAAGCCACATGAGTTAGTTTAAGTGTTCGAAAAGCAGAGTACAGTGCGAAAAGTATGGTGCCGTGTGCAAATTAGCAGAAACTTAAGGAAGGACACCAATGGGTGAACTTTAGAATTTAAGTTTTTAGTTCTAAGATCTGAGAAATAAATTAATGGTTGGTCTCTTATAGACCAGTTTTAATATTTCAGAACGCTACAAGAGAAGTTAAAAAAAAAAAGTTAAATTTATTTGGTTGCACTTTAAACACGTATATATTATTTTTCTATTGGAAGAGCTCATTTATGTTTTTGCATTATCTAACAGAAAGTTGAATTATAAATTAAAAACTTTTAGCGTGTTTAGCGTCTAATATATATATTCCTCATGTAATTGCCATTTCAATCACAATTTATAAGTAAGTGTAGGTACGATATTTAAGAAAACTTAAACAAATAAGTTTTGGCAATTTGTAACTATTTTTGTCTAAAATGTCAAATGCATTGTGAATGGTTACCTAATTATTTTTAAAAAGAGAAAAAAAAGTGGTTCATTTTTAGCAAGTTCACAAAATAAAAATTATGTGCATAATATAATAAAAACAGCTGCTGCTAAGAAGCCATACAGATTTTTTAAATAGTTTTATGATTTACATGAAGGTGTATCCCTAACAAGTATTTACTATACATGTCATTTATTTAATACTACTTTTATAAACAAGAATCATATTTTTATAAACATATACGGTATAGGTCAGTGATGGCGAACCTATGACACGCGTGTCAACAGTGACACACCGCTAATTTTTGGGTGACACTCAACGCACATTTCGTTAAGTATAATTGTTTTCCACAAATCACAATTTTTTTTAAATTCATTTAGGTTAGGAAGGTTTTCACAGGAGGCGCTACTTTGCCGTTCGTTTCGGTATCCTCCGCAAGGGAAAGTACAGGGTGGGCAAATTTCGATGTTTTAATAGGGAATCTCGGTAACTATAAGAGGTATCAAAAACGGACCGCGCATCCTCGATCTCTTATTTCGAGAAAAAGTTAATGGTGAAAACAAAAATTGGTTATCGTCTTTTGTTTTCGAGTTATCGCCGATAACTCGATTTTTCGACTTTTCGTTTTATGACTGTATCTCGCAACAAAAATAATTTTGACGTTCTACAGGCACTTTTTTGATAAGAATGCAGTGGCCTAGACAATTTTTCAAAAAAAAATCCGAAATTCGAGTTGTGACATTTTTTTTTTTTTTTTTATAATTTCAAGTACTTTACAATCTGTTCTTAACTGAACAATAAGTAAATGTTTTTAACAGGTGAAAGGTAGGTGAAAAGAAAAGAAAAATGTCATGTAGAGAATTCTCCATTGAGTATTCTCTTTACGCTAAGCTAAAATTTTTAAAAAATAGAACATAAAACTGTACAGTGAGTTCGTTTCAAGTAAACCTTGTAGGGAGATCTGCCGGTCTATATCTTTTGAGTCGCCGCACTTCACCGGCACTCACTATTAAATTTCTTGCTAGTTTATTTGGATGCACTTCAATTCTGTTTTGATATTTAAGGTAAAGGTTTTTGATTTCTTCATGCACTGAGTTTAATTGAAGGTCGCGTTGTATTACGAAATTTGGTACATACCTGGGGGCATCAGCAATGATTCGTAAAGCTTTATTTTGGAATCTTTGGATGATTTCAATATTTGACGTACTAGCACTTCCCCATAGCTGGATGCCATAGGTCCAAATAGGTTTCAATATGGCTTTGTATATGAGGAGCTTGCTTTCTATAGACAATTGTGATTTTCGTCCTATCATCCAGTTGAGTTGGTAAAGTTTGATGCCAAGCTGCTTCCTCTTGGCCCATATGTGTTTGCGCCATGTCAGTCTCCTGTCAATGTGCATACCCAGGTATTTGGCTTCGCATGCCTGAGGAAGTTGACGATCATTTAGTGTTACTGTCGGGCAGGTCTCTCTCCTAAGAGTAAATGTGACATGTGTTGATTTAGTTTCGTTTGCCTTAACTCGCCATTTTTTCAACCAGGATTGTATTTTGTTTAAGTGATGTTGTAGATTTTTAGAGGCAGTGATAGGATCCACATGGGATGCCAAGATAGCTGTGTCATCCGCAAACGTGGCCACTGTAGTTAGACGAGTGGTTGGCAGATCAGCAGTATATATTAAGTATAGCGTTGGTCCCAACACACTACCTTGTGGTACGCCGGAGTTGATAGGGTACAAATCAGTATATTCGTCTTGGTGTTTAACTAAGAAGTGCCTATTTTTGAGGTAGGAATTTAAAATTTGGTAAAAATGGCATGGAATGTTCTTTTTTAGTTTGTAGCGCAATCCGTCATGCCATACCCTGTCAAAAGCCTGACTAATGTCTAGGAAGGCAGCAGAGCAATATCTTTTGCCTTCCAGATCATTGTTTATCTTTTTGACCACTCTGTGTACTTGTTCAACCGTAGCGTGCTGATTCCTGAAACCGAATTGGTGATTTGGGATGAGTTCTCTTAGCAATGGTTTGAGACGTGTTAGAAAAAGTTTTTCGAAGACCTTGGATAAAATTGGTAGTAGACTGATAGGTCTGTAAGATGTCACTTCGTGTAACGGTTTCCCTGGTTTAGGCAAGAGAATAATCTGGGCCACTTTCCATTGATTTGGGAAGTATCCTATCCTGAGAACTGCATTAAAGATTTGTGTAATACATTTTAGGCATTTATCTGTGGCTTCTTTGAGCACTTTTCCGGTTATTAAGTCAAATCCTGGAGCTTTTTTAATGTTAATGTCTTTGGATATTGTTTTTTTTATTTCACTCTTTTTAAATTTTTTAATGGGCCTGTCCATCTGAAAGGGTGTCTCCAGAAAATTTAATATGTCATTTTCTTCTTCTTCTGTTAAGGTTGATGGCAATGGCTTAAAGACATCTGCAAGGTATTGTGCAAATACTGTCGCTTTTTCTGTGCTGTTTTTGGCCCATTTTCCATTTGTATTTTTAATAGGTGGGATTGTTAGTTGCGGGCGCTTAATTTTTTTAGTGGCCTTCCACAATGAGTAGTCATTAGCTTCTGTAGCTGTGAGGTTTCCAAGGTATTCCTGTATTGATTGATTTTTAAGGTCAAGTAGCAACTTTTTTAATTTTTTAATTGACTTGTTAAATTTATTTTTGTCTTCCATTGTTCTGGTTCTCTGCCACCGTTTGCGGAGTTTTCGCTTTTCGGCTATCATTTGTTTAACTATTACTGGACAATCTTCCTTTATTTGTGTTGTCCTTTGATCCGGAGTCGCCTTCCAAGCTGCATTTTGGATTGCCTTTGTGAGATGTTCAACTGCATTATCTAGTTCTCTCTCTGTCTGCAGGGGTACACTTAATGAGATCAACTCGTCGAGACTTTCCCTAAACATATCCCAATTTGTCTTCCTGCTGTATAGTGTAGGCTGTTTTTGCTTTTTTAGGATGTTCGAATACATGGTAATGAGAATTGGTGAATGATCGGATGATAAGTCTAGACACGATTCTAGTTTAATTTGTTTTTTGTTAATACCCTTCGAGACGCAAAAATCGAGTACATCTGGCATCTTTTTTCTATCAGCTGGCCAATACGTAGGCTCTCCGGTTGATAGCTGATCAAGATTATTTGCTCTCATTACGGCAAAGAGCTCTCTTCCTTTGGATGTTGTAAGTCTTGACCCCCACTGTGGGTGCTTGGCGTTATAATCGCCACCAGCGATGAATTTATTTCCAAGAGTTTTGAAGAAGTGATCATAATTTTCTCTTTTGTTTGAGTGTTTGGGCGGGCAATACACTGCTGAAATCGTCATGTGTCCTAATTTGTCCTCCAGTGCGATGCTAGTAGCTTGTAAGTAATCATGTTCATATTTTTCTTTTTCATAGTGCTTGATAGTATTTCTAATAATGATGGCTGTACCGCCATGAGCCTTACCGTCAGGATGTTTTGTATGGTAGGTACTATACTTTGATATTTTAAAGTAGCTTTTACTTGTGAAATGTGTTTCTGACACTAAAAGTATGTCGATATCGTGTATTTGTAGGAATGATTTGATTTCTTGCGTGTGTTGACATATGCCATTGGCATTCCAAACCGCAAGTTTAAGAAGTTGGGCCATTATACCATTTTATTGACAAGAGTTGCCAGCATGTTTATCATTGTACCCATTTGTTCCATGAGATTTTTCATCATGTTTTTAAGTTCTAATATGTCGTCTGATTTCTGTGGGATACTGGGTTGACTTGGTTGTGCAATTATGTTGGGGGACTGTATTGGTTGTGAGCTATTCTTGACTTGACTGGCATAGGACTGTCCGACTTGCACAAATTTTGTAGGTAATGTTTGTGTGGGTTGAGTTGGAAGATTTCTCTCACGCATTACAGGATACAATCGTTGTTGTAGTTGCTTATGTACTACACAACCTCTATAGTTTGCTGGATGGTTACCCTCGCAATTGGCACACTTAACGTCGTCGTTCCTTACCTTTTTAGGGCAGCTAGTGGTGAGGTGATTTTCAGCACATTTAACACAACGCGGTGATTTGTTGCAGTAATTTTTAGTATGTCCATATTGTTGGCATTTTGTGCATTGGGGGATATTCCGCTTAACGTGAGGTGCTTCAAATTGAACAACTGTATTCATAAGCAAACGAATCTTATATATTTCTTTATTGTTGTCCTTGGCTTTAAGGTCGATATAAAACATGGGGAGAGATTTTTTAGTAGTTCTTTGCCTGATGTTCCAAATATTAGTTGCTTCATGTCCTAATTTTAGGATTTCTTTTTTTAACTCCTCTACATTGGTGGAAGGGTGTAGGTTTTTAACGACTACGCGGAAGGCTCTTTCTTGTTTTGGTTTATATGTATAAAATTCAGTCTTTTTTTGTGTCAAAGCTCCTATGATAGCGTTGTATTTCTCACTTAGTTTGGGTTGAATTTTTACTTGATCATTACCAAGTGATTTAATGGTGTAATTATCTTTTGCTATTTCGTTTAACAATGTAGTTAAAGGGTTAATATTTTCTACCCCAGAAACAAAGATGGGTGGCGGTCTAGGGTCGCTATTTTTATTAATTTTAGTTTGGGTGTTTTCATTCCCATCTTCTTCCGACAGGCTATTAAATTTGTTATTGTGAGTTGTGACATAAAGTTGTATTTTTTTAAATAGAACCCGTAGTTGGCTATGACTGATTTAAATTTCTTATTTTTTTGTCATTCCAAATATATAAGGGTTGATGTATTTATTTTTAATAATACGCAAGTTACGGAGGTTTTTTAGTTTTTTTTAAAAACAAAATTATAGTAGGCTGTGAAAACAAAAACAAAACAAGGTGTAAAACCTTTTAAAACTCATTTTCTTATAAACAGGTGCGTCTTTTACACGGCAAAATACGATATATGTAGGTGACACGCTACTCGTGTAGCATCACCTGAATTTTTAATTTTTGACACGCCGGCTTGAAAAAGTTCGCCATCACTGGTATAGGTTAATCTTAGTGGTTTTTTAATGTTAATTGAAATGCAAAAATCATTGTTATTAATAAAAAAATTTAACTATGAGTAAAGTATTATCCTATTCCAGTGACTCTTTACATGTTGATAAGTGGCAAAACGTCTGACGCCAAGTAATTGGTATAAATGCAAAACACTTTTAAACAGTTGTATACAAATTAATTTAAAAATCGATTAAAGTTAGCAATTGCAGACAACACTCCACAAATTTAACCCATATAAGCAAATAACTGTTGGTAAACAAATCTCTGACTTTGTAATGTCCTATGAAATCTTGAATCAGCAATGAATCACTACAACATCTGTAATAAAAACCTAATGAATGTGTTGTTGGCAGTTACTCATTTAACGCTTTTGTCTGTAAACAATATGGCGCTATTAAGTAATTCTGCAAACATTCGTCTGTTTTGTTTTAAACATAAAGTATGACGCAGCGACAAAGTTACAAGTCAGGTTCGCTACGCGTTTAAAAGAAGTTTTCTATTCAATTAGGTTCAACTTTTAACCGAGAAAGCTTACACAGACGAACTTTAGTAAGAACTTTGTCAAGGAATGTCGTGTTAGAACTTTTTTTACTGCAATACTCTTTTCCGTTACAGTAAGTGCTTAAGCCTCTCTCAGCGTTATTGCTACTACTATACTAAGAGTCAAACAAATCAATTACGTCTTGCCAAAATAGCTGCACGTTTCAAATGACAAAAACGAAGACTTTCTGAACGTGTTTAATTTTCAAACGATTTATTTGTATTCAGATTACCTTTATTTAAATCAAACTGTTATGTTTTTTATTAAAAACTTTTCAAAGCTTATTTTGAAACAGACATCTTACTTTTAAAAATTTTTCGTTAAAACAGTATTACATATAAATGAATGTTTTAACATGAAACACGTGGTGATTATAAAACTGTTGCAAAGGGTTTTAAATTACCAAAGTATCTTTTTCCGGCCTTAGTGAAAATATATATATTGGGTATCCAGTGGCGTAAGCAGGGGGTTGCAAAATATGCCGTCGCATGGGGACCGAAGCCCTCCCTAGGGGGTCCCTTAGACTAACTGCTGATTTAGATTTAAACTTTAAATTATAAAGGAAAATAGAAACTGATAGTGATTTTGGCCTCTGTATATAGGTATGTGATGCACTACACAAAAATGAAGCTTGTCCTTGTGCCATGTGTTTTATTAACCATATTAGTCAGTAACAGTATCTTATTATTTATAAAAAAAAAATAGAGAAGGAAAAGAAGTGAAGTACGGAGAGAGATATTGTACGGTGAAAAAGACCCGAATTGTGGGGAAACAAAATTGGCTGTTGCACCATGACAATGTGTCCGCACACACCTTCCTCCAAACGACTCAGTTTTTGTCAAAAAACAACATCGTACTCGTCCTACACTCCGCTCTCCTTATCTAGTCTAGAGTCCTGCGTGGGTCCAGATGATCGGACCCGCACCCGACCCGCGACCCGCACGATTCTGGTTTAATAGACCCGCACCCGACCGGCGACCGCATTATTGTACTGTATTTTAAATTTATTCCAAACGTCGGATTAAGGGTTTATTTTATCTATGAGTTTATATTCACCTTTTTTTATTTTACCTTTCATAACATTAAGATTAACAAAATGATCAGTATTTTTAATTTAAAATAAAAATCGTATCCGAACGAATAACATGTACTATTGGACCGCTACCCGACCCGCTACCTGCAAAATATAATATGTACCCGCGGGTTCCGACCCGACTGCAGAACTCTAATCAAGCCCCCCTGCGACTTTGCTTTGTTTCCCAAACCAAAACTGAAGCAAAAGGCGACCG
Source organism: Elmis aenea (assembly GCA_947652605.1). Taxonomy (NCBI): domain Eukaryota; kingdom Metazoa; phylum Arthropoda; class Insecta; order Coleoptera; family Elmidae; genus Elmis; species Elmis aenea. Next base: position 38,130,883 of record OX393577.1, read on the forward strand.
TTTTAATACTGTAGAAAAAAATTGCAGACAGTGCTAGACGGTCTCTGCCGACGATTTTAAGAGGTGGAAGAGGTGCTGAAATCGATGGATATGCTCCCAAGAAGAGAGTGACAACCATTTGTAAGAAGTTGAGCAAATGAATTTTTTTAAGCTCACTCCGGTAACTTTTCGATACCACTTCGTACAATGTACAGGGTATTCTAAGTTCGATCACATTATTAGATGGGATATTTCGGTTAATAAAAAAGTCACACAAAATATTACAGGATATAACTGACTAAACTTTATTGGTGGTAATCTAGCAGTAAAAGAGAAATTAAATATTTAAATGCGTTTTTGAGATTAAGTTGAACATGGGTGTTGAAAAACATGTACAGGACCTCTTGCAGACACAGCAAGCATGGTACAACATTTTTGTATTAAGATTTTCGACTTAGAATTTTACGAAGAACATCGCCACGTGTAGCGCTTCCGCCAATTTATACACACCCTGTATATGTAAATTATCAATAAACCGCAATACCTTGAAAAATACTGATTTTAGACATAATACCTTTAATGTTTTTTGGGGATAATTACACTATCAATAAGAAAAAGTAAAAATATAAAGTGTGTTTCATTTAAAAAAACTAACTTATTCGTTTTTAAAGTTTGACTTAATGGACCGGTCATAAGGAACACCCTGCGTATTATTTTAAAATGTTAACTATTCAAAAATTACTATGACACTGTTGTCCTACAAAGTTTTAAATAATTTCGTTCTTACATAGTCAAGTTGTGAAATATCATTATTTGTTTAGAGTCCTGTTTCTGTCAGTGCGCAAAAACCAAATACTGTGTAGGTATAGTTAAAAATAATTTAAGGTTATGTAGTAAATGACCACAAACAACTTTTATTCAAAACTTGTTTTTGTAAAGCTGTCACAAGACGAGATATTGATCCGTTACGTTACATTTTTGTTTCTTATTTTACTTAACAATAAAGAAGCTAAATTATAGCACAGAAACGCCATTTTAAAATAGCAACTGTTTGGGTCATAGTGACCCGAACACCATACGTGTTACCAACACGTAAACACAAAATGAGGGTTAAGGCAAAGAAAAAACTTAATTTAATTACAACTGCGGTTTCTTTAGCTTTGTTAATACAGACATTTATTAAAGTATTTAAACTACGCTAAAATGTACAAATAATTTTCATGTGAATAAATTCTCTCCGGAAATAGTAGGACTTCGTTTAATTTTTGTTATTCATTTTCGGAACAAATGGATACAACGCGTTTAATATATGAACCACCTTATTATTAATATGTAGCCTAAAATGTATTGTTTTAAATTTCAATATGCGCACAAATTTGATTTTATATTTTTATAAGTAGGTACATTTAAAAAGGTACAATATCTTAGTAGTCTAAAAAAATTAAAAATTGATAAAGATTCAAAAAAAAAAATTTTACTCTACGTTTAAAACTACATTTAAAAAAACTTTGTATCAAAAACACTTTGTATATAAAGATAAACATGTGTTCGCGTTATACGAAATCATCCCACATTCAAAACCTGACAGCTTAATTTAATTTCATACAATTTTGCTTCAGTTGTTGCATTAGAAAATCGCTCCTGAAATTGAAATCGCTTTCCGAAATGTAGCAGGGTGCAAAATTATATTTCGTTGAGCAATTCCATTTAGATTTGCTAGGCACAAATTTTAGTCTTGACTACACGAGATCGCTTTTTGTTGTACAGATGTTACATAATATATTCTTAATAAAAATATAAGGTACCCATCTACGTTTTAAAATATTTACTCTGTATTAAATTGAAAACAGTAAAAAAAAGATATTAAATTTTTTAAAAAACCTCAACAAAAATACGTGTATTCATATCCAGGGAAATACATTTTCTTGATATGGCCATTTATTAATAATGTTTAACAAAATATTTTAATCTGGATAGCAATAATTATTTAATTTAACTTTCGATATTTATAACGATTTCCGTTTATATAAAGTTTTTGAATATTGTATGTTAATCAGAAAAAGACATTGTAGATCGATATTTAATGTCTTATATAACGTTCTCAAAGTAAATAAATAAGTCGTATTACATTAGTACAAAGTCAAGTTTTTTAAATTAAGATTAATCTTTAATTAATACATTGCAGTACAGTTTTTATTTCGTAATTGAAATAGTAATAAGTCAAAACGGATTAAACAGGAAACTGTTTGCTTCGCAATGGTGTAAAGTATTTTAAGTTTTTCTGTTTCCAATATTATAACGATTTGATACTGCTTTTATAAGTCGTTACTTTATAGAAGAAGTACTCAGATTTCACCATTACTTCAGCTTGATGAAGTTTAAAGCAGTGACACGAACCGAACCGGAACTGTAACAAAATCGAAACAAACCAGTGCCTTTTTCATGACCGGAACCGGAACGGTAACTTTTTTTTTTAAATCACAAAACCGCAAAATCGAATGGAACCGACTGGTGTGAACCGGTTCAAACCGCTTCAAGCGGTTCACACAACTGTTGGGACCAATTATTCTTTTTAATGACGTAAATTAATATCTTCTTAATTATGATTATTAATATAATTGAAAAAGTTCAGAGTTTAATTTATAAATATGCATTGCCATCATATTTTGCATTGAACCGGAACCGGAACCGGAACTGAACCGTTGTCGCCAAACTGGTTACCGAATCATTATAAAATAAAAACCGATGGTCCGGAACGAAAACCGAAAAATTAAAATTCATCGAACCGGTAACAGGAACTGAACCGTTATTTTTTGCGGTTCAGGTCCCGGGTTTAAATTTTTTTACTTCTTATATGGTGTGAGTAACACCCACTTTAACAAGTCGATGTTGTGCACTGCTATTTTTGTGCACACCACTGCGTAATTATAGATACTGTAATAGAATATTACCAAAATTAAACTCGCAATCAGATACTATTTAGCTACAAACAATATTTACCGATGTAAATACTAATTAAGTTCACATACGCGAAATTTACGTGGATATTTTATTTTAATAATGTAACAACAATAAATAAATTTAAGTCTTAAAGATTTAGGTATTTTAATCTTTTCTGTAAAATTTAGTAATCAAAGTTATCCAATATTTTAAAAATCTTTGCTTGTGCTTGTTTCAAGGAAAGGGCAGTTTGTTTTTATAAAACAAATAAAATTCAATAAAATTAAAACACACCCACAAAGCATGACGGAAGGCGTTTTATGGCCGCACACGCTTATTTTATATAAACTATTTTTTTATTTAACACTTATTTGAAATAAATGTCCTAGTACTACAGAAACTTATAAAAAAAATCATAATTTATCGTCAAAGAGAAATGAAAATTACTGCGCTTAACAATTACTAATGGAACCTAATTAGTGCACCTTCTCTGAGAGATGACTTTTTTATTTAGTAACCGCCAATTTATTTGTCCCATGCTAACGCCTTTATGCTCGTGTGTACCATTTATCAATCGAGCTCTCGGAATACTGCAGGGGTTCGTGCGCAAAAAAGTCTCTGGCGGACTAAATAATTGAAACGCTTACGAAAATTTGGTTGTTATAATTACGTTTGATGAATTGTAATTTCTGAAATATTTGTGCTTTTATTAAAGTTTGTAGGTAAGCGCGGAATATCATAGATTTGCTTAAAATTGGTAATGAAGTGCCGATTTACGTACACATGTTACGTTGAACTGGTCTAATTGTTAAGTCGCTTTTTGCTCATTCGCTGAAATGGGAAACAGCTTTGTTCAACAGACAAAAAGCAGATTCTATTACGGCAGACTCCGGCTTTTTGTTAAGTTCGCCTTCCGTTCTAGACCCTAGGTAAAATTACGCTGTACATACGAAGTGAGATGGATCTACAAACAAACTTGAGCAAATCGTGTGCATGGGAATAATAACGACATAAATCACAGAATTACAGGAATTAAACGTTGCCGTGCAGAATCAATGAACTTATAAATACGCTTTTATATCCAGAATACTGTAAGAAGAAAATAACAATGAGAAATAACTACAAAAAAAAAATATGTAAAACAGTTTGTTTTGTTATTGCAATCAATAATATGAAAGGACAAATGTCTAAACAAATAAAAAATTATTTGCCGTTTTCTTCAATAAAAGTACCCCGGCTTTTGTATACTCATGTTCATATCTTTGCGAATGATTAGATTAACTTTGTTCATAACGTTGTTCTTGTTTTTTTTTTATTTCCTCTGTTTTCTTACGTACCAAACAAACAGAAATCCCAAAGTAACCTCGTGTTAGAGGTAAATATTTTTATAGATTCAGCTATTAGTTCTTTTTTCTTCGTTTTTTTCCCAGTATTTAATGCCAACGTTTTTACAAATTGCCAAGTTTAGTATGTAGAAGGTTGATTGAAATACAAGTTTAATAAGATTATCTCACTTATTATTTATTATAAGATCTAGAGAACAGATTTATTAAACTTTTAGAAACGTTAAAATTTATTGAACGGCATCATTGATAAAAACTGGAAATTCCCGATTCTGGTCAAATTCTAATTTTTAAAATATAGAAAAAAATCCAAGACATTTCTGGTATTGGTATCATCAAAGAGAACTTTTATTTTCTTTATTAAACGATGTATGACACATGGTATTTCACCTCCATATGCATTATTAACCTTGTCAAATGGAGTATCGGATAAGGACCACTGTGATTGAGCGAGTTTATCGTTATTTTATGTATATATTAACAGAAAAATGTTTAATTAATTATTCTTTTAGGCCTAGGCATTTTGTGTAATGCCAAGTGATATTTGGCAAAGTATAAAATATAATCTTTCACCTGACCCTCATTTCCTCGGTAAGTAATAGAGAGTCGGGTTAAAAGTTTCTTAAAGTTTTTTTAAAGCGTTGTTAAAATAAGGTATACTCATAAGATTATTATTATTACTGTTATTATTTTTATTTATAAAAAATAAAAACGTTATGATTCTTATTACATTTCTTTAAAATTATACACTCTATCTAAATAAAATTCGAAATTTTAGAAAATGCCTAGGTGTTCCATATAAGACTAGCTAATGTATTTATATATGATTATTTTTTTGTACTTTGCCAAATTCTAGTCCACATTACACAGACTGCATAGACGTTTAATAAATAGAATACCAAAATTATACAGGGTGAGTCACGACGACGACGGTACAAAAATATTTTTTGAGAACTCTTTAAGACCAATTATCTCTTAGAAAATTATCAGTTTTGTAATTGGTTGCCATATATGTATATGTTAACAGCAAAGTATACAGGGTGATTCACGACGGACGCGTCGGAGTTTTATGGCAAAACGCTTTATATTTTCCAATTTCTGTCGATCGAAGATTATGTAAGTCAATAAGGGCTACATTTTAAAAATAGTTTCAAACATACAGGGTGCTCCAAAAAAGAGTGGTGTATCAAAGTTATACTTTTTCTTATGGAACACCCTATATATTTTCACATTTTTCCTCTTTAAATTTACTTTAAAAAATGTATAAGGTCATTGGGGTCTAAAGTCAACCGTTCTCGTGAAAATTGCATTTTCATGAAAATACAGGATTTTCAAAAATTTTCTACATTTAAAAACTTTGAGAAGTCTGAAAAAATTCGCTTGGAGATAAGATTGACAATAGGTTATGTAACACTTTGCACCACCTACATTTTAAAAATATTATACAGGGCGTTTTTTGCGCTTGGTCAAACTTGTGAAACTTTAAACATCGATAACTCATTTTTTTTTAAATACAACACCCTATATTTTTTTACACCGTCTTATAGAAAATTTAATTCTCTTTCGAAAACATTAATATTGTTTCTACCTAAAATTGATATTTTCCGAGATATCGCGATTTTATTGTTAATTATTAGGGCAATGTAATATTTTCGAGTAGGCTATGTAGGTAGGACAGCGGTAATTTGAATCAATTGAAAGAAAGAACAAGAAAGGTTTAGTTTTATCTGTTGCCTACGCATTTTTGACATTTTTTTATAATGAGCAATCTTACGTTTAAATCGAGATTTCTTAAAATTATTTATGCACTTATTTATTGGACCAGTATGATAAGATGATTGGTTAATTTTATAAACCATTTTTTTGTTTGTTTATAATACGACACTCGGTTCTACCAAAATGTCTTTGCTTAAATTATGGTTCTACGCATTTTGCAAACATTGTGTTTTATACAGTGTGCACAATATTTAATGTAAGTAACTGTTTATGGTGTGTTAACTAAAATATAAATACACAGAAAATATTTCAAATTGGGACCGTAGTAATTTTAATTGAACATTTATAAAAATATTTCTAGTGATAACTAAAATGTATGTAATAATAATTCAAAAACAAAATTTAACAGCCGATTACAATAAATGTTCAACATGACGACCATCCTCTTGAATACACATTGTGGTCCTCTTTTCAAGTGAACGTCTTACATTACACAACATATTAGGAATGATTGTCCCAAAAGCATTTTTTATTTGTCTTTTTATATCTTCCGCAGTGGTGGGAGGTGAACTATAAACTAAATCTTTAATATATCCCCAAAAAAAGAAGTCCATGGGAGTTAGCTCTGGAGATCTAGGTGGCCAGTTAACTGGTCCACCTCTCCCGATCCACTTATCACGAAACTTTCGATTTAGATAATTTTTCACATTTAGCAAACAAATGTGCAGGAGCACCATCTAATTGTAACCACATGTTTTTTCTAATATTTAAAGGAATATTTTCTAAAAGTGCGCAAAAACCTTTTTTTTTAAATCTCATAAATTTTCGGCTATTTACATTGCCATCAAAAAAATAAGAACCGATAACTTGATCACCAACGATTTCTCCATAAACATCAATACTCCACCTATTTTGACGATCAGTGGTATGAAATAAATGCTTATTTTCAGTGTAATAATAATGAAAATTGTGGTAATTTACCAGTTCATTATTGTTGAATGTTGACTCATCCGTAAATAAAACATTATCAAAAAAATGTTTGTCTTCACAAACTTGGTCGAGGGCCCATAAGCAAAAATCAATTCGATTTTGAAAATCCGTGCCGCACAAACTTTGATGAAGTTGAATATGAAACGGGTGGTACTTATATTTCCTTAAGATCCTGGATAAAGACTAATGGGTAGGCAAAAGATAAAACTAAACCTTTCGTGTTGATTCAAATTACCGCTGTCCTACCTTCATAGCCTACTCGAAAATATTACATTGCCCTAACAATTAACAATAAAATCGCGATATCTCGGAAAATATCAATTTTAGGTATGAAACAGTATGAATGTTTTCGAAAGAGAATTAAATTTTCTATAAAACGGTGTAAAAAAATATAGGGTGTTGTATTTAAAAAAAAAAAGAGTTATCGATGTTTAAAGTTTCACAAGTTTGACCAAGCGCAAAAAAACGCCCTGTATAATATTTTTAAAATGTAGGTGGTGCAAAGTGTTACATAACCTATTGTCAATCTTATCTCCAAGCGAATTTCTTCAGACTTCTCAAAGTTTTTAAATGTTGAAAATTTTTGAAAATACTGTATTTTCATGAAAATGCAATTTACACGAGAACGGTTGACTTTAGACCCATATGACCTAACATATTTTTTGAAGTAAATTTAAAGAGGAATCCAAAAATATAAAAATATACAGGGTGTTCCATAAGAAAAAGTATAACTTTGATACGCCACTCTTTTTTGGAGCACCCTGTATGTTTGAAAATATTTTTAAAATGTAGCCCTTATTGACTTACATAATGGTCGAGCGACAGAAATTGAAAAATATAAAGCGTTTTGCCATAAAACTCCGACGCGTCCGTCGTGAATCACCCTGTATACTTTGCTGTTAACATATACATATATGGCAACCAATTACAAAACTGATAATTTTCTAAGAGATAATTGGTCTTAAAGAGTTCTCAAAAAATATTTTTGTACCATCAAGTATAATCGAGTTATTAGCGATTCAAAAATAATGGCCATTTTGATTTTTGTTTATTATCTAGCGTGCCATGGAACTTTTGTAAAACATCATAGGATCACTGAATGAGTCTCAGAAAGGGTAACAATTTGGCTAATTTAAACTTCTTTGTAGCTCTTACCAGTTACGAGATCCCAATAGTTGCCTTTTTATGTGGACCAGCCTGTACATATATTTTATTCAAGTTGTTACCAAGCGTAACTAATTCATATCAATGGTAGATTTAACGTCAACTGAAACGAAATCAACCGTGTGACAGTTATGCTTCCAATTGCTCATAAAACTTACAGAAACGGTGACGTAATCAATATTTCATTGGGCAGTTCAGTCTATTAATATTTGACGAACCTGTTACGCCAGAAATGGTTCGAACATTACTACACAACGAATTTTGGTTATATTGGCTGATTTATCGATTAGGTTTGTGTATTTTTAAAGAAATTCTGCTGTGAACTATTTGCGTTTTCATATCTCGTGTTTTGCGATTTTTGTTGTCAAGCTGTTTCAAGCAACGACAAACAAATAAGAAATCATTGCGCGTGAAATGATTTTATGTCAGTAAATTTGACGAATTCGAAAGACATAGAAACATTAAAGAAAGTCATTCTTGTTCATATTACATCTGTTTCGATTTCTCCCACATTTTCGGCAACAAGAATATGCACAAGAATATTTTATTTTTTATTGCTTCTCCCATCCGATCTATCAATCTCTTGTGCAACCTCTCTGAACTAGACAGCTAGAACTTATTAAATACTGATAATGAAACAAAAAAAATATTTTTTTTGTTAATTTCGATACTCTGTAAGTAAACATAAAACAAATGACTTTAATAAGGATTAATATATACCAACAGGGCCGGCCTTAGGCACATTCCACCAATTCCTTCGCGTAGCGTCCGCGCTCAAAATAAAAAAAAAAAAAAAACCGAATAAATAAATGATTGTATTTAAAAAATATAAATACTCATTAATAGCATAGGTATACAAACCAATTCTGTATGACATCATTTTAAAAGTTATATTTTAATGGTGAAATACTAAACTAGATAAATAAATTATACCATTATTATACATAGATGTGTAGACTTGGATCAAGCAACATAGCAATTTCAACAGAAAAAATTTAAAACTCGAATATAATCTCCCCTAATTATTTTACAAAAAAAAAACAAATATGTGTTTTATACAGATTTTTTTTAAATCTATAAATATAATCAATAGTAATTTTGTGTTTTCCAATAACTGAAAATTGAGAAAATTACAAAACGCGTTTTGACAAAAATCTGTAGTGCCTTGGAATTATGCTGTGACAACTGCCCATCCTAATAACGCTTATACTGTCACTTTGACGCGAAGTTTATTCTTAATTGTCATTTTTATTATTTCTTGGGATGAAAACATATAACTAATTGTATAAAATAATTGTTTAATAAAATATGAAGTATAATTAAGAATGAATTTCGCGTCAAAGTGACAGTATAAGTGACATTAGGCTGGGCAGTTGTCACAGCATATTTCCAAGGCACTACAGATTTTAGTCAAAAAGCGTTTAGAAATTTTCTCAACTTTCAGTTATTGGAAAACTAAAAATTAATATTGACTACATTTACACGTACAGAATTTTTTTCTATACAAAACACCTATTTGCTTTTTTTTTCTAAAATAATTAGGGGAGATAATATACGTTGCGTGATCCAAGTCTACACTCTGTAGATTTTTTATGAAATATAATCTCCAAATCGATTAATTTAACGCGGAACGGTTTATATTATTTATTTATTTATTTAGTTATGAGTCCTTCTACTGTTAGGTGTAGGACTGTTGAATTGTGTTGTGCTGACTTTTTTCCATGTTTTTCTGTCTTGTGCTAGCCTTTTTATGTCTTTCCATTTGATGTTTCTATCCGCTGCTGCTTTTTTAACCTCGTCGTGCCAGGTTTTTCTTGGTCTACCTCTTTTGTTTTTTCCCTGTGATCTTGCTTCATATGCTTTTCTGGTTAACCTTTCTTCTTTCATCCTATAAATGTGACCCAACCATCCCAGCTGCCTTTCCTGTATTTTTTTTGTTTTTCCTTGGATTTTTCTTAGAAATCTCATTTCAGCTGCATTCACTCGGCTATTATTTTTATTTGTGAGTGCCCACGTTTCACTTCCGTACAAAACTGCCGGAGTTACTACCTTTTTGACCGCTTCTACTTTTGTTGTTTTTGGGACTTCTCTATTTCCAAAAAATGTTGTTCTTAAACTGTTAAATATTCTTCCCACATATCCTGTCCTTTCGCTTATTTCCTTGTCCATTCCTCCATTTTTCTCTATGATCACTCCTAAATATTTAAAGCTTTCTACCTGTTCTAACCTAAGCCCATTTAAAGTGATGCTATGCCCTTTGTTTTCTGTTGTAACGATCATAGTTTTAGTTTTTTCGGTATTTATTTTCATATTAATTTATATTATAATATCCTTAATTTGTTATGCAATGTTTAATGGTGAAATTCGTTTTGCTTGCGTAAATAGTTTTTCAGTTATAAATAGTTTTTTAAAATATTCTGCCAGTAAACGCTTAAATTTGCGGCATTTATGTCAAGCGAAAGCGAAGTCATGAGGAAAATGGAATTCGAGAAAGATTAGTTTTAATTGAGTTTCTATTTAGTTTATAATAAACTTGAGTTGTTAAGCTTTTTTTTAACAATTTACAAAACAAATACAGTATGATTTCTTTTGATTTTTTAAGGGGGCCCAGCAGTTTGTCCTTGCGTAGGGCCCCACGCTTCTTAGAGCCGGCCCCGTATACCAAACTACACAGTTTTATAGAATTTGTAACAGCAATAGTTGTAACTTGGTTTACGCTTAAATCATTTAAGTGTATGTTTTATGTAGGTAACACAAACAACTTTAATTAAAAATACCTAACTTTTTTTTTGTGAATTGCTAGAGCTAGACCAATTGAGAGGATCTCGTTTCGTCCTGAGTGGCAATCTTATTTATTTATTTATTTACTCACATGCAGCTGTGGCAGCAAACATCATCATTGGCCACGACGTTCATTTACAACGTCATATCTTAATACAGTTAAATGAATTTTTATCTTTAACTTCATCAAAATATTTTAGATGTTTTTTATTAAAAATTTATGTGATTTTTTAATTAGCTTACTATTATTGAACAATTATAGCGTTAAATTTTATTGCTAAAGGTAAATATCTAAATTTGTTCGTATACTAATCAACAGTACCTACTTGTAGAATATACAAAATATTAAAAATAACGAAACTGTGAATAAAGAGAAAGAAGTAAGCATCTTTTTTTCTAAAGCCCAGAATGTACTTGATGTAATAATAGGTAGGTAATTGAGTTTTATTTGTCTCCTTCAATTGACAATACTCAAATTTTGTAACGGTATTCTACACGCTTTTCCTTAGTAATTCCGTATTATATTATGTAAAATTGTACATTTCATTAAAAATACGCGAAATACCTGTGTTTCGCTTCAACCATTCTTTATTCATTAAAATTTTAGCTGCATTACAAATAACATTGTAAAAAACAAACCCATTTAATATTGTACTTTTTATCGTCAGAGAAGCCAGTTTAATAATAAAAAAGTACTGATTTACGGTTCTACTACGGTGTGTCGTTCTTTTTTTTGTTTCTCCCAAATGTACAACTTAGATACTTTTGAGCAAAATAAAACGATTCTTGAACCGTTAGACCTTAGCTAGCATTCCTGGGTACGACACCCGAAATATCGTTTAGCGACACATGCAAAAAGACGTACGAAGTAGGAAACAGTAGTTTGCAGTTAGTGTGTTATCATTTACGAGTAGTTACACACCTTTATTTATATTAAAAGGTGAAAGTACCGCTTGAAGTATTCTGATTAACCACATTTTTGTAAATAATACAAATGACGTCTGTCAAAATAAAGTTTAAAGCAAGGATACTAAACTAAACAGGATGGCCTATTCGACTTAATTTGTAAATATGTCGATGACGAAGGGTGATATTATTGACGTTAGCTACGATGTCCTACAGATATCACTTATAAAGTGACATTATGGCACATTTCAGTTATTTTTGTGTAACAATTAGATTTTATGTGTAATACTTGCTTGTAACAAATTATTATTCGGTGGCAAGTTTAAGTATATTCCATTTAAAAATAACTTACTACCTACTATCTAAATGTTTTGTATTAAACATTAACAGTCTATCTTTAAATTAATAAAAGCAATATTTGATCGAAAAAAGCGTCGTTGTAGGCATTTTACATACACACAAATTAATTAATATAGGTACCGATTTTTATTTTTATTGTGATTACTTTCGTAGTTTAATATAAAAGGGTTTGCTTTCTAATTGAATACGCACTAATTATATTATCGTTTGTATTAAAAAAAAAAAATGACTGCTTAGTAACCTCATCAAAAATAATGGAAAATTTCGAAAAATATATAACCAAAATTAGTTAATAATTAGAATATCTTGGGTCCAAAAAACAAACTTATTACAAAAATTAATTTAACTTGTACCATTTTATTTTGTTATTAACATTTTCAAACATAGAGTAAGAAAGTTGGTCTGATTTAAAATTATGATTATCAAATTTCTAGCTGCTCGGATTTGGAACAACTTTAGTTTTCGTTTTTACAAAGTAATTCAATCTCAAAGTTTATCACAACGATGATCGCATATTCGCTTCAATGAAGATGCTTCAATTAACCTACTTTATTGCTTCCACTAAGGTTTATTTTCCATGCGAGTAGCATACTCTCAAACTTTAACAATTTTAAAGATCGACAACTTTCACAACAAATTGTAAAAGATACAAAATTGAGAATTTCAAAGAAGACACGTGCGTTGGTTCAATTACATTACTTGAATCTCAATTTTATAATGGTTAAACTCATAAAATTTAATTTATAAACAACTAAAGGCTGTGGGGAAAGTGGGGATCTCATGCACTAAAAGAAATAGTAATTTGGTTGGATTAGCGGACCAGTGAAGCAAATCAAAAACTGCTACAAATCGCAAGTAAACAATTCACTTTCTGCTTAATTGTTATTGCATAAACAAAAACAAATATTGTTAATTTTCATTATTTATTTGAAATTTGTTTATTAAAAGAACAATAAAACGTTTTACACTAAGAATTTAAAATCTTGTAACAAATTGTCATTTGCTTTTATTTTAACGTTTTGAAATATTCAACATTTTCTTCTAAACCCTAAAAAAGTTGATAAATTTGTTATTTAGTAAAAGAAAAAAGAATTAAATGATATACATATTTGATTTAACAAAATTTGTAATAAATTCATAAGTGGCAATTACAAAACCGCTTATTTTGTGAAGTCTCAAACAATTGTTTATTGCTGGCAGATTTTTTCGATATTAGTTATCGATAGAGCCTTTAAAAGTATTAACAAAGTGTGTGCATTTATTTCATTTCTCATATAATAACTAATATACCGGGTGTAAATGAACTGTCGTACACCCTCTTTTTTTTCTATAGTTTTGATTTTCAATAAATGAAATTTTAGACATATAATATGAGCAAATTAGCACATGCACACATTTGTTTCACTTCCGGTTTCGCCGGAAATGACCCCAACGTTGTTATTTTAAATGGAACACCCTGTATATTTTTACATTTTTGGAAAGAGGAAGCGATTTTGGATACAAATGCACTATTTTGGTTAATTTTTATAACCTCAAAACATTTTTTAAAACAAAATTTAGTTTTTTATTAAGGGTGCCGTGACCTGCACAAATTGATTTTTATTATGTCAAAAGTTGTCCAAAAAACGTTTTTGTAAATTTTAAATGACATTTAGATTACTTTAATCCATGCTGGTACTAGCGGTTATTTAAATGGAGCATCTTCTAACGAATCTATCGATACCAATAACATGTTGTATTTTTATTAAGAGTCTACTTCAAAAATTTAAAATTATTGTGAACATTTATTAAGAGATCCTCTTAATCGCAGTAATCTAATAATGTAAAAATGATTACCAAAATGTTTAGACTTTTTAATTAAATGACTATAGCAGTTAAACATAAAACAACGATCATTTGTTTTGTTGTAGTTATGCACAGTGTACTGCGATTAATAGAAGCTCTTAATAAATTTTCATAATAATTTTAAGCCTACTCGAAAGTATTACTTTACCCTAATAATGTAATAATTAACAATAAAATAGCGATATCTCGGAAAATATCAATTTTAATCATGAAAATGCAATTTTCACGAAAACGGTTGACCTTAGACCCATATAACCTTATACATTTTTTGAAGTAAATTTAAAGAGGGTGTTCCATTAGAAAAAGTATAACTTTGATATGCCACTCTTTTTTGGAGCACCCTGTATGTTTGAAAATATTTTTAAAATGTAGCCCATATTGACTTAGATAATCTAACCGCGACAGAAGTTTGAAAATATATACCGTTTCGCCATAAAACTCCGTGGCGTCCGTCGTGACTCACCCTGTATACAGGGCAAAAAATCGGTTCTTTAAACCGGTTAAAAACCCGTTTTCCTTCATATGTTAAAGTGATTTTTAACCAAAACCGTTATTTTTAATGGCAAAAAAACGGTAACCTTTAATCAAAACCGGTTTTTTTAATACAAATTACTTTAAAAAATTACAGAATCTGTATTAATTGCGATTAGTTTATCAAAAGTGATTAGTGAACGCTTGATTGTACATATATAAAAAAAATTAAATAGACAATATCTTTCTATCCTTTGCATTCCTAATCTAAATAATGTCAAAAACCTGTTTTTAAAACCGGTTAAAAACCGGTTTATAAGTTAAATCGGTTTTTATTACATAAAACCGTTCTCTTACGGTTTTTAAACAAAAACCGTTATAAAAATAAAGTTCTCGATTTCGGTTAACCGTTAACTATTTTTTTTTCGGTTTCGAGTCCTGATTAAATTTGCAAATAACTTGAATATAACGTTATTAAAATTCTGAATAGAGTGTCATTTGATTCGTTTTAAAATTTAAACGGCCACCAAAAATTTGGCAACGAAATTCTGTCCTACGATACAGGAATATCAATTGGAAATGTAAAATTTTCATTACGCACTAATAAATACGATGCAAAATGATAAATTATTATTATTAACTTTTATTACCAGTTGATGCTATATTTATATTAGGTACATTACATTTTGTCTAAATTTTGCCATTTTGAAAACACGGTTATCAATAATTAAGAATTTTTTAATTAAGATTATGACTTTCTTTCAGTTTACATACTTTTTGAACTAAATGCCCTATTCAATTCATTTCTATTTAATTCATTAGGAAGTTTTTGTTTACAATTTAAGTTTTGCATTTGAGAAACCTTTTTTTACAATTCTCTTGATCGTGAATTAATGTATATTTAAACTCATTTATCATTCAAACTAATAATTGCTTTTCGTTTACAGTTTTATATTACGCCACTACAAACTAAGGCAACAATATAAAATTTAATTTTATAAATACACATTCGTAACCTTTAGAGATGACATTTTATTTTGGTTTAACAAGAAAAAGTTATTTATTTGGTAATATTTACACCAGGACTTAAACAGAACTAACTGTTTTAATGTTATTAATGTTAAGGAAATATATGCATTTAATTTAGAGGTAGTAAGTCATTTAAATTTAGTTTTTTTTTGATTAGAAATAAGTCTAGCTAGACGTATAATACATTACTTTAATATTTTTACACAATAACACTTTATCTCTGCAAATTTGTGATTAAAATTTATTGCAAATTATAATTTATTTTTATCTGGTTTCTTTTTATTTTATCAGCCTAAATCTAAGTTTCTATTTCGGCTGCGCGAAACATTAGGACGCGCCACTTTATGTTATGGATCAAGTTTCTACTTCTGATGGTAGCCATTTAGTAGGATAAGATCTACATAGCCGTTCAAAAGTATGGGAACCAAGTAATTATTATAAAGTAACGTTCTTCATTTGTTTGCAAATGTTTCAGACGTTTTTTCAAATTGAATTTATAAAAAGATTTTAATCTAGATCTAGACCACCTACCTCTTGTTAAATTCTTTATTTTATTTTTTTTAATCATATACTTAATTATTGCTGTACTTTTTAATTCTTTATAAGGCTAGTTTTGCGATATCACATAGCTTTATCTGTATTAGTTTTCTTTACGGTTGATTAAACGATACCATGTGAGATAACAGACATGCAAGTAAGTACAAAAAAAGGAACCAAAAACAATTTTAGTTTATTAATGTAGATTGAATTTTAAAAAAAGGCTCACCGGAAAAGGAGATAATAAGGCGAGTGATAACTATCATGAACTTTAGGCTCGCTGCACACGTGCGTTTTTCTGCAGCGCGTTGGACGTACGGCAGCCGCACGTTCCCGAAGTTGCTTTGATGCACACGTACGTTTTCTAACCGCAATTGTGTTTCATTCAGGCATCTTTTCTGTTTTGGGGAACAGCCCAGCGCTACTGTGTGCTTTTCGCATCAGAAATGGAAGTATCGTAGAAAACGGGTAACATTCGCATAACTTGTATACAGGGTGTCCCAGCCAAGACGAATTATTCGATAGCTCTGTTATTAGTAATAATATTAAAAAAAGTTAAATGTAAAAGTTGTTTGTAATCATTTACTACATAACCTAAAATTATTTTCAACTATATACAGTGTTTTGTTTTTGCGCTCTGATACCAAACATAGTTTTTTTATATGGAACACCCTGTATATTTTGTAATTTTTGGATGTAAAATTAAATTCTCTTTCAAAAATATTATGGGTTGTTTATGTCTCTAATGAACCGTTTTTGAGTTATTAACGTTTTTTTGAAAATTTTGACAGATGCCGACCTCTATAAAAATATTTATATTTATTAACATAACAACACCAGAGCAATTTACTCTGGTAACTTATTAGACAATAGTGTCATAGTGATTGTTGACTGGTTAAACTTTTAAAATAATGTACAGGGTGTTCGTTTTAATCGGTCCATTTCGCTAAACTTTAAACGCATGTAAGTCATTTTTTTTTAATGGAACACCCTATATATTATTACTTTTTCTTGTAGAAAATTTAATTATCTTTCAAAGTTATTAAGATGTTTTATGTCTAAATATAATATTTTTGAAGTTATTTCGTTTCTTATAATTATTTGCGAGTATTTTACTTAAAATATCGGTAGTAGCCTTTGAAAATTCAAAACAATTTGTATGAACTGTCAACCAAAACACTTAATCGGCACAATTTTCACTATTATGCCACTAAAAATCTATACTTTTTAAGAGTTGTAGTTCTGGTGTTATTTGCTGCCATTTATGCTGTGTATTTACAACTCTTAAAAAATATGGATTTTTAGTGGCATAATTGTGAAAACTGTGCCGATTAAGTGTTTTGGTTGACAGTTCATACAATTTTTTTTTAATGTTCAAAGCCTACTACCGATATTTTAGGTAAAATCCTCGCAAATAAACATAGGAAACGAAATAACTTCAAAAATATTATATTTAGACATAAAACATGCTTTATAACTTTGGAAGATAATTAAATTTTCTACAAGAAAATGTAATAATATATAGGGTGTTCCATTAAAAAAAAATGACTTACATGCGTTTAAAGTTTAGCGAAATGGACCGATTAAAACGAACACCCTGTACATTATTTTAAAAGTTTAACCAGTCAACAATCACTATGACACTATTGTCTAATAAGTTACGAGAGTAAATTGCTCTGGTGTTGTTATGTTAATAAATATAAATATTTTTATAGAGGTCGGCATCTGTCAAAATTTTCAAAAAAACGTTAATAACTCAAAAACGGTTCATTAGAGACATAAACAACCCATAATATTTTTGAAAGAGAATTTAATTTTACATCCAAAAATTACAAAATATACAGGGTGTTCTATATAAAAAAACTATGTTTGGTATCAGAGCGCAAAAACAAAACACTGTGTATAGTTGAAAATAATTTTAGGTTATGTAGTAAATGATTACAAACAACTTTTATATTTAACTTTTTTTAATATTATTACTAATAACAGAGCTATCGAATAATTCGTCTTGGCTGGGACACCCTGTATAAACATTTTGTTTCAAAAAATAAAAGGCGTTATTGAGTGCATCCATTCACCGATCTAAAACAAATCAATAAATAATTAGAAATATTTATTTTACACAGTTTCTATTGTAAATAATGTGGCATTTCAACATATACGATTTTTAATTACTTGTAAATGTGCCCATAATTATATGATAACAAATTCGCTACAAAGACTATCGAATTACTCAACAATACTATAAAATTCTAATAAATGATACCGCAGACAAATGGTAACTGTCATTTGACACTTAATTAGTTGTTTTTTGTTTTTATTATTATAGATAGCTTGATAAGTGATAGATAAAATACGATTTTTCTTGATTTTGTGACTTATTTATAAAAATAAATGTAGCAAGTAATATCTCATTTTAAAGAGGACTAAAAAGCACATTCAACTATTCCATAGCCAACTTCGCGGCCCATAAGAAAAAATGAAATTAGGGGTGATATCTCGAAAATGGTAGGTGTTAAAAATAATCTAAAATAACAGTCAAATTCTCCATTAAAAAGTACTTTCATAAAGTACAAATAAAATTGTTATATTGATTAAGACAAAAAAGTTATGAGAGAAAAAAGAAATTTGACATTTTCATATTTTTTGCTATAACATCTGAAGCACGAGGAATTTTGTACTTTTAATGATTGTGGCTCCTCTCATACTAGGGAATAATTCATCTAATTTAAACAAACCTGTATCTCTTATAATAAGCGAGATCCCCATGCTGGAAATGTAATCTGGGACACCCTGTATTACAGGGTGACAATAATCTATCTACATTTGTTGTTACATAGTCGGTTAAAATAGCAAACTTGGGCTAAACTTAAAGGCAAATTTAATGCCATTCTGACATTTGACCTACACTATCAACTTTTTTAAAATATTTTGAATAACTAAAAACACGTTTTTTTCAGTGGTAAACAATTCCATAGCCACCTATCTTAAGGACCAAAATGTTAAATGTTCTGTAGATATTTTTCCGTAGAATTAGAAAAAATTATCTTAAACGTCATGACACACTTGATTTTTGAGATATAAGCCAAACTTGACTTTTTTCAAATGGCAACCACAGTTGTCTATGGATTCGTTAAAAAAGAGAATTTAATTCTCGTTTCGTTGATGTATGAGTTGCTACGTTTATCTTTAGAAATAGTTTTTTCAAAATATTTCAAAAAGTTGAAGGTGTAGGTCAAATGTCAAAATGGCATTAAATTTGTCTTCCCAACTTTGCTTATTTAACTAACTATGGAACTCTAATAATAACAAAGTTACCCCTACAACACATGTAGATTATTTTGACCCTGTACAATGTTGGTTTAGAAGTCTTTTAGTTTACAATGTGGATTTGGTTGTTTTATAATAATTGCCTTGTTGTAACTAATAATTGTAACTTAATAAACGCAAATAACAAACAATTTTTATAAGGATATAAGTACTTTTTGAAGGTTATTATTTTTGCAATAAAGGTAAAAATAGACCAAACTTAATATTCAGACCATGGGTTTTTCTGTTTGCATATTCATAGCATGTAGATTATCACCTGTAGGTACAATGTAATGGGTGATGTCAACAAACTGCCGCGATCTATGATACAAATTTACTTTTTAAACCTGTAATTGTTTAAATTGGTTCTTACAACTTCAATAGGTATACATTATACCTACCCGTATGTTTGGCATAATAATATACATATATAACCTTGTAAAAAGAATTTTCGTGAAAATGTTTTAGTACAAAGGAATATACACAATACCTGGTGTATGCGTATATTTCAAAAACAAAGATATACATAACAGTGGTCAATAAAAGCTATTTTTTTTTTAAAATTTTCTTGGGGCACCCCCTAGTTTTGTTTTGTGTACTGACATAATAACCCATAAAAAATATCAGGTATTTTAAGCAATATTTTAATGTTGTTAAAATGGTTTGAAATTTAGCATTTGCTACATACCTATATGCGTTCTGCCTGCAATTCATTAAAGGACACAAAAAAGTAGATTGTAAAAACATATTTACTATTTTACCTAAATTTTTTAAATATGTTGACAATATAAAGCATTTTACCACTGAAAATTACGTTGGTTTACAATTTTAACTTAACTGTGAGGCATTCAAAATGGTTTAAAAATAAAATTTTAAATGGCTCACAGTAAGAATGAATTAGAGGCTGCCGGTATTTATGTACAATGCTAAATTTCAAGCCCTTTTAGCGACCTTTAACATTGTTTAATGTTTAGAATGAACAAAACTGGCGTGTGACCAATATACATAAATATAAATATAAATAGAAAAGCAAATAAAATTTGTATAGTCGTAAACAATAATGCTATTTTTTAGAACAAAAAATTTTCAGTTTTTATTTTAACTCAATATTTTGCAGTGCATTTTGTTTTAGTTTAAATTCTAGTTTCCTGTTAATAAACTGGTTGATTATAAAAATGTATAATTATATTAGTGAGAATATCTACCGTTAAATGTAATACGATTCCTTTACAATTAACTCAATGTTCGTATAAACTTTAACGCAAATGGAAATATGACTAAACAGATTTTGTAATGTGAAAAAGTCAAAATTGTATTTTTTCATTGATTTCTATACATAATTAGCAAGTAATCATTAATGTTTTAATACCATTTTACATTTATTTCAAATCGTATAAGAATAAATTTAGCTGTACGTAGGTTACTGTATGGTAAAGCGAAAAAACAAAAAAAATACATTGAGGTTTAATATTTATTAGTGGTAGACATTCGGCAAAATCTGTTTATTCAACAACATAAAGAAACTCTTACATCAAATAAAGTTATACTGAAAGAGAACAGCAAATTACGTAAACGTACACCATCAACGAAAACAGTGAAGGACATTTGAGATGTGGTAAAAATGTAACAAGAGAGTTGGACAAACAGAATAATAAATTTAATATTAGGTAACGAAAAAAGGACCAAAATATACTTTTTAGGATCATATTTAGAATATAAGACATAAAAATACTATTAATGATGAAAGAAAGAACTGGGTAATTCGAATAAAAACGATAATGAGATGACTATACGATATACGTTTAAAATCCATACATAGATGTGAATTACATTTATGTATCCCTTTTTTAAGAAATGGTTAGATCGGCATGTAAAACTGTTTCGCAAAACAGGTAGCGTTTTACAAAGGCAGCGGGACACACATAACGTGCTCGCCAAATTATGGAAAATGCACCTAGGACTTCTCTCCGACAATAACGGCAGCAAATGGACGTGCAGCTTTCTCTTGGGACAACTCATACAATGTTACATAAGGATTTACATATCTAACCTTATCGTGTCACAGTTGTACAAGAATTGAAACCAGATGAATATCCGAAAAGGCTAGAATTTTACAACTGGTTCATTATCAACATTGAGTTTTATGAAAGAGTTATTTTTAGTGATGAGGCATGGTTTCATCTGACAGGATACATAAATTCACAAAATATGCGGTTTTGGTGCCCAGAAAATCTTCATTAATTATTCAAGAGCCAATACAACCCCAAAAAATAGGTGTTTGGACAGAACTTACTCACAGACGAAAAATTGGCCCTATGGTTTTTCAAAGTAAGAGCATAAAAATATAAAATTATTAGTATTTAATAAAATTTTGTCAGGTATACTAAATGCAGAAAGGTATGGCACTGAAATTTTGCAGCTGTTTGTTAAACAATTACTTCATGATCCAATTTAAAATGGATATTATCAACAAGATGAAGCAACTCCTCTCTGAACTGCAGAAATGCTGAATTTTATACGAGAGTTTTTTGATAACCGGAAAATCAGTCGGTATTAGGGTTTCTTTCCCGGGATCCCGGGATCCCGGGATCCCGGTCCATTTTAAGCTATTTTATATTTCCCGGGAAATGCTTTTTGTCCCGGGAATTCCCAGGATTTTAAAAAAGTGTTGTTTTCGTTTATTTTGTGCTAAGATCTTTGTAATACTATTATAACTTATCAGAATGTTATGCTTAAAATGTCTTTACTAACAGTAAATTATGGAAAAACTTCAAAATAATTTTTCTCTTATAGAGACAGAGAGCATTTTATGCAGCAGGACTTTTTGTTAATAAATTAAGAAAAAGACTAATTGACTGAAGCACAGATCACCTTCGTTTTCTTAAATCACATTACAAAAATTCATTGTAAAAATTATATTATTGTATTCATAAATATGAAATTGCAATAGAAAGGTTATAATTCCCAAATGTATGTTTCTCTCACCAATATTATTGAATTATTTGTAATAATCATGGAGCAAAATGTATTACATATATGACTTGGAGTTGTTTTTAAGTAATAAACCGCTCCCTTAATTTTTTGGGTTATTTATTTAAAAATTATGACATAATTTATTACATCCCGGGATCCCGGGAAATCCCGGGACAAAGGCCGATTTCTTCCCGGAATCCCGGGACAAGCAAAATGGTCAAATATGAGAAACCCTAGTCGGTATACAGAAATTCCTTGGTCCCCACGTTTATGCGATTTGACACCGTGCGACTTCTTTCTGTGGCCTTATTTATATAACAGCATTTTTAAAACCCCTCTACCAGATTTGGATACCCTCCAGCAAGGAATTGAAAAAAAAAATCAAACAATCCAATGATGTTGGAAAATGTTGTAAGGGGTTTCGGGGGTAGAGTATTAAAGTGTAATGAAGAAGGTGGAGAACATTTTTAACATCGGCTGTAATTTAATAAAAGAATAATTAAATTTTTTTCTGTTTGCTTAACCCTTTAACTAGCAAATTTATTTATCAAAATTTACCAAACAATGAATTTTATTTAAACCGTTAGGGATACCGAGTTCTGTTTGTTGCAAAAACGTCGTTAATATTTTATTACAATTTCGTCTCGATATAGTAGTACCTATTTATAAAAATTAAAGTTGCTGCAATTTCCAGTGGAACAATTACGAATTTCAGAATGTAAAATTACAATAACAAATAATCTAGAAGCAAGTAGTTCATGATTTTGAAGATAAAAATAATTTAGTTAAAAACTACTCGTTGCTTTATGCTACTGAAATACATTCAACATTAATTTAATTTTAGTTTCTCCTGCAAAATGCAATGTAATTCTAATAGCTTTGTTTTACAATTTTCAGTCAATGCATTCATTATTATTGAACTGATATTACAAACTCAAAAAATATGTTTATTGACCAGCTATAAATGCTTTTATATTTTAATATATCAGTGTTAATCACTTTACCTAATAAGTATATTTTCCAATGATTTCTTGATTATGCTCCTTGTAATATTTAACTTTCAACTTATTGCCTATTATCACCCCTAACTCTTTATTATCAATTTTAAAACCATTGATTCTACGACCAAATGTATTTTCAGAAGACAGCTCAATACATACTTATATCTGATATCAAGCTTAAAAGATGAAGGAAGCGAACAGAAACGTGCAACATTGTAACACAATTTACCAGCAATTAAATTACTTAATAAATTCTCCATAGTATACAACGAGCGTTGAGTCCCTTAACACAATTATGTACCAATACCTATACCGGATGTAACTGAAATCAGGCTCACCCACTTTTGTTCTTTAGTTTTAATTTTCGACAAACGAAATTTTAAAGATGTGAAAAAACATTTGAACGTCATTTGATAGAGAATTTTCCACGATTTACAAAAATGTGAGGTTTATGGGGGTTTCCTCTTAAAATAACAATGTTATAGGGGTGCGACAGTCAAACTAAAGCACCCTGTACATCTCAATACTTCTGTAACACTATAACTCAGACAGAGACTGAAATGTTACAATTGCAACACGTATTAAATTATTCAGTGATGAATTTTAGGATACAGCTCAATTTCAGTAAATATTATTTTTCACCGGAAACCAGAGCGAGTTTTTTTTTCCATTAAAATGTTATTGCTTTTAATTTGTATCAAAATGACTTATGTATTACTTCGTCAAATGATCCCTCTTTACTACCAGATGAGGCTTAGTGTAATTTTGTAGTGTATCTGGTCCGTGATGAGTTGTAAAAAGTGTAAAAATTTTATTGGTTTAGGCTTTACGGGTAGGGTAGTTTAATGAGTACGATTTTACCTGTACTGATTTATTAAAAATATTTTAGTCTATTTATACATAAATAATTTCTGATATAGTTAAACGTAAAAAATATTACTAACGGAAATCAAAATTGGTTCGTCATCTTACTTTGCAATTTACTAATTGTAAAATCGACAGTTTATATCGACTTGCACATGTAACAAATTGCAAAGTAAGGTGTTTTTTGGTACGTGTGTTGGCTACAAGAAATAAAATATAAGAAGTTAAAATAAGATAGTGAAATGTTTAAATTATTTATATATTAAAAAATTATGTAAAATGTTCAGGTATTCAGAAAAATCCCAGTTGGTAATTACTGCAGTTAAAACAATCTAACCTAATCTGACTTAACCTAACCTAATGTAAAATAATCTGTAAAAACTACGTTATAAATAAAAACAATCACATTTACAAATAAAATGATATATGCTTGTATGCGGCGAAAAATTGTGGCGGCGAAGAATCATGTAAGCAAAGAATTGTGGGCGAAGAATTGTGGAGGCGAAGAATTGTGAGCGAAGAATTGTAGGCGAAGAATTGTGAGCGAAAAATTGTGGGCGAAGAATTGTCAGCGAAGAATGTTCCGGACACGATATATTTACTATACGTCAAATGTAATTCATTTTAATTTATCGATTAATTTGTAAGACTTGAAAAAAAAATTGCGTTGAAATTTTCGGTGGAAACTATAATTATTAACCATTTTTTCCATTATTCTAGACGACAGGTAACGGTTTTGTTTTAAACAGTTTATAAATACCTCGTTTGTCGTAATATACGAAGTATTTACTAACTTACTTAATACTTTGTTGCTCTAACTTAAAATGTGTGTATAATAATTAAACTATCTGTACAATAATCTCTCTTTACGATACTAATGTTTAACATCTTGCAATATATTTGTCTTTCACAACTCTTGATGCTTTTTGATTATTAATATCTCTTGGTTGTGTGGGTTAATGCAAGGAATTAAAAATAATAGTCATTTTTGTAGCTGTTTAATTTATATGCCTTAATAAATGATTTAAATGTGTTTATTTTGCCGAATACCGACGTTTCTTGCAAACGAAATATTTTTTAATATCCGAATATATTGCACACATGATCTAATCCACAGTTCCATGTACGTCCCATAAAGTCGTTTTTAAAGGGTAATATTTCAAACTTAGAGAACATTTCAGATAAAATGCGGATGTTACAAAAATGTTCAATATAAACGTGCCACTTATTTTATTATTTATTGTTCTTGTCCAGTTCTCAATGACAACGCTCTCAAAAACTTTAATTTTGTTTTTATTTACTTAAGAATTTCTAAGTTGGAGTTTTCGTGATGAATTTATATAATTTAATTTCAATGAAAACTATTTTTGGTTTGTGTAGGATGATATCTTGCCCATCTAATAGTTATTAGCAATTTAACTTTGTACTAATTACGTAATTTATGTTGTTACGTACGGCTATAATGCACCGCTTCTATGCTGGTGCGTTAAGCAGGAACCAAGAACTTGTTACAATTAATTACCTCCAAGGTAAGATTAGAATTAAGATGTATGAGGAAGAAAGGGTAGCCCAGCCGTAAATAATTACTGGCAGTAATTTTGGTTGTAATGCAGTGTTCGTTGCAGTGGATATAAGAGAAATTTGTTTTTATTTTTGTTTTGTATTATTGTCAAATATATTTTTCTATTGTTAATTCTATTTTATATTTTTTACCAGTTACAGACGCCTTAGTTAATTTATCAAACAAAATATTTTTTGTCATGTTTCAGCTGAGGAAGCGACAAGAGTACGTAATGTGTAAAAATCAAGTAATTTCAGAAATGGAGCAACAAATTTTGTTGGTATGTTTGTACAGTTACAGAGTGTTTGACTTTTCAATGGGGCTGGCTATTTTCGTAAATAATAAAGATACAATGCTGGTCAAATAAGACAAAATTTAGCGATTTAAGAAATCATTTGAAAAAGATCCTGTTTGTTTTGTTTGAAATTCCACGGCTTACGTAATATAACGAAATAGACAACATCGATCAAAATTTTTAACTCAAATATCGCAGTTATTATTGCTTATAGGTACAAATACAAAGCTATGCAAAAAAAAAATTGATTTTGTTTTCTATAAAATAGTGAACATCAAATTTGTATTTGTAAATTACCGTGCGAGATATTTAATAAAACTACTTTTTTATTAAATGGCAGTTTTAGTACGTACCGACATAGATACAAATGTAAACAGATTTTTGATATCTTTTTTAATTTTCGAAATATAGCCAAAAACCGATTTTTGTCAATTTTCAAAAATGTTAAATATCTCGCTTAAACGAAAAGATGGAGAAAAACTTTAGAGACATTTTTGGCATGGTTTTTTGTCCTTAATAAGATAGCGATGTTCAATTGGCTTTTACCCATATCAATACCGATATATTACGCCTAACTTTCTTCTTTTAAATAGCAACCATAAACAAATTATATATTTTTGAAAAGTGCAAAAAATAAGCTTTCGATTCATGTCAAAGCCAACTATGGTTGCCATTTAAAATAAGAAAGTTAGGTGTAATAAGTCAATATTCGTATGAGTAAAAAAAAATTGAACATCGCTATCTTATTAAGGACAAAAAACCATGCCAAGAACGTCTTGAAAACTTTTTTTTAATCTTTTCGTTTAAGCGAGATATTTAACATTTTTGAAAAGTGCCAAAAATATTTCGAGTATTAAAAAAGATATCAAAAATGTTAAATATCTCGCTTAAACGAAAAGATAGAGAAAAACTTTAAGAACATTTTTGGCATGGTTTTTTGTTCTTAATTAGATAGTGATGTTCAATTTTTTTTTACTCATACAAATATTATTATATTACACCTAACTTTCTTATTTTAAATGGCAACCATAGTTGGCTTTGACATGAATCGAAAGCTTATTTTTTGCGCTTTTGAAAAATATATAATTTGCCTATGGTTGCCATTTAAAATAAGAAAGTTAGGTGTAATATATCAATATTAGTATGAGTAAAAAAAAATTGAACATCGCTATCGTAGTAAGGACAAAAAACCATGGCAAAAATGTTCGCAAAGTTTTTCTGTATCTTTTTGTCTAAACGAGATATTTAACATTTTTGAAAATTGCCAAAAATAGGTTTTTGGCTATCTTTCGGAAATTAAAAACGAAATCAAAAATCTGTTTACGGCAATTAATTTCTCTCGAAAAAATAAATCAATACTTCGTACTTTCGTACTTGGTTTTTTTCTATCTATGAAAATAACCGAGATGGGCCCCGAAAATAGGCCACCCTGTACATGAATCTACTTTATACCTCTCACCAAGATATTAGCAAACAAGGTTTGAACATTTACATAAATTGATTTACATTATTTTTAGTTAACTCAGTTATTTGTATTTGTATGATTATGAGAAATTTAAAGATATGTTTCATCAACGGCTTTCAAACTATAAACCACTTTTTTTAGTGCATCTAGATAATGATTTTCTTCTACATTTTAACAAAAGCTTTAAAGTAACATATCCTAGTGTTTTTTATTTTGTCTTACAGATTTTGGATGTTTTGAGGCACCTTAATATTATAGTAGTATAGTTAGAGTCAAGGGGGCAACAGTTGATCATTTCTTGTTTGGAAGGATATCTTTTGGCTCTGAATAGTGTCAGGATGCTACAATTCGGCATGGATGTACCGTATTTTATGCTTTTTGATTTTACATTACCATTTTTATAAACGATCTAATCTAAAAACAGTTATAGAGCTTTTTTTAAAAAATGGGAATTGATCCATTGAGTACCATAGGGGCGGGAACAGTGGATCGCCCTTCAGTGTACAGTGGATCATGCTAGTACACAGTGGATAACCGCGGGTAAAGCCAAAGAAATGAAACAAGTTTCATTGTAATGAACCCGTCGTCTTTATTTTGAGAATTTTCACTTTTATAAAGAGGTAACCTTAAAATTATAGAATTACTCATTTGGTCTTAATAAATACGACGTTTCTCACTTCTTTTATAAATCGTATTGACAAAACAGTCTCATTAATATAAAGTGGCCCGTTTGGTGCCAAAAAATCGTACACAGTGGATCATGATCCACTGTCCTTCACTTAGCTGAGCCACTGTGTACTTGACGACCTTTTTAATCACACATCAAAACACCTAGAAAACCGATGTGTATTTAACGATGAATTTCATATTAAAACAATCTTAATTGAACATAGTTTACATAAGAAATAACAACCAATAAAAATAAAGCAAGGTAAAAGAGTAGAGAAAAAAATATCTTAGCTTAAAACGAAATTTTTGCAAGCCAAAAACTAAATCATTCCACTGCACAAACACACTACGCCATAGACGCTAGCCGATTAGTTTGAACGAGTTCAGGTCACAAGCGCTACCGACGAGTAAGGCTGCGGTTACAGTAAAGCCGTATTCGCGCGAAAGAGCTTCGCGCGTATGCGTCCGTATACGCGCGAATCAAAAAACCAATGCAAGCATATGAGAGTGGTTTCGGGCGAATTCTCGCTTGTAGTATAACCGCTCTTATATGCTTGCATTGGTTTGTTTCAGTCGCGCGAATACGGACGCGTACGCGCGAGGCTCATTCGCGCGAATACGCTTGTAATGAAAACGCAGACTTAATGTGATGGATAGATATTTCCAGTGGTGAGCTGTAGGGGGCTCGCGGGGGCTCGCGCGAGCCCTTTGTTAAATTATTCCTTAATTTGCGAGCCCTTTGTTCTTCTTGTTAACCATTTTCTCAAGAAAAAATATATCTTAAAATCAGGGCATGAAACCGGTTTTTTAAACCGGTTTAAAAAACCGCCGGTTTAAAAAACCGGTTAACCGTTATTTTTTTGTTAGAAAAAGTGATTTTTAACCGAAACTGAAATCGTTATTTTTAAAGGCAAAAAAAAACGGTAACCTTTAACCAAAATAATAAAAAACCGGTTTTTTTACATTTTTTAGCGCAATTTTCTAGCGAAATTGCGCCTGTTAACTAACTCATGATTTCTGTTCTGTGCGTCTGTGCGCACCAATCTTGCACTTCTATCTACTCCTCAACCAGACCACCTAGAGACTTCGGGTTTTCGGCATTATGTTAAGGAAGGTCTAATCTCGGGAACGCACAAAAAAAATCCGGGAAAAGATTTTGGATTTCTTGGAAATTCCTACAAAATTCCGTTTTTTGCTAATTTCTCGGCAACCATAGTAGCTATCGAGTTGAAACAAATAGCAATCGATAGCTTCTAAAATTTACAATAATATTAGAAAAAAAATTAATCAAAAGTCTTTCCTTTATGCTTCACCCATGAGGTGAAAAAATTGCGCTAAAACACTCACTGAGTTTTTATTACTTGTTTTAAATAAAAATTACGATGAAAAATACAAAATCTGTATTACATGCGATTAGTTTACCAGAAGTCATTACTAAACGCTTGATTGTACTATTGTACATATATTATAAAATTATAAATAAATAATATCGTTTCATACTTTGCATTAATGTTCTAAATATGTAATTTAAAAAACCGGTTAATTTAACCGGTTTTTTAAACCGGTTTATAATTTAAATCGTTTTTTTTACGAATAAAACCGGTTTTTCAACAAAAACCGTTATAAAAATAAAATTCTCGATTTCGGTGAACCGTTAACCAATTTTTTTTTCGGTTTCGAGCCCTGCTTAAAATCAGTGTCATTACATACATTTATAAAGTGACGTAGTCATGCCTATCAAGCAATGACGATTAAATTTAGAATAACCCGTCGCACAATAGAATTTTTTGAATTATGTACAATCACTCGATTATTAACGTTTGAATTTAAAATGCCATTTTTTTTCCAACATATACCTCATTAACATTATTTTTTTGTTTTTATTTAACTATGAGCGAGCCCTTTGTTAAAAATTTCATAGCTCACCACTGGATATTTCTGTGACTTTTTTGCAAATACCGACTGAATCACTGTAGCCGCCCTAGCCACTGTTGCCCACTTGCCCCTATATTAATTTTGCACTACATTTAGTTTTATGTTACCTTTTAAAAAATGACAAGATAGACTAGCATTGGTCGAAATATTATAATTTTCATTGCAACGTTGATTTAAATCTTGGATTTCGCGATTTTTTAGTTATTTTGCTTATTTTCGTGAATAAACATAAAATAGTCATCAACTATTACAATAATTGTCAGTTACAAAAAAGGTGGTTTGATTTAAATCTTGCACGATAATATATCCTAAACAGCTAAATTTTGTTTCATTTAACTAACCATGTATTATTATTATTGTTATTATTATTATTTACAGATAAAGCAATAATGTCCCATCGAAAACTGAAATATCCTGTATTAAAAAAGACACACAATACTCAAATTGAAAATAAATAAACCTGCTTTAATTTTTAATTGATTTAATTAAAAATTTCGCCTGAAGTTATACTCTTTTAGAAGTTAAATTACCATTTAAGTTGAACACTCATGTTTGAGATAAGGTTACTTTTTATTTACAAAAACCGAATAAAGACTTTTATTTGGTTATACATTTTTACAATTAAATTTTCGTGTTATTTAAGGGTGAATATAATCTAGTACACATGTATCTACCAACTCTATTTTTTATTTTGAATAGTTAAAAATTTAAATAACAATTGTCATTTTGGGAGTTATGCTTTGTTCTAGTAGTTCTCAATTGTTCTCTTACGACTTTTTTGTATTATATTATAAAAACAATTTAAAAGATTAATATTCACATTATATTAAACCAAAAAGCATATATCGTTAGTGTAAAATATATTTATATATAATATATTTATATATAATATATTTTTGTTAATACTTTAACAAATGTATTTGTTTACGTTAATTTATAGCTATCAAGATCGGAATTAAATAATTATGTATCTGATGTTCTGTTATCGACACAATACCAATATTAACCAAGATATATGAATTGGTTGCTATAGGTACAACACAATTGAAATAGTAATTTGATCTGCCAATGACACACTAAACTTCTTTCCCAAAATAACCCTACTTTAAGATTATGAGATAATATATACAGGGTGTAGACTCGGATCACGCAACATAGCAATTTCAATGGTAAAATTTTAAAAGTCGTATTCTTGCTCCCCTAATTATTTTAGAAAAAAAGTGCAAATACGTTTTTTGTAGAGAAAAAAATTCTGTATCCATAAATGTAATCGATATTACTTTTTCGTTTTCCAATAACTGAAAATTAAGCAATTACAAAAAGCGTTTTCACAAAAATCTGCAGTGCCTTGGAATTATGCTATGACAACTGCCCAGCCTAATGACACTTATACTGTCACTTTGACGCGAAATGCATTCTTAAAACCTTTATATTTTATCAAACATTTATTTTACACAGTTAGTTATGTTTTTATTTCAAGATACAATAAAAATGGTTATTATGAATAAACTTCACGTCAAAGTGACAGTATAAGTGACATTAGGCTGGGCAGTTGTCATAGCATAATTCCAAGGCAGTACAGGTTTTTGTCGAAACGCGTTTTGTAATTGCTTAATTTTCAGTTATTGGAAAACGAAAAAGTAATATTGATTACATTTATGGATACAGAATTTTTTTCTCTACAAAAAACGTATTTGCACTTTTTTTCTAAAATAATTAGGGGAGCAAGAATACGACTTTTAAAATTTTACCATTGAAATTGCTATGTTGCGTGACCCGAGTCTACACCCTGTATATATAATAAGGTGTAACATTTTCGTATTTCGACGACAACCCTGTGATCATGTAAATGTGAACAGCACTTTTGCACGACACATGTTGTAGCAAATATCGTTATATTTCTCTTTGTGAGCGCGGATCCAAACGTATTTCAGTAAACAAACTAAGATATAAGAAACTTAATTTTATTATATTTATTTGATAACAACCCGTTATTTTTCGAAGAGGATAACTAAGGATTTTGGTGCCGCTCAACGGTTATCTTTTGTTAGTCGCTCTCTCTTATGTTGGTCGCTCTATCTTTTATGGGCTATGGCACACATAAAATCTTTCAGCGCCAGTATCTTCGAAATATTTTTGATAAACAAGCTTTATAAAGCGCCCTCGTAACAATATATTTGTTTCATTTTATTATTCTGTTCATCATTCAGTTTAATTGCAAACAGGCCTTCAAAAATTAATAACCCACGGGAACAGTTAGGTTGTGTGTATTAACTACTTCTGGGATATACAAACATTTTAGTAGAGCCTATAGCACGTGAGCAACATTTTTTTATTTAGCATAAGTATTCTTAATTAAATAAAGTTCATAAAATTATGAAGTAAAACCCCAATTTAGTATGAGTCTCCCTAATAAAACGGTTTATGTTGAGCTTACTAAGTGTTTCTTTCTTCTAGACTGTGCTTGCTTACCTTGTTGTTTATAAAAAAACGTAACGATTATCTTGAAATCTTGTTTTTTAATTAAAACAGGCCTTTTTTAAATTAATTGTGTCCTTGCTGAGTTTTCGAAAATAAATGAATTACTTAAAACGAATAATGTTTAAACCTTTATTTTTAATTTTCAAGTAAACAGTAATTATTGAAATAAAAATTAGTAATTGTTTTGGCAGTTTGCCGTACCACATCTGCGCTACTTAACCTGAATATGTTTTGTGTTTTAAACTATGAAATATTTAACGAATTGTTCAAAAATTATCAGTAAGTTTGGATTGCCTAACAGTATCCACAAGACAAATACTATTCAACTGCTGTGTAATTTATTCATTTTAATTACTACAAAACTTTCGTTTAAGTTGTATAAAAACTGGAAAGCAGAAAAATCGGATCATTCGAGCATTTTCATTTAATTTTAAACTAAAAATGTACTTATACTATATAGGTACATAATTGACAGTTGACTGTAAACCATCACGCAACTGACTGATTAATGAATGAGACTAATAGTGACCATTTGCCAGAGGAATTCTTAGAAACGACAAAAAAAAGTGGAAAAACAAGTACAATAAAATTAAATAAAAGTTTTTCAAATAAATTCTATCGTCAATTGTTAGTAGGAAATGTTGTCGTGATTTTCCCAAAAGCCTTTGAATAGGTATTTGCGGAGTGTTGTTCAATTCTTTCGTAAGAGCTGTTCAAAGTTGTTTCAGTGTTCAGCAAGTGTTCTAAAGTTATCAAGATACTGTTTTTTTTTTAAGCTGACCAGAATGCGGTTGAAAGAGATCAATAATAATTTTATTTCCTCTGTTTTAAGTAATATGCATAGTACCGTACTTAAGATAAATAATTACGTAGTGGAAGTATGTTACATGAACCTTACTGAGTGAAAAGTAAGAAGAATAAACTCCGAGAAATAAACTAGAAGGCATATAAACCAGCGACAGGGTGGACACACCCCTAAAATCATGAAGTACGTAAGGCTTTATTTTGCTCATGTTCAGATCTACCAGAACTGAACCATCGAGTAATGTAGTTTCGCTCTTTTTGCGGATGACTTGAGATTCTGATTGTCGACGCACAGAGTGGCAAAGATTCTAAAAACGTTGCGAAAAATGTCTGAATTTCAAATCGTCTCTTTGTTGGTATAGACCACTATATCCTTTGCATTTCGCATGAAGTTTTTGTGGTTTAAACAAATTAATATGCGAATAGGCGATCATTTTATTTTTATGCAGGACAGACCTCGACTGCATATTCCAAGAAATGTCACTGAAAATCTTCGTTAAGTTGAAATGACGATCATGGAATGGCCCGTTCTTGGTCTAGACCAGAATCCACTAGAACACTTCTTGGAAGACGTTTAGAAATCGAATTTCTTGCCTAAACAACTTGTAAGAACTTCAAACAGCAACTACGAAAGATGGAACAATACCTCGCAAGAATCTATCAAAAGATCATTGAAGGAATGAAAAACAGTTTGCACATTGTCATAAGAGCAAAAAGAAACATTCCCTATCATTTTTTATTCTTTTTACTCTTTTGTTCATTTCTAATATTTTAATGTATTGAGTAAGACACTTTGATCTCAAGCATTCTATTGACGATTTTTCCCTATTTTTCTCAGTAACCACCCAGTCAGTTAAATACCTGATAGTGTATCCTTCTTATAATACAGATGCAACATCCCAAGTTTGATATTTAATGAAAATGTTCGAATGACAATAATTTTTACGCTACATTCATAAATCAATAGATAATATATAATTCTTTACAGAATAAGCACAAATAGAAATAGATATTCTGTTTTTGTCTAAAGTAAACTATATCATACAATTTTTTAAAATTAAATCATGCCAACTTCCCCTCCCATCTGTATAAAATTGGCATAAAGGATAGTCCAGCATGCCCATGTGATGGGCAGTCTTACGGGGACTTAAATCATTTATTCTTTTCGTGTAGTCATAATACAATTTTAACAGAAAAGCTCTACAAAGATCTGATATCGTTGGGGGTGCACCTCCCTGTTAACATAGTATCGGTTCTATCTGTAATATCAAGGGACATTTGTGACGTTCTCGTTAATTTTGCTCGACTTGCTAATTTAAATATTTAAAGTATCGATAATATAAAATATCTGTGGCTGATGGACTATAGTCCAATGCCAAACAAACCCAAAAAAAAAAAAAAAAATAATAACACACAATTTTAATTTTCACGGCAACAAACTTTACTTAAATATTTTTTCATCTTAATCCTAGAAGCCCAATCTACGTCATTTTGACGTACACTCCAACACATATTCGCGATCTCTTTCGCATGCTTGCTTAGATCGCCGTGTCCATCCGAGCCAACTAGGTACATGCCCAGAGCTAACAGGAGACAGCAGTCTCGCTTTGATAAGTGCCGCCATTTTGTTGTTATCGCAATGTTCACGTCGTTATGACGTATGTTTGGGCTTTGTTAACTTTTGCACTTTTCGAATTTTCTGAATTATATTTGACTTAAGTGATTTATGTTTGATGAGTTGATTAGTTTTTCATAAAAAAATATAAATAGTTGATTTTTGTAAACAATTTGTAGTATATAAGAAAAAACTACAAGGATCTCAGTTTTCGTGCCATTTTTTGTATGTTTAATTAAAGTGAACATTTCAGAGTTTAAATAAACAATATTTTTTCTAAATTTCTGTTTTTTTATTTACATAGAAAGTATTTTACATAAACCATACAAAAAACTAGTATTTGCAGTAAAGTTTATTTAGATAGAGCTCTTTTATAATTGTACGTCGTTTTGACGTATAATTGGGCTTTATAGCCTCAAAAATATGATTGGGCTTCTAGGGTTAATAAAGGGTGCATTTTCTTTTAATAAAAAAATGTACATTTTTGTAGTTGTACAGTTTGCGACATTAACTTTCTTTTAACGCAATATGTCTTAAACAGCATTTAGCACACAGAAATAATAAAACTCATTTCAACAGACGGGTTGTACTGGAGTATGAGAATATACTCGAAAATCAATGAGAATAAGTTCTCTTTAAGGTTTTTAGAGTATATTTATTTTTCATACTCTAGACGGCTACATTTTCTATAATTCATACGATATTTCAGTAAAATATAGAGTAGTTTTTAGTGTATTACGACGTATGAAAGAAAATCTACTCCAATTATGTGTTCCAAAGTTGTACATTAATTGTCGCTTATTGTTTTGCAATAAATTTAATTTAAATCGTGATTTTTAATCCGGTGGTTTATTTTCGATTTAATGTAAAGTTTTTTTGAAGTATCTATTTCAAACTAGAAGTACATCTGTCTTCTTCTACAACGTTACACCGTATCCATTTTACTGGCAGCAAGAAATCCATCGCAAAGTCCCTTAAGACCGATTGTGATTCGACGGTGCTACGAAATCTTCGGATATAATCTTATTTCTACTTAAGTCGATAAATATGCGATAGGCTATATGCACAACCCCGATGAACGGCCGACCTTGTTTTGTGATCCGCAACTTCCGTTGTTTGACAATACCCATGGAAACAGATTACTTAGAAGCGTTTTATTAAAATTCTTCAGTAGCAGTACACATAACCATTGATATCTACCACTTATTTTTTACACAGCTTTTGAAAAGTGCACTCATAAAATTCTAAAGTTTTGAGCCAAAACTTACAGCTAATCCCGTGTGATACGATATGCATTAATAATAATAGATTTGTTTTTCTTTCAAGTCCATACACAAGAAATATCAAATAATATAAATAAATAAAAAGGTAAAAAAAATAAATAAAAAGGCAAGTTTAACGGATTTTAAAAGAAAAACACATGACCATCAAGTTCAGATGGGTAACAGCAATTACCCTCTGTTCTTCCACTTGACCATGAAAAGTAAAGTACAAAATTGAACTTAAGAATGTGCCTATAAAATAGAAGCGTTCAGATAATATATTCTAAAGGAATTTAGAAACGATAATAACAGTATTAATAATACAAACAATAATATTAATAATAACAATAGATACTAATAAAAATAATAATAATAATAATATTAATAATAATAATAAGGTGGTAGCAAACTTGAAATAGGGTCCAACAAGGTATCAAACACTTTGACCTTGTGTATCATACAGGATTTTAAAGTAACGACGTTTAAATGAAATACGACTTAATTTTGTAACATCAAACGGAATTGAATTATAAATTTTATAGGCAATGTAGGAGAAAGATCTTTCGAATAACTTTGTTCTGTGTTTAGGAGGAGTAATTCTACTTAAGTTTCTAAGATTTAAATTAATTATGGACATCTGTCCGAAATGTTAATTTATTTAATAAGTAAGGAGGTGTTTTAGTTAGTATGATATTATGAAGCAAGCATGCAGCTTGAAGTCTGAAGCGATTGCACATATTAAGCCAACCCAATTCATATCAACATGGGTCCAAAAACGCCTCATTTTAAAAATACAGGGTCTTGAAATCTTCGAAAAAATAACGATAATGTTTAAAACCGTTTCTCAACCAGTAGATATATTTAAACCAAATTTGGTATACAGCACCAGCTTACAGATTACCACAATCCGTATAAAAATAAAGTCCCACAAGCAACCAGTGTCGGAATTGTGGGGGTTCAGTTTCAATAAATTTTATAAAAAACTAGTACGGACCTGTTTAAAATCAAACTCGAACTTGATTTTGGGTAGAACATTTTATTTTAAACAAAAAGTGACTCTTGACTTTTCTTCGTGTCTGCCACCGTTTGGCACGGAATTTTATTTATTTTACTATTTTCGCGAAAAATTTGCTCGTTATACAGGTCCGTACTAGTTTTTTCTCTCAAAAAATTAATTCACCAATTGATGTTTATTATCTCGTAATTTTATGCGATCGCATTTTTTGCTCTCCAAAAATACGGATTAAATCCCTAAAATTTGCTTACTTTATTCATACTAAATCTCAGTAAATCAATACGAAAATGTTTAATAAACTGTTGACTTTAAGATATTAAAACGTATACAATTACATTGCCGCTAATATTCAATATCGGTTTATTTTATTATTTCACACGAAGGACACAAATAAGTCATCGTGAAACTCAAAACAACAACTCCAAATATCCATTATTAAAACCTCATTATGTGACAAAATTGGGGATTAATATGAGCAAAAATGATTAACTAAAGAAGTTCAAGTTGGAATTCAGAAAAACAAGAAAATTTAAGCAGACGTCGTTAATTGACCAAAGTTAAGAACCACACTTCTAGAGTTCTAGGTAATAAACACAATTATTCTCTTAAAAGTTCCTTGATTAAGTCATTTAATTAAAATAGCCTTCTTTTAGCTTGTTTTTGTTGTATTTCGCTATTTAGTCTAAATATTTTGAAAATGATATTGTTACTTACTCTAGTGCGATGCAGTTTTTATTATGGTTTACTAGTTAATTCCACCTGTTGGCAAATTCCTGTTATTGGCAAGTTCACGTCCATTTCTTGCTTTAATGTACCGAATAGAGATCACTTTTAGTTTCCTTAACTCTCGTTAAGATTATTATTGTGGAAACCCGCCAACGTCTTATTGACATAGCATTAAAGGAAACTTGAGACCACATGTTTTCTTTTATCTTGTTAATATAATTGTCAGTGACGACTCTGGCAAATATATAATTTAGCTCTGCGAGCCAAGTTGGCCCATGGCTTGTTTGATAACTTTCTTCCATCCTTCTCTATCGCTGGCCTTCCTTCTCCATCCAGTAATTTTTAACGTTTCTAAATCTCTCTCCACTTCCGTCCTCCATCTTACTTTGGGTCGTCCCCTTCTCTTCCTTCCCCCTATCGTGTTTATCATTACCATTTTCGGCATTCTTGTACTCCCCATTCTTTCTGTATGTCCCAGCCACCTTAGCCTTTGTGCTTTTATAACCCCAATGATACTTGTTTCTTTGTATAGTTCTTTTAATTCATCGTTTGTTCTTCTTACCCACCCATCTCCAATTCTCTTTCCGCCAAATATTTTCCTTAGCACCTTCCTTTCCCACACTTCTAGTCTTGTTTGTTCTGTTTTGTTTAGCGTCCATGTTTCGCACGCGTACGTCACTATTGGTCTTATAGTAGTGTGGTATATTTTGATCTTTGCTTTTCTAGAAATATTTTTATTTCTCAGAACTCTGTTTAGTGCTCCCAAACAACGGTTTCCAGCCATTATTCTTGCCTGTATCTCATTGCCTATATTTGGGTTTCTTGAGAATACAGCCCCTAGGTACGTGAACTTTTCCACCTCTTCAAACTTGTATTCTTTTCCACTTTCTGTTGTTACATTCAAGTAGTTTCCTCTTTTAAATTCACCGTCCTTCCATTCCATATACTTTGTCTTCTCCTCGTTTATATATAATCCCACCTTTCCCGCCTTTTCCTCCAGTGTTTTCGTTATAGTTCTCAACTCCTCTTTACTTCTAGTAATTAACACAAGATCATCCGCAAATGCTAAACATTGGTGCCTTCTTCTATATACCAGCCCACTTCTGTTAATCTTCGTTTCCCTTATTGCTTTTTCCAGCACAATGCTGAACAGATTCGCCGACATTGGGTCCCCTTGTCTAACCCCCTCCTTACTCTCGAAAACTTCTGATGTTTTGCTGCCTACTCTAACCAGATTTTCTGTTCCTCTTAACGTTACTTTTATCATTCTTATAAGTTTACCACTTACTCCCATTTCTTCTACTGCTTTGTACAATGCTTCTCTTTGAACGTTATCGTATGCTTGTCTGAAGTCGACAAACAAAACAAATGTCTGTTTCTCGTGTTGATAGCTTTCTGCTTGAATCTCCCTTAGGGTGAAAATGTGATCCGTGGTGCTTCTTCCCTTCCTAAAGCCGCATTGGTACTCCCCTATTTCGTTTTCTGTTTCTTCTACTAATTTATTTTTTATATAAGTTGCTATAATTTTATATGCGACGTTTAACAGGGAAATACCTCTGTAGTTGTGGCAAACACTTGCATCCCCTTTTTTATACACTGGGCATATTATTGCTTGTCCCCATTCTTTTGGCATTTCTTCTTTCCTCCAGATTTCCTCCATCAGTTTTTGTAATTGTTCGATCAAGTCCTTGCTACCATACTTAAACAATTCTACAGTTATTCTATCTGTTCCTGGGCTCTTATTATTTTTTATCCGTTCCACTATTTCTTCGATTTGTTTTTTAGTTGGGGCTGGCACTTCTCTAGGACTCTCCTTCATATTTCTATTAATCTGCTCATTTTCCCTCGCCTTCCTGCTGTTATCATTTAGTAGTTGGTCAAAATGTTCCTTCCATTTTTTTAGTATTTCTTCCTCCCCTGCAATAATATCTCCGTTTTCGTCCTTAAGGAATACCGTTTTTGTTTGGAATCCTCTCCTTTCTTTTTTAATTCCTTGGTACAAATTTCTAACCTGGTTATTCCTGAAATTGGTTTCTATTTCTTGTATCACTTTTTCATTATATTTCCTTTTTTTATCTCTTAGCAGTGTTTTCGTTTTCCTCCTTTGCTCCTCATATTTATTTTTCTCCTCTTCCGTTTTTCCCGTTAACATTTTTAATCTCAGTTTTTTCCTTTCTTCTAGTTCTTTCTTACAGTCCTCATCAAACCAATTTTTTCTTTCCTGTTTCGCTTTACTATTACAATTTTTGGCAGCCCGATTAATCCTCGTTTTCAGTTCATTCCATTGTTCCTCAATTTCCTCCTTATCCGCCATTTTCTCCAATTCTTTTTTAATGCTTTTCTCGTATTTTAATTGATCGTCTTTACTCCTTAGTCTGATTACTTCTCTCTCTCTTCCTCCTGTCCTCGTTTGATTTCTCACTACAGGCAATATTTGCGTCACTCTGGCTCCCACTATAAAGTGGTCAGTATCCGCGTCCGGGCCCCTATACGTTCTTACATTGCTGATTGCTTTTATCTCTGGTTTTTCGATTAAGATATGATCGATCTGATTTATAGTTTTTCCATCTGGTGACCGCCACGTACCCTTATATATGTCTTTTCTTTGGAAGTACGTACTTACTATGACCAAATTCTTTTCCTTTGCGAAATCTATTAGAAATATCCCATTTTCATTTGTCGTTTCATGTTTGCTGTACTGCCCTATTGTTGGGCTATATATATTCTCTCTTCCTATTTTTGCATTTGCATCGCCAATCATTATTTTCATATCGTACCTAGGAATTTCTTCGTATATTTTATCTAGTTCATTATAGAATTCTTCCTTGACTTCGACGTCTTTTTCTTCTGTAGGTGCGTGAAAGTTTAGCAGTGTAATGTTTTGATATTTTCCTCTTAGCCTCAGCAAGCATATTCTTTCTGATACTGTTTTGACATTTATTATACCTGCCTTTAACTTTTTGTTGATTATAAAGCCCGTACCCAGCATTCTGTTATTTCCTCCACTGTTAATAAATACATATCCTTCTATTTCAATTGTACTTTGTCCCATTTGCTTTGTCTCTTGTAGTGCTACTATATTAAATTCGAATTTTCTAATTTCATTTATTATATGCTTTAATTTTCCCTCCTCAAATGTTCCCCTTACATTCCAAGTTCCAAGTTTTATATTCCCGTTGTTTTCCTTTATTTCAATTCCGTTTTCCTTATTCTTAGCCTTTTCCTTTGCCAATTTCGTCATCCCACTTTTTTCCCATTTGTTTTTTAGTTTTTTGGACCTCCTTTTATTCCATCTGGTGCCTCCTCCGTGTTATTTAGCAATTTTTGTTCCTTGTGACACCATTTCAGGGTTTTATTATTTATTTGCAATTTTTGGAATCCCACTTTTACCCTGGCACCCTTACTTTTCTCAACTTTAGCATAGTCTCTTATAGCCTTCTGTATTTTTCTTTCCTTTATTGTCATCTCCGCATCAATATATATCTCCGTTCCTTGTAGCTTGTTTTTATTTTTCAGCACCTCCATTTTGTCTTCCCAGTCCGCTAGCTCAACTATGCATTTGTTTTGGTTTATTCTACTTGTTTTCCTTATCTGTACTTTGATCTTTAGGTCTCGTTTTATTATATTTTCTATAATTTCCTTAGTTGTTTCCTTGCTTCCCGTGTCCAGTTTCACTCCTGTTATTATCACATTGTTTCTGATTTTGTCTTTTTCCAGTCTTTCTATTTTCTTTTCGGCTTCTTCCAGTCGTTCGTTCATTTCCTTCTTTT
This sequence comes from Elmis aenea, assembly GCA_947652605.1. Classification (NCBI taxonomy): domain Eukaryota; kingdom Metazoa; phylum Arthropoda; class Insecta; order Coleoptera; family Elmidae; genus Elmis; species Elmis aenea. The sequence continues at coordinate 38,172,689 of OX393577.1, forward strand.
CTTTTTTCCATTCCTCCTTTATTTTACCTAACTCCCCCCTTAGTTGCTTTACTTCCTTTTCTAGACTTTTCAGTGTACCCTCCATACTTTCCTGTTCCTGTTGGAACGTTTTCTGATCTTCTTTTATTGCTTTTGTGTCTTTCATCAGCTCTTTCATCATTCCTGTTAACACGTCAATCTTATCTTCTTGTGACTCCTTTTGAGGTGTTCTGTTTGTCTTTTTACTTCTTTTAAGTACTTCTTCTAGCTTCTCCGCTCCTCTTTTTCTTTTTGCATCTTCTGATGTGTACTCGTCACTGCTCATTTTGTTTCACACTGTATATTTAGTATTGGCTCGAAGTTTATTTTCCAATTTTTTCTTAGTTCTCTAGCTATTGCTTATTTTTCTATTTTTATCACTATTATAGTTCGATATCCTTGTCTTTCACTTGCACCTTAGTCTATTTCTTAATAATTTGGAACGAACTCACCCGTTTTCCTCCTGTTCCTTCTCCTCACTTTCGGTCCCTTCTCTAGGGCCGCCCTTTCCCTCACTTTTATGCACCAAATTCGTAAGTTCAGTTTTATTTATCACTCACTATCAATATTGTTTTGTTTAGAAAACTGGCTGTTTACATACACCTAGACCGACTTTTTGCGTGATAAGGCCCGAGTTTCGAGTTTTCTTATCACCGCTGATTCGTCGACCGCTTTGTTTGCCTGCCAGAACTCAACTCCCCCTGGCAAATATCTAACGTTATTTCAAAAAGCGTTAAGAGATTAATGTTTATTATTATTAGGTGCAAAGACGAATATAATTTTGGTCGCTACAATGTATGAACATTGGAATGATAAAAATATATTCGTCCACATTGGATAGCTCTGTAAAATTTAAGTTACGCTCGCATATTCGTTTTTGTTTGTACATATAATTTTTGTTGTAGTTAATATGTTTAATATTTAGTACTTATATAAAAATCCTTGGTTTGCAGTAGTTTTTTATTCTTGTATTTGCAGGGTTGCCACCATCTCCATCATCAGTTTCGTTTACATTAACCATATTTAAAATATAATTTAGAAAATATTAACCGTATTTTAAGTGTCATTATTTTATTCCCAATAAATTCTGTTTGACTCTCGTAACGGCATAAAAATATGTTCGAAATTCTGGTGCTTATAACAACGAAGTTATTTACCTATTAAAATAGTATGAGTGAGATTTAATATGAAATTTATTTATTTATTCGACAACTATTTCAATTATTAGTAGGCCATAACAACTGTGCTTTAAATGAGTCAAAATTAATAACGATATTATTTTTACTTGGACGTTAGTCATAATCAATTACATAACTTATATTTACTACTAAAGGTACTGCACCTACTTTCCGGCAATGTTGGTTTCAAAGTCTTACCGGATTGTCCATTTGCCGGACTAACCATAAAGCCATAGCTAGTGTTCAATTTAGGCAAAATTAGCTAAGAATCTCAAAAATTGCGGTATCACCGCCAAGTGCAATATAAATTGTAAATGAGCGCCCTACACACAACGCTATCTGTGGCTGCCCTGTAAACTACTCTCGTGACTTGTCCGAATTAAAAGAGGTGCCGGACGTCTAATGTTTTCATAGTCTGCTACTTAATAGATTAAGATATTTTTTTCTAAAAGAAACTCAGTACTCTAATTTAAATGTTTTTGTGATTAAAAAGATAAAAACATACAATATGTTATAGTGACAAAATATCATAAAAGTCCCATTTGAGAAAAAATAGTTGAATAACGAAATTTTTATTCATTTTGAATGTATTTCGTGCCATTAAATGCAATTTTTTTGCTTTTTTATAGTATACAAAGTTTGCCAAAGCTATTTTTTGTAACAAAAACAATAGTCCAGGTGTTAATAATCTCTGAGATACCCTGTATACTTTTGATTATTGTTCTATGACTGTCTCGTAACTTCGTTAATGCTAATTTTTTGTACGTAACTTTCATCGTAATTGTAACAATTAAGTTCACCTAAAACAATATTTATGAATACTGTAACTTAAAATTAAGTTTTCTTAATAAATAAAAAATATATAGGTATGTTGAATAAGTAATCGTTCTCTTATGTGCATGCCAACCAATTTGCTGCATGAAAATCTAAAAGGTTTTATGCATAACATACTGAATTATTATCAAAAATAATTAAGTATTAAGTGTTGTACGTTCTACTTATATTAATTTTGTATTTTAAATGTGTTTATTAAAGCTTCCTTGTAATTTAACGTGTCTGCTGGTAAATCATAATATATTAATTTTCTAAGACCTATGAACGCAGCTTTCACTATAACCTTAACTTACTTGTTATTCAAATTAATGCCTCCAATTGCTGTTAGGTGTAAATCGCAATGAAAGACATTATTAGCTACATTAGATAAACCCAACGTAAGGTAGGAAGCACTTCTACACCACGAAAAAAAAAGTTTTAGGGCCTTATATAGGACATACATAATTGTAACTACTTATCAAGCAGGAATTCCCAACCCTGTGCCCGCGGGCGCATGTGCGCCCTCGGATCTATTTGCATGCGCCCGATACAAAGTGTTAAAATAACGGGGAACAAACAATAAAATCTTAAAAGTAAGGAAATAAACAGTTGCTTTAGTTTTTAAAATCCCCACCCCACCTGTAATACTCTAATACTACGACATTTCGACATTGCTATCTAGTTTTACACTACGATACCAACATAAACTTGGTTGTTTTTTTTTTCGGTCTGAAGTTAGAGGGCATCAATCGTTTTCGATCATCCGATATACCGCATGTATGTACAGGGTGGTCCAAATTCGATGAGATTACATGGGTATCTGGCTTAATATTCAATATAGAGAAACGGTTAAATTACCAAAAATGTTCAATTTTTTGAACAAACTCAGAACAGTTGTCAAATATATTCTATCATTTCCTGTTTTTTTGTTTTGTTTTTGTTTTCAAAGGCTACTTTTTGTTTTTCATTTAAAAAAATATTGAAAAACCTTTGTAACTTGCGTATTAATAAAAATAAATACATCAACTCTTATATATTTGGAACGGGAAAAAAATAAGAAATTTAAATAGGTAATAGCCAACTATCGCTTCTTTTAAAAAAAAAAAGGGTAAGTTTGTATCATAACTTTTTAACGGCAAGTGCAAAAAATTTATTTTGAATCATTTTAAAATCTACATAAAAACATCCAAAAATAATATTAATAATCTTCTTCGATACTTGCAACAATAAAAGAGATATGACACATTATAAATATAACAAAAAACAGTTTTTTTCAAATAACTCAAAAACCGCAAATGATAAAATATTTTTGAACACGGTTCTGAGTTTGTCCCAAAACTCTGCACATTTTTGGTAATTTAACCGTTTTTCTATCTTGCCTATTAAGCGAGATACGCCTGCAATCCCATCGAATTTGGACCACTCTGTACATAATACTTGACTTTTTTTTTTATCCGACTTGCGCCCACCACTATTTTTCTCAATCGCGATTGCGCCCGCGCCACAATAAGGTTGGGAACCCCTGTATCAAGGCAACCACTTTACCGAAAAGTGTAACGTTCTACATGCCCTCAAATTGCTAACATGTTTCACACCGCTACAATAAGTAGCTGTGTCGAGAGAACTAAAATTACCCTTGTTATGTTTCAGAATTGTATAGCAAAACAAAAGCTTTTTAAATACTTTCCTGACAAAGTATTGGTCTAGTTACAGATAAACCTGTCAATTTAGGTTACCTAAGAGTTGTTTATTTACTTTAAGTAGTTCGTGAGACAAAGGTTGCTCTAAAATTAGTATAGTTAGAGTTGTTAAACATTTCTTGTAACTAAAGGATATAAACAACCAACACTATTTGTTAAAACAAAAGTTGTTTACTTAAAATAAATGCAGTTGATTTATAGCTAGAGTTATTACAAGACTTACGGATGATAAATTATTGGAAAATGTGTTTGTAAATGTTGTTACTAAAACAATATTAATAAATGTGCCTAGAAATGTGTTAAAATTTAATGTTTATTTGCGAAAACATATTTTGGCAACAAGTGTTAAATGATTGTTACAGTAAAGGAGCCTGTTTAACGAAAACTAGGTTTTATCTTTGGACCATATCTTGTAAACGAATTCAAATATTTCAGTTCTGTTTTAACTGTTCTCTTTAACAAATTTATGGCAGTATTGTTTAAAACTCTTTTTCATAACTTTGTTAATAGCCGAAATATTTGCACCTACACAGAGACTTAAATCGATACACCCTGTATATTTGTACACATTCCGGCAAGTTTATAGTCATTTTATTCATCACAAAACTAATAAAAACCCACATGACGCCCATTATTACCGGATCCCAAAAACAAGCAGACTGGTTTAATATTGCCAGGTTATTAAAGCTTTTGTCAAATTTCAAATACCAAATTTCAGATTTCTAATTTTACTTGTAAGAAAATGATAAATAAAACTAAAAACTCCTACATTTTTTTGTTTTTTTCAGGATACTTTATAGGCATTGGGCACAATATGTACACTTTCTGTTTATATTCTTTATAAGCACGTAAAAACACATTTCTTTGCGAATCTAACCATTCTCTGAAATTCCCTTGGTCTTCACCTTGAAACATACACCCCTTAACCCCTTAACATACGCGACCGTGTCTGACACGTATAGTATGGAAACGGTGACCATCCGTACTGTATTATACAGTACAGTACTGTATTTTAAGGCGCTGTACTGTATAATTTAAACAGAAATAAATGTACTGCATTTAATTTTTTTGTACTATATGTACTGTATTTTAAATGTAATGAAAATTGTGCTAAATATAAATTTCAGAAGTTGTAAAAATTAAGTTTTTAAATTTTTTTTATAGTTGTATTATTATTTTAAAATAGAATTTGAATATTGTTCAAAATAAAATACAGTTCCTATTTAGTTTAATTTGCCATAAGTACTGATTGTTTGCCAGGGGTGCCCAACCTTTTATATAGCGCGAGCCACAAACATATAATTCAATATAATTTCCATCTTCAAAATTTGTGAGAGCAAAAACATAAACAAACTTCATCCACATTTTTTGTTCCGGTCTTCTAAAAATAAATAATCGTGAAAGCAAAAAAAAAACGTAATCCACCTTTTGTACTGTATTTTTCTCTAGAAATAATGGTCACCGTAAGTATGGAATAAAAGTTTTAAATGTCCCTGTGAGACACGATCTAGTAGGAATACAATAAGTTTAATACGTTCGCTACCCACATGTAAAATGCTCCTTTTCCACGGACCCTTTTCGAAATTTGTTCAATCATACACAAAAATACTTCCAATACAAAAAATTTGTTTTGTTTACACCAAAAATATGATTCTGTTTTTGTTGTTAATTAATATTTTTATGACTCATATGTAAGACGTGAGCCTGTAGGTAATACGGTTCATAGAACAGACTATACGTGGGTTGTTTTCTTATCAAATAGGCCACTTGTCCCACGTAAATACGCAATAGATACGTGAAATGGCCCAGAAAGACATTTGGTGATTTAAAAAAAAACATTTTTGATGATATGAAACATAAAGCGAACTAAACATTTTTTTATAATTACAATAAAATAATTATAAGTAAATAATACAAAACAGTTAAGCTAGTGCACCGTTAGTTGCGATATCGGTACCGTTATAAAGGGCAATTAATTCGCACTTTCCTCGCTAAACCCGTTCACGTAAATGTGTCCTTCTAACTAGTCCGCACTGATTGTGCTATTTGCATTGTAATTTTTTGCAGCTTTCCCCCTTAACCCTTTTAAGACGATTTTTTTTTTTCTAAACGGAATGTGAAATTTGCTTATTCTTATGGTTTTTGTGTTAATACAAGATTTCAATATAGCCATATTTTTTAAAAAATTCAAATTTTACTCTTGATCATGGGATATATAGTCCCATTAGGCTTTTTAAATGGGATTATATATCCCAACAGTATCAAAAAGTGAACCAGAAATATAGCAAATTTGAGATAATAGCGAAATTAGCGTAAAAAACAACGGTACTTATATTCGCACGCACTGAAAAGACTGAACTGGCTATATTACAGCTATATTGGGAGTAATTAGCCTAGCAGTATTCATAAACATTTGTCTGGGGTATATTGTCCAGTTAGTCTCGAAAGGGTTAAAACACCGCGCCACTAAAAATGCAAAAAATATCTTAGACTGTACTTTATTATTAATTTTCTGTTAAAAACATTCAATCATTTTTACAAAACTTTTTAAAAAAAGTCGTACTTGCTGCGAATTAATTTTTAAAAAAAATTAGATTCATCAATAAATGATTATAAAACGTAGCATTAACAACTGATTAATATACATATAAAAAATATATTTGCTGATAAATTTATTGACATAACTTCCTGCCGTGCTACTTGTCATGAAACACAGTAGCTTTTCACAACCATTTTATTAGAGTTGGAACTGTTTTTACATATAGTAAAGATCCTAGCTAAATTATATCAGTTTTATCAATAAACAACTTATTCGGCAAATTTAAATAGGAGTTACGTAGATAGAGACGCAACCAAACATAAATGTATATTTTCGTTTGCTTCTATGATCAAATTTAAAATTGATAAAATATACTCGTTAATTATTAATCAAAAAGCTTATGTCTTTGTGTGTTTATTACTTTTTACATCAGCTTTCTTTCTATTACTTTCAATTATTATTCAAATGTAATTTTTAATTTTTTAGTTTTGTTAGGAAACAAAATATGAAAATGATTAAATAAAATGACGAATAACCGATAATAAATACGTTTTATTTACGTCTTTGCCAACATGGATTCCTCACAAAAAAATTAGCTTTGTCATATACAGGGTGTCCCCGTTATCACCGCGAATATTTTAAGTGGTTATAGAGGACCTTTTTCTAAGAAAAAATTTCAAGTAAAATTTTTTCCTAAAATCAAATGCTAAGCTGATATCAACAATTACTTGATTTTTTTACACTTCTGAATTTATATGACTCTGTAGCCGAAAATATCAATTTTATCGTAAAATACCTTGCAGCTTTTTAATAGAGCATGAAATTATCTACAAAATTAGTTTTATTTATTTTTTGTCTACAGGCAATGGTTTGAGAGTTAAAAAGCAGTTTGTACAAAAAAAATTAAAAAATTTACAAAATTTAATTGTTTCTTAGACTTTGCAACCGCTGTATCTTTAAAACGAAAGGTTGTACAAAAAAACCGACGGCCCATTCCGGATAGCAAATTTTATGGGCTACAACTTTGGTCTAGTAAAATTTTTTGAAAATTAAACCGATTTTCCGGAAAAGCTGAAAATAAGGAATAGAGTGCAAAAACAAAATTTCCTACAAATATTGTTTTGTATTTAAAAATGCTTTTAAAGAGAGTGCGATTACGTGATTGAAAATGATGGAGGTCATTTTGAACACTTATTGAAGTAATTTTGCGGTTACATGTTCATTTTATTGCGTCCAGATGGATTTGTATTGTTTTGCATTTTATCGTTTTTTTTTCACCTTTTTCACTATTATAAACATTTCTATGATACATTTAGTTTTATTGAACAACATATTTACTGAAGTTGTAGTCCGTTAAATGCCTTATCAGCAATAGGCATCCGTTTTGCTCTACGACGTTTCGTTAAAAAGATGCGGCGTTTTTAAAAATTTGCCGATGCTATGGCATTTTTAAATACAAAATATCATAATTACCGGGAGTTTTTGTTTTTCGAAAACGATAAAATGCATAACAATGCAAATCCATCTGGACGCAATAAAATGAACATGTAACCACAAAATTACTTCAATAAGTGTTCAAAATGACCTCCATCATTTTCAATCACGTAATCGCACTCTCTTTAAAAGCATTTTTAAATACAAAACAATATTTGTAGGAAATTTTGTTTTTGCACTCTATTCCTTATTTTCAGCTTTTCCGGAAAATCGGTTTGATTTTCAAAAAATTTTGCTAGACCAAAGTTGTAGCCCATAAAATTTGCTATCCGGAATGGGCCGTCGGTTTTTTTGTACAACCTTTTGTTTTAAAGATACAGCGGTTGCAAATTCTAAGAAACAATTAAATTTTGTAAATTTTTTAATTTTTTTTGTACAAACTGCTTTTTAACTCTCAAACCATTGCCTGTAGACAAAAAATAAATGAAACTAATTTTGTAGAGAATTTCATGCTCTATTAAAAAGCTGCAAGGTATTTTACGATAAAATTGATATTTTCGGCGACAGTCTTATAAATGCAGAAGTGTAAAAAAATCAAGTAAGTGTTGATATCAGCTTAGCATTTGATTTTAGGAAAAAATTTTACTTCAAATTTTTTCTTAGAAAAAGGTCCTCTATCACCACTTAAAATATTCGCGGTGATAACGGGGACACCCTGTATATTAGGTGTAAATAATTTATAAACAACTAAAATTGTCTATTTAGTGTTGCGTGAAAATATCTAACACATTCAAATAAAAACCATCAACTAAGAAAGCAGCCCTTTGAAAGGTGAACAGTATATTCTATTCGACCCTTCGTATAATTTATAATTCCCATATCGAAACTTCTATTATGATCCGGATTATATTATCAGACTATATGGTCTTAACTTTCACGCTGCATTCCAAGCTTTCTGCAGAACTTCAGCCATAACATCTAAAAACAATGTAACTGGGTCAGAATCAGGGCGTCGAAATTTATAAATCACGTGAATATTTTTTTTTATGTAACAAACCCTAAATTAATTATTCCTATACAACGTAAATGGTGCTGCATTAGTAAGACAATTTTTAACAGTGTTCACACTAATAAACGCGTGCAAGCGATTGTAAATAAATCCTAATGGAGCATTAAGAAAATAAATTGAACAAGATGTTATATTTGAATGTAAAAAGGTCGTATTCTAATAACGCTGAATAAGCGAAGCGCAACCTTTTAATAGCAGAATTCTTATTCTTTTATAATAGAATGCACATCTTCAAATGTATTCAACTTGAAACGTTTTCTTTGGTAACATTTGAATAGAGACGCTGATTTAGTTTTTGCATTCTGCTGTTATCGAGATTTGAGTCGGAAATAATCAAAATGTCAATACTGTCCAATTTGTTACCGACTGAAGATATTGTTTAATATTATGTTTTAATTTTAAAATGCATTTCTTCACGATGAATTTATAATAATTCTAAACAAACTTTTGAACAAACTCAATTTTTTTGGTGATATTTACTAGTTTGTACTTTAACTACTGCTTCTCTATTCGCACATTCAAGCCATTTGTACACTATCCGAAGTCTACTAGCTTAATTCTACTAGATATCGTGTTTGTGCGAGCAGATTATTATTAAAACCAGGGATGGGGAGTCGGAATCGGAATCGGAAGTCAAGGAGTCGGGAGTCGGAGTCGAGAGTCGGAAAAACTATCGACTCCCGACTCTTTGTGGATTTAGCTTTTTTCGAGAGTGAAAACAGCATAAAAAATTTAAAACAAAAACAAAATAACCATGTTAATCGATTTTTTTTAACGGAAACGGAAACGATTAAAGTGACACAAACTTACTAGTTTTGTCTGTAAAGGTCCAATTTTTATCTGCAAAAAAAAATACTTGAATGGAAAAGGTTTATAGACAGCGCAAGAATACAAAACGCTTGATTCGTGTCAAACACGGTAGGGTTAGTTCTCAGCCCGTGTTGACATTTGAAAGTTTTCAAAAGCCGATAGTTCCTTTATTTTGAAGATATATAGAAATATGAACTTATGTCAAAACTTTTCTAAAAGTAGTTTTGTTTTGTTTTATTAACCCTAGTAAGGTAAAAAAGAAATTTTTGTGCGATCGTATAGAAACAGCTGTTTGACGGACGCGTTAGCAACCATAAAGTACTGCATTACCGGCCCTATCCTTAGCAACGGCCGTAAAAGTTACTTTTCAGGCCGTTACCCTTAGCAACGGCCGAAAAAGTAACTTTTACGGCCGTTGCTAAGCAGAGGGCCGGTAAAGCAGTACATACGCCGTCATCTGTCAGTGACAGAATGTCACGTAGTTTCTAACCTATAATTTTGAAAATTACTAAAAATTTAAATTGTTTTTAATTCGATCGCACAAAAAATGTAATATGCACCTCGGCCAAAACGTCCTTTTTTGGCTTTGCCTGTTTGCTGGCCTCGATTACGTCTCGGCCAGCAAACCAGACGCGGTTGAAAAAGTTACACTTTTTGGCCTTGATACATAAATAACTATTATAGTTACAAAGTCAATATTTAACGAGGGGTGTTTAGCAGATAAGTTTTGTAAATTGGCACGCATTGGCACAGTAGTGGAGGCTAATTTGTCCATAATATTTTAATATTATTTCCGTTTAACATGATTACCAAACACCTCCCGCAGATAAGCACAATTTTTGCAAAATTTTGTGTACGAATATATCACGCAAGTACAAAAAATACATAATTTTTGATATCGAAAAAAAGCTGCATTTGTCAAATTTAAGTGGTAAAATGAAGCAAAATTGAATGTGCTTTATTTTATTTATTTCGTACCTATTTGTGATTGTTATTATTCTTTCAGTTTTTTTACAAATGTTTCGTAACGCAAAATGTTAAAAACAAATAGGTATCCATTTTACCAGAAAATTTTGGGCTAAAAGTATTTTCCATTTCCTTTATTATTTAGTACACATACGAAAATAAACTTTGTTTGACGTTATAAAATACACTTGCAAACGAAAAAAAAAACTGCTTTTACTGTAGTAATGTTTTAGAACATACCGACGCAGAAGTCGGGAGTCTGTTATTTTTCTGCTGATCCTCATCCCTGCTTTGTGCAAGTAAATTTAAAACAGCTAAAAAAAATTATAACTTTGAACAAAAAAGTGCGAATTTTAGATAAATATCAAGTAGAGAAAAAACACCCGGCTATAAGTCGATTGTTTGGTATCAACAAAATAATGAAACTGATATCAGAGAGGCAGCGCAAACATTTGCGACCATTTGGGCGAGAGTACATTTTCACGTTTTCGTCGAAAGTGTTGACACATAAACTCCGCGAATACGGTAAACCCAGGATATAATTAAATCGATAGTTTTTATTCTAGCGATCTATTAAAATTTAAGGTAAAAGTATTCAGTTCCAAAACTTTTAACTTAAAAATCGTTTAATGTGTTGTCACGGTTTAAAATAATTTAGTTCCTTTCTTACAAATATTTGACAAAACTTTTAACATAAAACGCATATTCTATCGTACTTTCTAGTCTAGTGGAGTACAAAACACATTCGTTAAAATTGTTGGCATTCTTGCGTTAACCAATGCTATAATAGCGAGCAGCAGCGGGCACCTACAAGACAGATGAATGAAATGTGTAGCCAAAGGTGGTTTTCTATTACGAAACGCTACGAATTTCGTCGGCCCTACTCAACTTTGTGTAATTAATCGTCTAAAATTTTTTACCAGTAAAATATAAATAAAATATGCATTAGAAAATTGTCGATTTATAGTTTATTAGCCAATTAAGTTTAAATTACATATTTCAATTTTTTTATTAAGGTTCATAATGTTGTGAAGATAAGTTAAATTAATCTTGAGTATACAGGGTGCCCCAGATAACATTTCCAGCATAGACATCTCACTTATTAAAAGAAATACAGGTTGGCTTAAATTAGATGAATTATTCCTTAGTATGAGAGGAGCCACAATCAATTTATAAAAGTACAAAATTCCTCGTACTTCAGATGTTACAGCAAAAAATAGTAGTATGAAAATGTTGAATATATTTTTCTTTGATAACTTTTTTGTCTCAATTATTAGATTAATTTCATTTTTACTCTCCTGAGGCGATTTTTTATTTAGAATGTAAAATTATTTTTTCTATCACTTTCCATTTATGAGATAATTTTGTTAACTTCATTTTTTTATGGGCCGTCAAGTGGACTTTGGAACAGTTCATATGCTTTTTTTTCTCTTTCGGATAAGATATTACTTGCTACATCTAGTTTACTCACACAATTAAGAGAAAACGTATTTTACAATTCACATATCAAACTATCTATGAAAAAGAAACAATAAACAACCAAGTAAATGTCAAATGATAGTATTATTTGTCTGCAGTATCCTTATCAGAATTTTATAATATTGTTCTGTAATTCAATAGTCTCTGTAGTAATTTTGTTATCATAATAATTACATAAAAACTGGGTATAAACAGCTGATTCTAATTTTTCATTGATTTGCTTTGGTTTTCTGCTTGGGTTTTCGAAGAAACCATATTCTTTTAAATTTATTTCCAAGTTTGTGTACGTACGCGGACTTCGTTTCTCACGATACAGCTCTTAGTAAATTTGCTTAGCTTCTACACAGTTTTTATGGCAAAGAATGTAGCATCTCAGCATGTCAAATTTTTCGTTATTCGTAAATATAGCCATAATTATAACAAAAACCATCGAATTACACAACAATATTATAAAATTATGGTAAATAATAATGCAGTCAAATGATATTTTAATTGATTGTTTATTGTTTTTTTTTTCGTAGAAAGCTTGATATGTGATTGGTAAAATACGATTTTTGTTAATTTTGTCATTCATGAAAATGAATAAAGCAAGTAATATCTCATTAGAAAGGGGAAAAAGAACATTTAACTATTCCAAAGCCAACTTGACGGCCCATAAAAATATGAAGTAATATCAAAAATGGAAAGTGAACAACCAAATTTTTACATTATTGTATAAAATACCGTAAGAACATCTGAAGTGCGAGAAATTTTTTACTTTTAAAAATTGATTGTAGCTCCTCGCATACTAAGAAATAATTAATCTAATTTAAACAAAACTGCATTTCTAATAATAAGCGAAATTCCCATACCGGAAATGTTATCTGGGACACCTTGTTTAAGTGCTACAAAATTTTTGACAAAAGAGGGCACTAAACATTAATTTATACAAGAAAGAATCAAAGCGCTGTATAAGGAAAAATTTGCCAACATATTTTTTAGTAAAATACTATATACCTACGTAATCTAAACATTTAAAATGGAACAAAGAATCAATCCGTGACAACTTAACTTTGAAAGATTCCTGGAGACGAGAGCAGAAAAAAAAACATGAAAAATTAAGAATTTATGAATGATCGCTTAATGAAAGTCTTTAGTATCACCAGGTAATTATTGTATCTGAAACGATAACGATAAACGATAACTTGGGCTTGAAAAAAAATACTGAGCGTTAATAATCTAGACCAGAACAATAAGTTTGTAAAAAGGAGATTTCTTAAAAAAATTGGGATGCCTTACAGAACTATAATTTCTTACTTTTGTTGAGCTAAGCAGGGGTCGGTAACTCTTGGCAAGCCTGCAAATAGGTGGCACACAACAACATTTTGAGTGGCACGCAGAAAAATTTCCTGAATTATTTATGGGTCTGGGTCGGTAAAATATAAAATTTACAGGAACAAAAAATATTTTTTTTCCCCCTGTATATTGAAATATTGTTACTAGTCTAGAGAGACTAACCTACAATTTTATTCTAAAATTCTTAAGGACTACGTATTTTTCCAAGATGTCCCCATTGGTGTTTCTTGGTTTCTAACATAAAACACAAGTTTGTCGTGTTACGCACAGGTTCACTATGCTCTGCTTTAGCACTGTATCGCGACACACACTATACCAGTTCAAAAGGTTTAGTCCTCTTGAGCCTTCTTTTCGAACCAGCATTATCTAGGAGCTGCAGCACCTCGGTGTTGTCATGGGAGTGAAGTCTTCTCTCGTGCTTTTCTGCGAACTTTGTGATCTCTTCTCTGACCGTTGGAATCTTCAGATCTCTGTGTAGGTGGTCATTCCGATAGTACCATAGAGCATCGACAATACCTCGGAGCACTTTATTTTGAAATACTTGTATCTTATCTAGGTATATTGCTTTTGGCTGCACATCCCCAGAGCTGAACCCCATAAGTCCAGACTGGCTTAAGGATTTGTTTGTATAGTAGCATCTTATTATGCACAGACAATTGTGATTTTCTTCCAATCAGAAAGTACATTTTTTTGTATTTTGCTGTATCGCAATGTGGGATTTCTTGCTGCGTTTGATGGGTGGATAGTGTGGTAAGTGTGGTATCCTCTGAATTTTATAAAGGACTGCCTTATTAGGTGAGTTTCTGCAACAAGACATATATCTATTTTTTCGAGATCAAGGAACACCTGGAGATCATGCTGTTTTTATATGATTCCATTGGTGTTTCAAAATGCTATCCTAATGTCTTTGCTGGGCATTTGATTGTTTGATGTTATTTTGTTCAAGTTTTTGAAGCCTTTCGGATAATGAATCTACCCTAGCTATCAATGTGTAGTAGCTCTTGGGTAGATTTTCCCTCTATCTGTTGTGTCACCTGCGGTGCTGTGTTAGGAACTGCTTTACTAACGCTTTGTGCATAGGTTTTCTGACTGTTGACTTGCGTGTACACACTCGCTGATCCCATGGATATCTCTCTCCTTGGCCTTGTTTGGACAACTCTATCTCTCCGTGCTTGCAGTGTTTTTGCTACTTCACATCCTCTATAGTTGGCCGGATGTTCCAAGTTACAGTTTGCGCATTTGGGTTTTTGATCGTATGTTTTTTTACATTCCCCAGTGAGATGTTTTCCCGCGCACTTGACGCACCTTGGCTGCCTGTTACAGAACTTCTTAGTGTGTCCGAACAGCTGGCATTGCTTGCACTGGGGTATTAGTTTTGGTTTCTTTATGGGTTCAATTCGAGTTCTCATCCCCAGAATATCTTTGATTTCGTATATATTTATAATGCCTTCTTTATGTTCAAACGATAACATATATAGCGGGAGTGGTTTTTTTACTATTTCAAATACTCCATTTCTTGTTTCAGTTCTTACTTTTTTTTAAATGTTCGTATCGTCTATGCATAGCAAGTTACGTTGCTTTAGCTCGTCGACAATTTTTTTCGGATCTGATGTTGAAGGTAATCCTCTAACCATCACTCTTATGTTTCTTGTCTGTTTGTCTTCATATGAGTGCCACTGTAGTTGGTGCTCATTGAGGCTACTTAAAATGCCTTTGTAGGCTTGTATTTCTTCTGTGTTAATTTTAATTTGATCGTTATTGAGTGCTGTCGCCTTAAACGGTATTTTTTTGTCGCTCAGAATCGTGTATAGTGAGTCATAGTTTGTTACGTTACTCTTACTGACTATTATCGGCGGTGGTTTTGGTACTTTTTTCTCAATTTCTTTAACTGGTAAGTTTTCACTGCTCTTCTGTTGCTCTGAGGACGAGTGCGGTGAAGAGTTTGCTTTTCTTTTCTTGTTTCTATTTTTTCTGCTATCGGCTGTTATCCAACCAACTTCCTTAGCAAGTTCTTCTTCGTCTGTCTCGTAGCATGTTGAGACAGATGGTTTATTATGATTGACGTTCTTAAGATTTCTTGTTCTATTAATTTTGTATTCAGATCATTTAGCTGTTTCTGCATGCTTTTTGCATTTAACTGCATTTTTTTCAAGTGTATCTTGTAGATTTTCTCTTATAGATTTTTTCTATATCCAGGCATTATACAATGCCTGTTCATTTTGGCTCCTTACCTGGTTTTTCTGGAACAAGGCTTGAGTTTGTTCCAGTGGCCCTGACCCTGACGTCACTGCATTCCGTTGTGGCGATGCAGCAACTAGTGTTACTTTAATATGAAAATATCAAATTGTATCGGAAAAAAATTTACTTTTAGAGACTTACAAGCAAAGGTCAAAATTATTGACGGCGATTAAGAAATTTTTAAGGTTTAAAATTATTAATATATGGCACTCGAAGTGAAAAACGTTGCCGACCACTGAGCTAAGGCATTATCCTCTTAGTCCTAATTAAGCACCCTGCGACGTGTATTTATTCGCAAATCTCAAAAAAATAATGTTTAAGAAAGGCGATGATTTGGCGACGAAGTTAAAATGGTAGTGAAAGATTATTTTACAGTTTTTTAACAGAGTTTTTAATGGGATAAGAAGAATGTTATACTGAAAATTAAAATATTGATTTAGCTCTGTCTTTTTTCATGGCTAAGTAGTTAAACTAAATAATTTTCTATCGTATTTATAAATGTAAAGTTTAAAAAGAAAATATTAAGTGCATATTGCGGAAAGATTTATGTTAAATATTTTTAGTATTTTATGTTTATGAAACCAGCAAAATTATATGCTCTGGATTTTAAATACATTAGACCACCTGTCGAGCTATTTTCCTGTAAACGGTTCGTGGAGTGTTTAAATATCGGTCACATGGAAATTTAATTTCATCACTAATGGACTAGAAGCTTTTCATACTGCATCAGCACAAGCGAGTCATTGATCGAATTAGTATGAGAACGGAAACATATGTCATTATTTATCAAACCTATCATTTTATCTTGCGTTTAAACTACGATAACTAATTATCTGTTGCATAAAAGCATATTTATAATTTTATCAAAATCAATTCAATCAATAGCGATTGTATTTAAGTTCCAAGCTTTAAAATGCAAATGTGGTTTTTATGTTTTCTTCTTTCTTTGTTAGGGACATTAAAATTATTTTATTTTTCTGAAATATAGATTAAGTTTCACAAATTGATTTGCTTTGAGGTTTGAACTAAAAAAAAAACACATGAATTTGCGATGGTGGTATACACTATACAGGGTGTCACACAAAAAACGCCGCACGCTGTAACTCCGCTGTTTGTGGTCCGATTTTGGTTAACAAAAAAGTAAATGAAATGGCTCCTCAAATACTATAAACTGAATTGGATTTTAATTGTTTTTAAGTTGAACTTAAATGTCAAACGATAGTCATTTTTTTTTCCAAATGGCACCATGTTTTTTTTTTTTTTTTACTTAATTTGGTAGACATTTGTTTTCTGAATTCAATGATGTAATCATAAGTTAATTTTAGTGCAAAACTAATAAGAAATAAAAAATAAAAGTTTAACTAAAATGGGTTAGGTTTCACAAAATTTTCAAGCGTGCCGTAAAAAACAAAAAAATCTGAATCAACAAATGTCATTTAAATACCACACTGACGTTTAAATGACATTTGTTGATTAAGATTTTTTTGTTTTCCACGGCACGGTTGAAAATTTCGTGAAACCTAACCTAGTTTAGTTAAACTTTTATTTTTTATTTTTTATTAGTTTTGCACTAAAATTAACTTATGATTACATCATTGAATTCAGAAAAAAAGTGTCTACCAGATTTAGTTAAAAAAAAAATAGATGGTGCCATTTGGAAAAAAAAAATTGACTTCGTTTGACATTTAAGTTGAACTTGAAAAAAATTGAAATCCAATTCAGTTTATAGTATTTGAGGAGCCATTTCATTTACTTTTTTGTTCACCAAAATCGGACCACAAACAACGGAGTTACAGCTTGCGGCGTTTTTTGTGTGACACCCTGTATATTTGTATTGGCGTAAAGATGTGTTTTGTTACCAATTTATGTAAATGATTTCCATAACAGGGGTTTTTGAAAAAAAAAGGACCGCGATAACATAGTCGAAACGTCGAAACTTAATAGGCGTCAATTAAGTTACATTTAAAATTTACACCGTTGCCGCATACAATTTTGCAACAAAAAACATGCAATGGTTTTTGTTTCTGTTTGTTTTAAAATATGTCAATTATTATTGCCAGCTAATTAAACCAACGGCGTTGTGAGAAAACGTCAATTTTATAACGTAATATTTTAATGACATTCTAACGAACAACAAAGCCCTGACCAACATTTTGTGATAAAATGTTTGGCCCATTACAAATGTTAAAAACAAAATTAGGAACAACGCTCCATTAAAACTGCCTATCAATTTATACCAGGACAAGAGACCGGTTAACTGTTATTTTTTGTCCATAAAATTAATTCTTAACCGAAACCGTTATTTTTAATGCCAAAAAACGGTAACCTTAAACCAAAATAATTAAAAACCGGTTTTTTAACATCTTTTTTAATCAAAATTGCTTTACAAAAACTCAAAACCTGTATTAAATGCGATTAGTTTACCAGAAGTCATTACTGAACGCTTGATTGTTCATATATTATAAAATTATAAATAGATAATATCTTTTCACACTTTGCATTCCTAATCTAAATAATGTCAAAAACCGGTTTTTAAGTTAAAACCGTTTTTAAACAAAAATAAAGTTAACCGTTAATCGATTTTTTTCGGTTTCGAGCCCTGATTTATACACATGTTGTATTCATCGTCGATATTTTTTTTTTTTAATAAAAATTTATTTGTCTTGATCTATTTATTTTAAATTAACGTAAAATGTTGCCTAACTCATGTTTAATACGCATAGGTACTTACTTGATTTAGCTCAAAATTGTTTGGGAAATGAGAATTCATGATTTTATTTTATTAAAATTGTTAAAAAAAACTAAAAGTCTATTGATAAATAGAAGACAGAGAGTGCGAAATGCGTTTTTGCTACGTATAATACATAAGAAAACTCATGGCAAATTCAGTTTTGCGCTATTTTCACTGACTATTCGTGACAGAAACTTGACAGATATAAAAGGTGACGTCTTTTAAGTACTCGCGTATCATACCTATATGCCCCCGAGTTTTAGCGGGCAAGAATGAGTAACAATTGCGCGTATGGTACTTATGCGAGCTTTGCGGTATTTCTGTTTTTTAAAACTACTTGATCGTTAAAAGTATATAGGAGGTCGGTGTCGGATAACAATCCAAGGAATGTATTGCCAATCACAAATTTAAAATACAGTGTGTACAGAAAGTAACGTGACGGGTCTTTTTACAAAAAAAAAAAAGTTTCTAATAAAAGTTGTTTGTGATCATTTACTGCACAACCTTAAATTAATGTTAACAATACATGTTTTTTTTGCGTACCGTTACGTTACTTTGTTATTATGTTTTATAGTATTACCTGTATATTTTGTATATTTTATTCGCAAAATTAAATTCTCTTCCAAAATTAAGTCAGGTTTTTAGTACCTAAAATTAAAAGTATTTTAGTTATTTCAGTTTTTATAAAAATATTAACAAGAAGAGGACACCAAAACAATATTAATATTTCACAACTAAGAAATGTCAGAACGAATTCCTTTGAATATTTGTCTGACAATAGTGTCATAGTGGTCGTTTAGTAGATACAATTTCAAAACAGAATACAAGGCGTTTCTTATGTCCGGTCCATTTGGCTATAAAAAAAACACGAATAAGTTAATTTTTATCTCTATTTAAATTAATTTAAAATCAGAAAAAAAACAGCTTAAACGTAAAAATAGCGTTGTATTTGACATTTAAAACAAATGTTCAAAATATTTTCAAAGCCATCAAGTTTAGTTTTATTAAATACTGTGATGGTTCCTGTGAAACCGTAATAACTCTAGAAATAGTAATTTTGCATAATAAAAATCTTTTATAGTTTTTGAAAATAATTTACATATCGATAAGAAAATGAAAATATATATGATGTTCTTAAAAAAAAAAAATAATAATTCTTACTTATTCGTATCTATGGGATAGATAATTGGACCGGGCATAAAAAACACCCTGTGGATTATTTTTAAATGTTTACTAGTCAGCAACTACTACGACACTTTTGTTAACTTAAGTATCAAAGGAATTTTGTCTGACATTGCTTAGTTGTTAAATGTTAATATTTTTCTCGAGTCCTGTTTCTGTCAATATTTTTAAAAAAACCTGAATAACTTAAAAATGATTGATTATAGGTCACACAATTTACAGCTTTCTGAAAAAAATTTAATTTCTAATTTAAAAAGCGCAAAATATACAGGGTGTTTCATTTAAACGAACAAAGTTACGTATAGGTGCGCAAAAATCAAACACTCTGTGTAGTTGAAAATAATTTAAGGTTATGTAGTAAATGACCTTTTGTAAAGTTATCTCAAAACGAAATATTGACGCGTTACGTAACTTTTTGTACACACTGTATAATTATCATACATTGTAATACATTTAAAGAACACGGTAGGGTAGACTATAGATAAAAAAATTCGTCATATTCTATATGCATCGTACGTAATAAATGTAATTAAAAATATGTTTAACTAAAATAAACATCTAAATGCTAAAAATATAAATTTTACATCATTTTTTGATAACGAGAAATTAGAATCCAATTTAAAACTGTACCTATATCAATTAAAATTGCCCTTGATATCAATCAAAGTCAGCCTTGACGAGCAAAAGCAATTATGTGTACATACCATTTTAATAGCACATATCCGTTACCATTTATTTTATCGACGACTGCAACAAAGACAGTTTTCTTCAATAAAATAAAAGTACGCTTTTAACAAAGTAACGAATTGAGCTCAATACTAACAAACACTAATATGCACTTTTTAGTAACAATTAATAATTTTAGATGAAATTTAATTTCGATATTTTATTTTAAAAGGCAAAAGCTCCAGGAAATTTGCACTACAAAGAGGTATTAAACAGGGTGATAGCCTAAGCCCCCTATTATTCAACATATATATGGACAAAATACTGAAGATCTGTAAAAAAAAATACGCCGAAAGTAACAGCCGGATTCAAAGATCTTAGGCCCATCCAGATACAGTGCCTATTATATGCAGACGATATAATAATAGTGGGGGAAAACAGAGAAGACATACAAAAGTCCTTAAACCGGTGGAGCGAAACTATACAACAAATGGGAATGGAAATTAACACAGGGAAAACAAAAATAATAAAAATAAACGATGATGAAGAACAGCAAAACATCAAATGCGGAGACGACGTACTGGAGCAAGTCTCGACAATAGAGTACTTAGGAAAGAAAATTAGAGAAAATGGGAAAATTGACGCAGAAATCCTAAACAGAACCAGAAAAAGTACAAGAATTTACTACCAACTAAACAAAACTATCCTTGGGAAAAAAGAAATTAGTGCAAAAACAAAAACCAGAATATACAACACGGTCGTAATTCCAACTATGTTGTATGGTAGTGAAACATGGCCACTAACATCTAAACATGAGAAAAGAATAACGGCAGCAGAAATGAGATTCTTAAGGAAAATAGCGGGAAAAACAAAAAGAGATAAGTGCAAAAATAAAGACATCCAGAATGACCTACAACAAAAACAAATAACCCAAAGTATCGAAGAAAAACAATTAAAATGGTACGGACACGTGCAGAGGATGCCGGCAGAATCTATGACAAAAAAAAAATAACAGAAAGTAGGAGGTATGGCAAGAGGCGGATAGGAAGGCCAACAACTAACATGGAAAACAGAATAGAACAAATAGCCCGTGAACGAGGGAAAACAGTTGGGGAGTTGAGAGCGATGACGGCAGACAAAAAGGTCTGGAAAAGTTGGGTGGAGAACCCCCAAAAGCCGACGCCGTGAGGCAAAAGGCCATCGTAAAAGAAGAAGAAGAAGAAGTTATATTCGTACAAAATAACTACTCTAGCAAACTATAATTGCTTTATAACTTTAAATTTAAGTAAATAGGCAATTTGTTACTTTATAAATTTTCCTAATTTTTTAAAAATGAAACAGTTTTTTATTATTGATTACTAAAGAACTGTATTTTTCATAAAAGTTGGTTCATGGCCTAAACTTAATTTTAGAATAAAAGAATTACCTTAAAGTCCTTATGACACTAGATTTTAGCGATTTTAGAAATATTCGAAAAAGTAAAGTTATACGTAGGTATGTTAGAAGTTACAAAAATAGTTTACAAAAAAATTTGTTTAGAATTCAAAAATATGGCTGAAAATATACATCAATATAAATTTCTAATTTATATTTTCATAGCAGTTTTAAAAATGTTCAGGTTGCAACAAATGGGAAAGTTCTGTATTATCGACTTTTAAAGCATTAAATGTTACTTTTTTTTATTTTGATCCAAAAGTTTTTTATCTTACGCTTATAAGTAGATGACTGAATTGAAAAGTCTTCTCATAATTTAAATAAATTGATAGGAGCCGCATGAAAAGTTGGAACATTTAAATATGGAATGTTCAAATCTGGAAAATGCACCGGTAGAATTATTCAAATCTTGAATCGTTCAACGCTGGAATCATGCAACACGGGAATCGCTCATCACAAGAACGCTCAAATCTGGAATCCAGAAATTAAGAATTTTTGCTGCCCTCTATATTACAACAGCCAAAGTATAATATAATTACAGAACACTTCGTTTTATATTTTGATTGAACTATTGTATAGTGAAAAAAAAACATCGTGTCAATGTTAATGTAACCGAAGGGCTACAAATTGGGACAAAGTTGCGTAATTAACATTGACACGATGTTTTTTTCCACTGTACAATAGTTCAATCAAAATATAAAACGAAGTGTTCTGTAATTATATCGTACTTTCGCTGTTGTAATATAGAGGGCAGCAAAAATTCTTAATTTCTGGATTCCAGATTTGAGCGTTCTTGTGATGAGCAATTCCCGTGTTGCATGATTCCAGCATTGAACGATTCAAGATTTGAATGATTCTACCGGTGCATTTTCCAGATTTGAACATTCCATATTTAAATGTTCCACATAAATGAATGGCTTACCAAATTAATATAGTAGGTCTAAATAAATCAAAACAATTTTTTACAGCTAAAAAAAACAACATTGTCGTTTTTAAATTATTTAGTGCGCTAGTTTAATCTGAAGCAATTATTTTAAAATAAAGTGGTTTTAGCAGTTTTTATTAATTACAAATGAACTACTGATTTATAGAATGATTATCATCAAATCTATTTTTCTCCTTTTTATGCTTAATTTCCCACAAAATTACCTTTTTTAAGTTAATTATTAGTAGAATGTCGACGACCATTTTAAAAAACAAATCAAAGTGCATTCATATTGTTTATTACAAAAATAATAAATGCTTCATTTATTTAAATAATGAATGTATACGAAATTATTTCGTACGTTTTATTTTATAACATATTAAAGTTTACTTGGCCATGTTATCTGGCAAGATAACTAAGTGTACAGCACTACACTTTTATCTTTGTGTAGCTAATTGAGATTTTAATGCAAACACACCTATCATAGTATGCCGATGTTTACGTTTAGATTTATTGTTGACAGGAAGTGAAAACTTGTGTAAATATTAGCTAATTAGTGGAGGAGAGGCAAACTGGCTATAGCAGAAGATAGTTTAAAGTTTAATACACTTACATTATTTTTAATGAAAACTTTAAATTTGTTCTAACCACTTTCAAATAAAAAGAAACTTTAATAAAATGCTTTCAACCCAAGTTCGCCTCTCTTCAACATATGACAACAGAAAACTTACCAGTTAATTTGTAGTTTTGACAGCAACATAAGCTGGCGGTTCTTCTTCGGATATCAGCCGTAAGCGAACAGTTTCAGCAGCAGAATCATAGACGGCACCAACCGTAGGTACCAACACGTTTTCAACTTCAACACTATCTGTTTTAACTGGAGGTATGGACACTGACTTCTGTTCTCTAAAAGATGCTGCCCGATGGATTCCAGAAGGAAGCAAAGACTCTTGTTGCGTTTCGTTGGTACCGTTGCAAGTGCGTTCAGACCTCCAATTACCCATACGGCCGCTAGGTAAAGAACGATTGACAGTCGAATCGAAGCACGGTAGCACTTGTTTAAATTCTTTTCGAAAATTTTCATTTAGCCAAGCGTAAAGAAATGGGTTATAGCAAGTGGAAGACATTGCCATGGAGTGCACCATAAAAAAACTTAAAAAATAGTACTGCCAGTTGCTAGTTTGCTCATAAAAATCATTTATAATGTTGATTACGTTTAAGGGAAGCCAAGAAAGTAAAAAAATCACGACCATAGCAATTAGCATACGATTAGTACGCCTTTTTCGTTCTCGATCTGCTTCTTCTTTGCGGGAATTTTTCGAACCGGGTTTTGCTCTAGCTCTGTCGTTTAATCTTAAAGAAACACATATATAGCAGAATGCCATCATGAAAAATGGTATTACAAATTGCATCATCGTTGTTAATCCACCAAATATTTTTCTATATTTTTCTTTAGGCCAATCTTCTTCGCAAAAATATTTAGCATTCGTTGTGTTATCGCTAGGTTTATGTCTCATGTAAATTCCATATGGTAAAGTAACTAAGATGGAAAACAACCAAATGTTTATGACGATTATTATGCACGTAGATAGTTTCATTCTGGGGTGAAACGGATAGATTATTACAAAAAATCTGTCAATGGCGATAGAAGTCAAAGTAAGAGTTGAAATATAAACACTAGTTCCTTGAGCGTATGAAACTAAATGGCAAATGACTTTACCAAACACCCAGCTACCCAAGAACGTATACAGTGGAGTAAAAGGTACAGCTAAAACACAGAGCAGAATGTCTGATAAAGCTAAATTCGTAATGAATAAATTCGTCACGGTTTGCATAGCCTTATTTCTAAAAACCACGTAGCAAACGAGCACATTTCCGAAAATACCAAGCACAAATATGTTCGTATACAGAATAAAAAAGAGAGCTTGAACCACCTTATTGTCTATTATGTCATCAAGTTCAACTGTGGCATTTCTGTCTCTTGGTTGGTACAATTCGTCAAGAATGGCAGTACTATTATTAAAACTATCCATTGTATCTAACACTGTTTTTTTACTTGTTTTTGGAGAACATGGGTATTTTTTTACAAAGCACTACTATTTATTGTTTTCACGACAAACTTTACAACAATTAAGTTTGATTCACAGTTTATATTGCAGAACGTTTTTTACAAACTGATTTTAAGTACACGTTTGTAGAAGTCTACGGTTGCTTCACCAATGCATCTAAAAAACATGTTGTTTAGTAAAGTGTAAATGCTTAGAGCATACAAACACACACATACGGTTCGATGTAACTAACCTAACCTTTTAAAGTAAGAGTGCTAAGTAATCTTAACAACTAGATCTTCTGTTGCTTCTCGTTCTTTAAAGGAATGAAAGAGAAGCAGTAGAAGAAATCGTGTTTCCCTAAATCTTACCACTTACTTTCATGGTCTTCTACAACGTAAATCGAAATTTATAATTTGCAATCTTGACTCATTGCGATACGTTCTGCGAGTGGTTCTCGAGGTTCCAATTGTTTAGCCGGTGAAGTAAAAACAGTCGAATGTAACAGAGTATCTAATGTGTGTTCATCGGCGTTACAGTATCTGTTAGTATTCCTTCTCGTTATGCACGGTAAAATTTGTTTGAATTCTTTTCTAAAGTTTTCATTCAGCCACGCGTAAAGAAATGGATTATAGCATGTCGAAGATACTGCCATTGCATGCGTTAAAAAGAAAAATAAGTGAAAATAGAGGCCGAACTCGTAAAAATCGTTAATGACGTTGATTAGGTTTAATGGAAACCAACAAACTCCAAATATTGTAACCATGGCAATTAACATTCTGTTAGTTCGTCGTTTCTTTTCCCTTTCGGCTTCTTCTCTCCTGGCGCTTTTTGTGCCAGGCTTAGACTTCGCTCGTTGGTTGAGTCTACGCGAAATACGTAAATAACAGTAAGCTATGATACAAAATGGAATAACGAACTGCATTATCAGCGTAAAGCAGCCGAAAGCTATTTCCAGATTTTCAATAGGCCAATTTTCTTCGCATACTTCGCGCCCATTGTGCATTTTCATCTGCATCCATATTCCATAAGGTAGTGTTACTAACAGCGAAAATATCCATATACTTAGAAGTATTAAAAAACATGTCGACAATTTCATTCGTTGCCTCAGTGGATGGAGTATTACGAAGTATCGATCGACGGCAATTGATGTCAATGTTAACGTCGATACATAAACACTTGTGGCTTGTGCGTATGGCACCAAATGGCAAATTATTTTTCCAAAGATCCATCTTCCAATAAAAGTGTATAAGGGTGTAAAAGGTACGGCCAATATACACAACAAAATATCGGATAAAGCGAGATTGGTTATAAACAAATTGGTAACTGTTTGCATGGCTTTGTTTGAATAAACGATGTAACATACTAAAATGTTTCCAAACAATCCCAGAAAAAATATTACTGCGTACAGAACGTAAAAGACGAGCTGAACTATGATGTGGTTTGTAATATCGTCCTGCACAATTTCCATGGAGTTGTTTGCGGAGGCCATTTCGGAGAGAGTTTTAACTAACAAATTCCCTAAAATTTTATTTTTATAACTACACTTTTTTTAAATATCATTAGGACAAACAAAAGTTATAGTTAAACAAAATTTACATTTATGTAAAATAACATTTAGCACATTCATCATACTGTTAATAACACTCTTCCTTCCATACCGCGAATATATTTTTTTACCACAGAACATGAATATTTATCGTTCGTTCATGACATAAATACATACAAACACGTTAATTCGACATCTACACCACGACTAAACGCACTTCCCAAAGCAATTCAGAGTCTACTGCTACGTAGGTATATTTTTGTACGTTGTTTGAATAACACATTATCAAACCTTAACTTACTAATACTTGTAAATAGCTTTTGCATCAGCGTAGCAGTCGGTTTATCTCCGACAATGTGCGATAACGTAATTTATTAATACATAGTTGCGTAGTTTGCATAATTCCAAAAATTAAAATTCATTATTATATTACATGCGGGATTTGAGATAGATGTACACATGAGGTGACGCTTAGTAAAGCTTTTAGACCTTTAAACATCTTCGTGTTTTTATGCTTCAACAATGAATTTGAACGGTGATATTGTCAGTAATCAAATTCCAATAAAAAAAGAGCAAAAGTTGCTTTGCAATGATAACTTTTGTTAACCTATTCGCGGACAGTGTCGATTTTCAAAGAGATCGAATAAAAACAGCGCAAAATATTACGTTTAATAAAACATTTACATAATTACAGTACCTAACGCATTTCATAAAATATGTAGACAACCTTTTGTATAGAATCATGTATCAAGCTATTTGTAAAGTCTAAATTTTTTTTCTTTATATATTTACCACCTGTCAAAAACTAAGTACAACAGAAACTGTTTTCATGAAAACGTTTAATATGAAAAATCGGTTTACATAATAGTTATTTATGTATCAAGGCCAAAAAGTGTAACTTTTTCGGCAGTCGAGGCCAGCAAACAGGCAAGGCCGAAAAAGTACGTTTTGGCCAAGGTGCATATTACATTTTTTGTGCGATCGAATTAAAAACAATTTAAATTTTTAGTAGTTTTCAAATTTATAGGTTAGAAACTACGTGACATTCTGTCACTGACAGCTGACGGCGTATGTACTGCATTACCGGCCCTCTCCTTAGCAACGGCCGAAAAAGTAACTTTTACGGCCGTTGCTAAGGATAGGGCCGGTTATACAGTACTTTATGGTTGCTAACGCGTCCGTCAAACAGCTGTTTCTAGTACGATCGCACAAAAAATATTATTCTGGTCCCGACAAAATGCTATGTCATTTCATACAATTATTTTCTTTTAACACGAAACAAAAACACTTAACACAAAAAGATTTGCCAACTCAGAAAAATTGTGAATTTATCTCACTTTGCAGTGCAATGACATAAAAATAGGGGCTTTAAATAGTTTCCACTCACTGTATTTGTATCAATATAGCAAAGGAAATGCCACGTAATACCTTTAACTTTTCTATTCGTTAAAATAATAATAATAATAAAATTAAACAAGTGGTATTACTTAATTATGATAATGAAAGCTGACGATAGAGGGACTTACGACTAAATAAATATATAATAATAATGATACAACAAAAGAGTTGTTAAATGGGTCATTATTTTGGAAAAATTGGAAACATGAAATGACTCACTTTTTATGAAACAAAGGAAGTATTAAATTTTGTCTGCATTTTTAAATATTAAAGTCACCTTAGTCACGTCTGGGATATGCCGACGTGTCTATTTATTTCAAAATGATTGCTTATACAGACACTGTCAGCGAATGGGTCAATACGTCAATAGTCACATCATTTGTACATTTAAACCTATAATGAATCTGTTGTTTATTAAGAACTTTCACTTTAGTAAAGTGAAATTTGTGAAAAGTCTGGCGAATCTTCTCCAAAACCTATATCGAAGACTT
This sequence comes from Elmis aenea, assembly GCA_947652605.1. Classification (NCBI taxonomy): domain Eukaryota; kingdom Metazoa; phylum Arthropoda; class Insecta; order Coleoptera; family Elmidae; genus Elmis; species Elmis aenea. The sequence goes on from OX393577.1 coordinate 38,200,692, forward strand.
GAATTTTGAAAGGATCCAAAAAGTTGAATGTTCTAGGTACATAACATTTTCATAAGCACCCGTGTGCACTGTAACGTCTGAAAATCCAGTTTTTCATTCGTGCATAGTAAACATAAAGATAAATGTTAACATAATGAGATAATTTTTGCTTGCGCGAATGTGTTTATTATATAGTATATACATTTAAATTTTGGAGTTCAAACTAGACGTTTATTAATTTTTTAAAGAGATGAAAACTGGGTGTTATAGTGGTTTAGATATCATTATCACCTTCAATGTCTCATTTGTCTTTACCCGCAAACCTTAAATATTATTAAATGGGAACTTCAATATATTATTACCATTTAAATCGAAATTTTGATTTTTATTATTCGACTATGACTAAAATGTAAACATATATGATAGTTCATGTTTACTTATATTATTTTTTACTTAAACACATTAAGTTTTACGAGAAAAACTAAAGAATAAAAAAAGTTTCTAAATAAATCAAGCGTTTAAAAATATTTTTTAAATTGCAAAATTTTGAGCGTCCAAAAGTTCTTACAAAAAAAACAACAGGGGTCACATTTTTCAGCCCCCTGTGAAGGTGGGAGACGATTAAAAATATTACTAAGGGAAACCTTTTAATAAGTATAAAACATCTACCAAATATCATTCTCCTACATTTATCCTTTGAGAAATAAAATAAAAACCTAATTTTATCGCTCTCTTTAGGGGGGTGTAACTCCGAAAGGAGACGTTTAAGGAAAAAAAAATTATGAAAGACCCCCCTCATTTTTCAATAAGAAATCACCTCCCGAATTTTTTCGCAATATTTAAGAAACCCATGTATAATTGTAGTTCGCGAGTAGAAATATTCACATTTTATGTTTCAAAAACATAGTTGATTTACAATTGCTTGTTCTAACAATTGCCTGTGTTATAAAAAAAGGAATTTTAAATTATTGTTTGTTAAATACACGAATCAGCAGCGTCAAGCTATTACGTATTAATTTATTTTTGAATTGAAAAACTAACTGCGTTTACTTTACAAGCTCTTACATCCATTTTAACGCTTATTGCTAATTTACTTGCACAAGAATAACGGAAATTATAACTTTAACAATATTTTTGTTTGTTTTAACATGTAACTCTGAGACGTGTTTTAATAGTGTAGTGAAAATAAACAACAAGTTAAAGTAAAAAAACTATTGTGATCATTTTTTCTTTACACAAACCGGGTGATTCAGTTTGACTGCCGCCTTATAACTTTGTACTTTTAGGAAGAAGCCCCAATAAACCATATATTTTTGTAAATCGCAGAAAATTTTCTATCAAATGACCTTACGATAAATAATATATTTTGTACAATGAAATAAATCAGACAGCCTTTTTTTTTACTACACAGCATACTTTTTAAATTTAATTCTGATAAAGAATGTATTTCTTATTCCTACCTTGCATTACAAAAGTATACTATTTAATATCTTTCACAAAACCGTTCTATTTTGCTAGACAAAACATGATGGCAGTAGTTGTCGTACTCTGATACATTTCATCGTAGAAAAAACATTTTAGCGTCCTTTTACAAAAAATAACCTGCGATTTAAAAAAAATACAAGGTTTATTGGGGTTTTCTCTTAAAATAATGAAATTACAGGGGTGCAAGAGTCAAACTGAAGTATCAGAAGTTAAAAAAACGAAAAAATCAACTATTTGTTTAAAACTTGAAAACTCCCATTTTAACTAAAATCACAGGAAACAGGCTCTAAATTAATTTTAACGAAGCTTAACCAGTTGTAATTTGTTTCCTAAAAGCAATTAATCTTTGGAAGTGATTTGCACGGTTAAAGATAAAAAATTTCCATTTTCCATTTTTTAAAACTTTAGGAATTAATTTGTTTTTAAGTTTATATTATTTGTAAATAATTAAAAACTACTTAACGATATATTTTGTACTACAGTTTGTGTTAACGGTACCTACAATCGGTAATAGATGATAAGCTGTGGAAATTTGTTGATTATGTGTGTGGCTTAAGTATTTGGTTGTTTCTTTGGTACATGAGCATAGTAAAAGTCTTAAAATTACATAAAGTATATTAATATACACGGTGTCCCAGCTCCCATTTCCAACCAGGGGATCTCGCCTATTATAATAGATACAGGTTTGCTTAAATTAGATGAATTACTCTTAAGTATGAGAGGAGCTATAATCTATTTTTAAAAGTACAAAATTTCTCGTACTTCAGAAGTTATAGCAAAAAATATGAAAATGTTGAATTTCTTTTTGCTCTCATAATTTTTTCGTCTCAATCATCAGATTAATTTTATTAGTACTTTTTCAAGATACTTTTTAATGCAAAATGTAATTGTTGGTTTAGGTTTTTTATCACTTAGGTACTATTTTGGAGATATTACCCCTAATTTCATTTTTTCTTATGGTTCGTGAAATTGGCTTTGGAATAATTTAATGTGCTTTTTTCTTTTCTTTTTAAAAATATATTACTATATTTATTTTTATAAATAAGTCACAAAAAATCAAGAAAAATCATATTTTCCTTAAATCTATACAACTAAAAACAAAAAACGATTAATTAAATGTTAAATGACACCATCTGTCTGCGGTATCATTTATTAGAATTTTATAGTGTTGTTGTGTGATTCGATAGTCTTTGAAGTAATTGTTATAATTATGGCTACATTTAAAAATTCAAAAAATTGGCATGTTGAAATGCTACATGTTTTGCCATAAAAACTGTTTAGTAACTGAGCGAATAAACATAGAGCTGTATAATTTAAAAATAAATTTTAAAGAATATTGTTTTTTCGAGAAACCAACCAAAAATCCAAAACAAATCAATGAAGAATAAGAATAATCTGTTTTTACAGTTTCTATGGCAAAAAAATATAGCTTTTCAAAATCTAAAATTTTTCATTAGTAGTAAATATGACAATAAGTATATGATAACAAATTTTCTACAAAGTTTTTTTTTTTCATAGATAACTTGGTAAGTGATTGGTAAAATACGATTTATCATGATTTTGTGACTTATTTATAAAGATAGATATAGCAAGTAATATATCTTTAAAAAGAAAAAAAAATCACATTAAACTATTCCAAAGCCAATTTCATGGCCCATAAGAAAAAAATTGTTGTAATAAGCGACATCCCCAAGCTGGAAATATTATTTGGGACACTCTGTATTCTGTTCATACAATATACGTTACGCAATTACCGTCATAGTTACTAGGTACCTACTAGGTATCGACTAAATTTTGCGATATAATATCTTATTATGTATATATTATAGTTGTTGTAACTACTAATATAAAACACATGAACGCAGCGTTTATTGTAACAAGCAGCTTGTTACAATAAACAAATGTAAAAGCTGTTAAAAGTAATCATTCAAACCGTTGTTTATTTAAACAAATCGTTACTTTTTTAAGAAATCCTAAGTTACCTAATTTTATTAATACTTTCAGAAACTAGGGTTTTTAGAAAATGTAAACGTTTGGTGATTTATTAATACAGTGAAAACATTTTCTCAATGCATCATAAAACTAACGGATTAAAGGTTGTCATCGGTGCTGGAAACGTATCAATTATTCAAAGGTTCAGGTAGGGATTCCGCTGCAAATAAAATTTCAAGTTAACTGTTCTATTTATGATTTTTTTATGGAAGCTTACTTCCAATGTTCCGTTTCGAATATACTTTTTTATCGCTTTCATATTCAATTGACTTGTTTTTCGGTCTATTTTGATGAATGTTTTGGAACGATGAGAGTTTATTGTTGGCCAGGGGTTTATCACCTCTACATATTATAAACAGACCAAGCAACCGGTTAAAAAACCGATTAACCATTATATTTTGTCCATAAAGGTGATTTTTAACCGAAACCGAAACCATTATTTTTAATGGAAAAAACGGTAACCTTTACACAAAATAATTAAAAACCGGTTTTTTAAAAACTTTTTTTAATAAAAATTACTTCAAAAAAATACAAAATCTGTATTAAATGCGATTAGTTTACGAGAACTCATTACTGAACGCTTGATTGTTCATCTTATATATATAAACTAGGCGATTTACCCGGCGTTGCACGGGTGATAACAATTCTCTTTTATCAATCGCAGACTACTCGCGCTCCGCGCTCGCACCCGGCGGACGTTTCCGGTCGTTCCCGGGCATTTCCGGCCGTTATTTATACGGCGTTTGATCCGTTGGGTCCTAAATAGTAACTGTGCAAAATTTGGTCAGACTACTCGCGCTCCGCGCTCGCACCCGGCGGACGTTTCCGGTCGTTCCCGGGCATTTCCGGCCGTTATTTATACGGCGTTTGATCCGTTGGGTCCTAAATAGTAACTGTGCAAAATTTGGTCCCGATCGGTCAACGGACCTAGGATTCTATAGCGATCAAACAAACACACAAACACACAAACAAACAAACAAGCTCTTTTATATATATAGAAGAGCTTGTTTGTGTGTTTGTTTGTTTGTTCGCTATAGAATCCTAGGTCCATTGACCGATCGGGACCAAATTTTGCACAGTTACTATTTAGGACCTTGCAGATCTAACGCCAAACTTTAAGTACAAGCACATATTACCAATTAAAAAAAAAAAAAATACTTGGACGGGATTCGATCTTACGTCGGCAAATACCTGGTCAAAACACGATACGGCGCGGTGTATTTCACAAGTAAAGATCGTTTTGTATACAATTAGTAATAAATGTACATAAGGTATTATTTTTATTAGTACATTTTTAATTGAAACAAGACGAAAGAAAATAAATTTGAGTTATTATTCAATTTTTAAGCAATAAATAGTTATTTTTTAATGAATTATAAGAAAATGGAAAGATGATTGATCAGAGTATGTCATTTGTGTATGATTTGGAATTATTGGGCTTATTCAAGTTAAAAAAGTAATTAAAATTGTAATCGCCCGTGCAACGCCGGGTAAACCATCTTGTATATTATAAAATTATAAATAGATAATATCTTTTCATACTTTGCATTCCTAATCTAAATTATGTCAAAACCCGGTTTTTAAAACCGGTTTATAAGTTAAATCGGTTTTTTTACGAAAAAAAACTGTTTTTAAACAAAGATCGTTATAAAAATTAAGTTTTTGATTTCGGTTAATCGTTAATCAATTTTTTCTCGGTTTCGAGCCCTGATTATACACGATAAAAAAATTGCATCTTACACAAAATTATAAAAACTCCAAAACCTTGTCCCAAAGATCACTACTACCTCGAATACCTCCATAATTTGGCATTAAAATAGATTCGATATTTTGATATGTATTAAAAAGCAAAATTGCTTGATTAGGTTAAATTAAACAAAGGTTTGCTGGTTTTCAAAACAGGTTTATTCCTTATAACAGCGTTTCTCAAACTATCGGTCGCGACTCAAAATTGGGTCGCGTTAAATTTTTATTGGGTCGCGAAACGGAACTGTTGATAAAAACACAAATAAAAATAAAAATTTAAATAGCTGTTTTAAAATGCTTTAACCTTCGAGCGGGCGCGCCTAAAATTATAACATCAGCAGGCGCGCAGGATAAATTTTATCTCGTGCGTTATTTGTATGAATTTTGCTGATTTAAAATATTTTGACGGTTCCGAGGGCCATATTTTTGTTTATTATTTATTGTTGAATAGTTGTGGCATACCTAGGTCATAAGGGCATTCATTTTTTTATGTAATTTTATATTCTTTTGATTGCGCAAAAATAAAAATTTCACTTGTCTATGTAATAGGTACGTAGTTTTATTTGCAAAAATAATCAAAATATATTCCAAATTCAATTGTAACATAACATAAATTTATAAACATAAGAATAATAACAAAATAATAAAATCAAAAAGTATTCTCAAAGGCTAATAAATTATTATTATTATTATTATTATCATTATTATTATTATTATTATTATTATTATTATTATTATTATTATTATTATTATTATATTATTATATTATTATTATTATTATTATTATTATTATTATTATTATTATTATTATTATTATTATTTATAGCAAAAACATTGTTTTAGGAATACCTTTGGGTTAGACGGCGCCGGGAACTCTAAAAAAAGTTATCGCCAAAAATCTTAAAAAGGTATAAATTTTATCACTGCGCGCTCGCTCGAAGGTTAAAGTGACGTTTCTAAAGGTATTTTCTTGCGGGGATGGAAACCCTCTACCCTATGGGTCGTAAGTACTCTTATTTCTAGAAAATTATTTGGGTCGCGTGTTTAAAAGTTTGAGAAACGCTGCCCTCTCGGATTTTGACTGTAAGCGTGTAAGCTATGCTACAGTGTCATTTGAAAAAAAAAGGCTTATGTAAAATACAACAAACATTCGAATGTGTATTTCTATCAATGTATGCAGTTTTCATCGCCACATAATAATATGCTTAATAGGCTACGTTTAAAAATTAACGATCTAATTATTATGGTATGGTGTATGGTAGTTAACCAAGAATTATAGAATACAAGATTACGCCATGCGCATGCCGACCATTTTGAAATGACGTAGAGTGTGATGTAGCCTGCAAAGTAAACACAAAACTATTGTGATTTGATGTGTTAAGGTGAATGACAAGTGAATGTGATAAAATAAAAAGTGTTTCAGCCACTAATAAAAGTATTTGGAGTTATATAAACAATTTGAAAGAACTATTAGTAATTAAATTAAAACATAAAGAAAAATGAGATGTGCTGTATTTAATTGTTCAAACAACAATAACTACAAAAACAATGGTATCAGATTCTATAGTTTTCCGAAAGACCCTGCGTTATTAATGAATTAGATGGAATATTTAATGAATTTAACAAAGACTCTTTATATATAGGCAATATGTATTTACAAACATTGTTAGAATTAAGCGAAAAATGTAATATTCATGAAAAAGTTAAAAAATTATTTTTCCGATCACGAATGTATTTTCGAATTCGATTATTAAATCAACAACTAATAGAAAATGCAAAATCAAAGAAAAGAAAATTCAATAAAAGTATAAATTAAACAAAAAACTTTTATTTTATTTATAAAATACATTTTATATCGCCAGAATACTGAAATATTTGTATCATTCGCATATTTGCTCACAAGAATGATACTATTATGTCATTTTTGTATTGCTCATGCATATACTGGCATCACGCGTGACGTACATGCGCAGTAAAAACGAGTTTAAAACTCGGGAAGGCGTAATCTTGTATTCTATAATTCTTGGTAGTTAACTCTGAGATACCCGGGAAAAAAATTACAAATTAGTACGCTGTACCCTTACAAACCGCAACAAAAATTTGCAATTGTATCGCTACTAAAAATCGTTAAAGGAGATTTATAATGATCTTCTTAAAGATATTTCAAAGCACACTTCGATTAAATAATTTTGTTGCTTAGGTATTATTAAAGATCATTATATTTTAAAATATTACTGAGCCATATCGTAAATATTGATGAAAAAAATTGTCTGAAAAATAAGGAGTTTAAGATTTTAACTTTTCATTCAGTTACTTTCTGCTCCATAATACTGCATTTGTAAAGCATTGCCATTTCCACTAAAAATAAATCAGCAATAAACTAATCAATTACCACAAATTTAAATTTCAGATTTTATCTTATTCAGATTCAAAGCAGCAACGTAGAGACTGATAAACAAACACATAATCTAAAAGTCACATTTTCTATGTCACACGCCTTCAGTACGTGCATTTCTGACAAAATCTTGATGGCATTTTTTTCTGAACAACAAACAACACGCAAACAAATATTTTGATAAACTATAAAATTTTAACTGTTTTTATTCTTAAGCCTATATTAAAAATGTAATCGGGTTATAAGTTATTAACGATTCAATTTCCTATTGATGTAAAAACATATTATTAAATAAAACTTTTCTATAGCAATACAAATTTTGTGAACACGCAACAAACTCATTCATATTTAGAACTTCCTGTTATTTTTATCAGTCTGATTAAGTTAAGTGTATTTTTAGAGAAAAAAAAAATCTTTGTAATCAGCTACGTGAAATTTACCACAACCAATTTATTAACCACTTGATGGACTAAATTTATGTTTTGGTACAAACTTTCGCGAAAGAGTTAACATTTAATACAAACATATTTTTATATTTATTGTCAATATCAATTCATTAAAATTCAAAGCAAATTTGACTAATAAACTGTTTAAGAACACTAACGAAAACAAATTGTAAATGAAAGTTTGTTACTACTTAAAAAAGAGTTCACTCGAAACGTTTTTTTAATACAAGAAGATTCACGAATGTAAAAATCGATATTTTTGAAAATATTATGCAAATATAAAATGGTACATGTAATCGCAATGCTTTTATGTTGATAAAAAATTACATAATACTATGGCAAGATTTTAGGACAACCATTGGTATACATATAATAAGAGTAAGGTGACAAATGCAAATATTTTTTAAGGTTGCGGAAACAGAACAAGTTTACAGCCAAATAGTTTAGAAGTTTAGTGCTTTTGGCTACATTGCTAATGCCCACCACCTGTTGCACACTGAAATACGACATCATGAGCGTTGTTTCTCGACCTCAACTACTTGGCACAGCATAAGGTTTTCCAACAGTGACTTAATCAGAAAGATGCATGTTCATTTTCAGATTAAAGTAAATCATGGGAAAGCAGGACTGTAATAAATTAAGGATGTCTAAAACAAAAACAGGCACTTTCCGAGTCGTTTCATTTTAAGCGGGTTTTGTTTAAAAAAATTTATTTCGTGTTGGTGAAGTTTAATTAAATGAACTTGGACAACTTTTATTCTCTTTGTTACAAACGCACACATACATTGACCACACAATATTTACATATGTTGCAATTAAGTGGTTAAACGAGTTCATTGATATTTACTGAGTAAGCCAAAAATGCGGGTACAATAATCATATCATCTTGTTTTTATTTAGTTATTAATTAACAGGTAAAACACAGTGCATTTACAATTTTAAATAAAATAAATTAGTACCAAATTGTATTTGAAAACAACCTTAAATGATTCAATATAATGTTGGGTATCGCAGTTAGTAGCTTACACTTTTTTAGCGATTTAAACTTAAAATCCTTAAATTAAATGAGTTATTACTGTAAGTGAATCAAATGTTTTGTTGTTGTTTTAGAAATATTGTAGAAAATTACATAAAACATTACTTAGTATGGGTGTTTTTTATAGTAAAATAGAAAAAAAAAATATTTGTTAATTTTCTTACGACTTTTTCAACATGACTTAACTTCTGCATAGCAGATCTTTTTTCTGTTACTTTAAATTAAATCGTTTTCTTTGTAAAAAAAATAACTTATTTTTTTGCTGTAAAATAAGGATTTTGTTTTCACGCAAAATTAATGAAGCTAAGCTTTTTTTTTAAACTTTAATATGGTTTTTGGAACAAAAGATTTTATCTTCTTAATCATCCTTTTAAGAGATTGCGTTTCATATATTTATTTCGTAGATGATTGGCTCTGTATCTTAATAAGATTATTGTAAAACTCAGCTTTGAAAAACTTAAACCTAAGATATTCATAAATATCCAAATACCTTTTTAGTATAAGAAGAAGAAATTTAAAAACAACTACATTTTAAAATAAGTTAATTTTTCGAATGCTTATTAAGTTTTAGTTGCTGCTATTAAGACGCATTAAATCTTTTTCAGGTTCCTTATTTGTCCATTTTGAATACGTTCATTTCGAATTTTTGCACTTTGCTGTATTGAACAAGAAGGTAAGAAATATAATTTTAATACAACAAAATGGAACAGCTATAGCACTAAGTTGTATATTAAATTCCACTTTGGTAATATGTTTGCTGTAAAACGAAACTTGTGCATTATAATGAATAATAAAATGTAACTAGAATGTTATATTTAATGTGTCTAGGTATAAGGAATTATTTGTTTTAAAATATCGTTCGATTTTTAGGTAACAATAGTAATACAAAACCTACCTATTACACCTCAGTGTCGATTTTATCTATTGTGTTATTTCAAAGTGCCTCAACATACATTTTAAAAACAAATCGCTGAAATACGATTTTAAATAACAAAATTATTAAGTTTTACTCATCAAAAAAATTTGAAAACGCATATTTTCAATTAGGTACATAAAATTACGTTTTTTTTTGCAACACTGCACTGCTTCGAACTTTTGAAATTCGGATCCGGAGGGTGATTCTGCTATAAGAACCCTCAGTTGCATATTGTTAAGTTGTATAAAATACATATAAAATTATGCGAAACCAGACTACTGCGATATTTTTAGTTTTCCTAAAGGAAGCGAAATTTCTAAACAAATTAAACAGAAAAGTAAAGAATCATACGTAGTTTTTTCATTCTAAACAAGTTTTATATTTACAGTTTTGTCGTAAAATAATCAGGGGAGCCAATATTTGCAACTATTTAATTTTGGATACTTAGTCAACACCCTGTTATGTGTGTGAGCAATAAGCTATTATTTTATTACCTGTAAAATTTAAAAGAAATTCTTACTGCGCGTTAGTGGTTTTGTTGCCATTATTCTTTTGTCTATTTTTAATAAACTAATATTAGACCAGTAATACTTTTTAAGCCCAATAAGCAGATTTGGTAGAACACAGCTGATCTAGGAACTATTTGCTCATACAAAATGATTATCATTCTTTTAATTTACACATAAAGTTCCTACGATATAAGTTTTTTTTTAAAGCATATTTTATTCATTAACAACAGGGACTATGTTTATTGTACATTATGATGCTACTGCTTAACTTACAATTTTGGGAGTGTTAAATTTATGCTGAATGTACGTCTAAACAAACTTTTGTTGTTCAACTATAACAAGATACCTAAAACGAACATGAACACCGCAAAATGATCGTTTAATAAAACATGTTTATTTGTTTACGGAGTTTGTTTCGTCAGGTGCTTATTAACACAGTATTCTACCAATTACATGATGATGTTTATTCAAAGTGGAAATCAAACTCGGCATTTATTTGATGAGGGAATACCGAAACGACCGACTGAAAACTCGTTTATTTTAGCAAAATGAGCTTGTATAAAATATTAATCAGATTAGGTACTAAGTAATTCACGGTTAAAACGTTAAAACTTCATCAAAAATTTTTGAACATTAATTTCGCCAGGCTTTTGTATGAAGTTTATTTACACGAATTTCTAAATGAACAATAAAAATGAAAGCATCGTTATTTGATATTAAACTGTAAATATTTAAAAAGCAATATTTATCATGATAAAACATAAAATTGCTTTTATAATGCTTTAGTGTTATAAAATTTCTTTGATCTTGCTTTTCGTATCAAATAGCCTCTCGATATTAAGTGAAGTTCCGTAAAGATTGTTTCAAGCACTTCACATTTTGTCTTTTAGTACTGATTTCACGGTAGACATTATTAAGACTAACTGTATCGGACGTGCTATGCAGTCAAAATGTGAATTTAAGTTTATCGATACTGGTCTAATCGCATTCCCGTTCCGAATTGGGTTGCGCCACGTTTTTTCCTTATTATTTCTGGTAGAAAAATTTTAGACTGTGAACAGCTCTTCCATTTATTACTTTGTATACAGGAAGTCGCAGATTTTTCTATTTACGACGTATCATATATCATTCTGGACGTTGTATCAGAACAATATATAATAGGACTGGTTGAAGAAAATACTGAGAAAAGAGTTTTGATGTTTATCGTTCTGTATATATTCTGAACAATATTATACCGCCATTTGTAGTTTTTACTAGGGGTGGGCGATATCCAAATTATATCGATATATATCGATATATCGATATATATCGATATATCGACATATCGATATATCGACATATCGACATATCGATATATCCGAATATCGATATATCGATATATCGGAATATCGACATATCGATATACAGGGTGGTGCTTTTTTCGATGCTCACCATTGCTATCTTGGAAACGGTAAGAGATACAAGGTCGGTTAAATTAGAGAAAAGTTGCACATTTTTATGGCGATTAAGAATCTGATAAGAAATCCTGGATATTTTGATTCGTTTTTGATTTATTACAAAAAAAACTGAAAAATGTGATTTTAGAAAAGTATTATTATGTTCCCTACCATTGTCGCTATTTCATTTAAACTTGGTAACTTTATGTTTTTGACCGTCCTGGGTTCGATGACGTCAACAGAAATTTTCTAAGCCTTGTAGATTTCAAGTTGCGATAGTCAACTTTTTTATTTCTTATGGCCGCCATATTGGATTTTTACACCATTAGACAGACAAAAAAATTAGCTTTTCAGATTGGTAACAACATACCTTTTTTCTTTCAAAAAACTTGTTGAAATTTGAAAATTTGTATAAACAATCTATAAAATCGTGAATGTTCTGAAAAACAATTGAAATTATAATATAAATAAAAGTGACACAACATTTTATAGGTGTAATAAAATGAAATGACAATAAATTTAAAACACCAGATAAATAATTATTTAAATTGTTTAAAGTGCGCGCCGTTATGTATGATGTAGTGGTTAGTCCTCAAATTCATTTCGTCCACTGCCTTTAGGATAGTTTGTCTCAGAATAAAGTCGAAAGCATTTTTGATTATACGGCGAAGATGTTCAATATTTTCCGTTAGGGTTGCATAAACAACATCAAAGTAAAAGTAATCCATAGGCGTTAAACATGGCGATCGCGGAGGCCAATGAACAGGACCAAACGTACCAAGTCATGAATTTTGAAAGCGTACATCTAAATTAATATCCTTTTACAATGCGGGCGTTGTGAGGACCAGCTCCTTCTTGCTGAAACTACTGATGATTTTGAATTGTTAATAATGGCAATTCGCCTAACATATCTTCTAAATATGTTTCCAACAATCTTAATTTCGTTATCATTAGACCAATAAAATGTTCTGTCGCTTTTATTTATATCATAGTTTCAATTGTTTTTCAAAACATTCACGATTTTATAGACTATTTATACAAATTTTCAAATTTCAACAAGTTTTTTGAAAGAAAAAAGGTATGTTGTTACCAATCTGAAAAGCAAATTTTTTTGTCTGTGTAATGGTGTAAAAATCCAATATGGCGGCCATAAGAAATAAAAAAGTTGACCATCGCAACTTGAAATCTAGAAGGCTTAGAAAATTTCTGTTGACGTCATCAAACCCAGGACGGTCAAAAACATAAAGTTGCCAAGTTTAAATAAAATAGCGTCAATGGTAGGGAAGATAATATTTTTCTAAAATCACATCTTTCAGTTTTTTTTGTAATAAATCAAAAACGAATCAAAATATCCAGGATTTCTTTTCTGATTCTCAATGGCCATAAAAATGTGCAACTTTTCTCTAATTTAACCGACCTTGTATCTCTTACCGTTTCCAAGATAGCAATGGTGAGCATCGAAAAAAGCACCACCCTGTATATCGACATATCGAAATTTCGATATAAAAGCGGCGCGAAGCTAAAAAAGTCGGTAAAAAAGTGAAAAAAGAGACTGGTGACCTAAAAAAAAAAGCTTCTCGCCCTTAAAATATCGATATATCGGAATGTCGGAATATCGATATATCGATATATCGATATTCCGATATATCGATATATCGATATTCCGATATATCGATATATCGACATATCGATATTTCGATATATCGATATTTCGATATATCGATATATCGATATCCGATATTTCGATATATCGATATATCGATATGAAAATTATATCGATATTTATCGATATATCGATATATCGCCCACCCCTAGTTTTTACCATAAACATAAGTTGATAATCAATTTGTAACATAAATAACTAAAAATTTAATAATACACACCCAGACTGTTACAGAAAATAACTAGGTATTACTAAAATATCCCTACAATATTCTTTACTATTTATTTCATATTTTAAATCTATTCGCAAAATCAATAATTTCATATAGCTGAAAAAAATGCTTTGAAATAGTTTTGATTCAAGCATACAACTATTTCGAAACAAATCGACGTACAAATATATTAGGAGTAATAATTATTAGGCTTTCGAGATAAAGTGTAAGAGACAGCATATTATTAAAACTATCCTGTGGAAGTTATTTGGCACATAACTTTTAGAAGAGTTTAAAAATCAAAATAAACTTAAGAAATTAAATGTAGTGAAAATTTTAAATTGTAACTAGATTTATTTTGAACTAATTTCGATGATAATAGTTTTTCTTAATATGTATTTTAGTAAAGTGTACGCTAATTTTACAATTAAAGAGGGCGTTCGAAAAAGGTGGTACAACATTTCGTCGCGTACTTTTCAATCAAATAAACAAGTAGTCCCTAATGAACATTGATTGTAACACAGCTATGTTCGTTTGGGAGATGGATTATTTTTTTCTCTGCAAAACCTTTCATTTAGAACAGGAGTTTACCGCATTCAACTTAATGTTTAAATTTTTCCATTACCGGTTACCGTTAATGAATTTTTGAAACAAAATTCTTGACTCTTTGATTTGCATAAGCATTCTTGGTATGACAAGCTGCCTCTGTATTGCAATTGTCTCATACAAAAAATGGTTTGGTGAAAATTGCTCGAAAACAATTGCTCGAATACAATTGCTCGAAAAAACAGTTCCTCAAAAGGAAAATTGCTCGGATAACAATTCCTCGAAAGGAAATTTTCTCGAAATAATGAAAAAATATTAAATTTTTACAAATACAAAATAATTAAATGTACTAGAAAAGTTGTTTACATTTGTTTACACTTAGAAAAATGTATTTAAATGTATTTACAAATACATGTACACTTACTCAACTTGTAGTTGAGATAAACACTATAAATATTCGAAAATATTATATACCACATAACTGCTGATTCTGACTATATTGTTGTTATCTCATGTTCAAATATTCATAATGTTTATCTCAACAGCAAATTAAAAAATCTTCGTAACATGTGTCAAATGAGTTTAAAAGGTTTTACACCTAGTTTTTTTTTACAGTCTTATGTTTATCTTTAAAAAAAACTTTTTTAACTTGCGCATTATTGAAAATAACTACATCAACCCTTATATATTTGAAATAAGAAAAACAGAGGTAATTTAAATAGGTCATAGCCAACTATAGCTTCCATTTAAAAAAAGGTAAGTTTGTGTCATACCTTTTAACCGCGATCGTAATTTTTTTTTGTAGTATAATCGAGTTTAACTTAAAAATATCTAAAAATAATCTTTATAAATGTTTTTCATATTTACAACAATAACGAATATATGACTAAAAAACATAAATTAGTAGAATATTTTTGAAACGGTTCCGAGTTTTTCTCAATAAATGCACATTTTTTGTAATTTAACCGTTTCTCTTGTATATTAAGCGAAATACCCATGTAATTCCATCGAATTTGGACTACTCGTACTGTTAAATATATATTATCGTCAAATATTTAGTGTTTATCTCAACAACAAATTGAGTAAGTGTAGGTACCTGTACATGTATTTGTAAATAAATGTAAATACATTTTTCTACGCGTAAACAAATGTAAACAACTTTTCTAGTACAATTAATTATTTTGCATTTATAAAAATTTAATATTTTTACATTATTTCCAGCAATTTTCCATTCGAGGAATTTTCCATTCGAGGAACTGTTTTTCGAGCAATTGTATTCGAGCAAATGTTTTCGAGCAATTTTCCGCATCCCACATAAAATACATATATGGTACCTATTTTAGAATTTTTATTTACAAACAATAAATGAAAAGCCGTTTGCGTTATTGATAATTGAAATTAACCAATTTAAATAAATGACAGCCATGTGACTAAATAAAACAAGGAATACAGATCGACAGGAAAATAACTACCAAACAAATTGTTTTAGAACTAATGCTGTTATGTATTTTGCTGTTTATTTTAATGAATAGTACAAGATTTTAATCTTTGTGATCACTTTTCAAGACACCCCGTGTGGTAACTAACTAAGAATTTTGCTAAATATTGGCGCTGCTTTAAATAGATATGAATATCTGTTCGCGTTATTCCATTATTAAACAAAAGTTACATTAATTTTGGCTCAAGATGTTAATAACGAAAGATTTAATTACCTTAAAATCAGGCAATTAAATTAATCCACAAATATATGTATTTATGTGACAAATAAATGTATTGAGATAATAATAACCTCGAGCAATAAAAACGACTCGTAGTAATTTATAAAACGTTTTGTGTACATTGATAACACAACATAATGGACATAAAAAAGTAGAATTATAATGACCCGTTCTTTAAAAAAAAATAATTGAATGCACTACATATACTCGAATAATAGAACACTAAGTCTGCGTTTTCATTACAAGCGTATTCGCGCGAATGAGCCTCGCGCGTACGCGTCCGTATTCGCGCGACTGAAACAAACCAATGCAAGCATATAAGAGCGGTTATACTACAAGCGAGAATTCGCCCGAAACCACTCTCATATGCTTGCATTGGTTTTTTGATTCGCGCGTATACGGACGCATACGCGCGAAGCTCTTTCGCGCGAATACGGCTGTACTGTAACCGCAGCCTAACCTAACAACCGGTTGAATAGACATCATTTGGTAAAAGCTAACTAGTTCATAAAGACGCCCTATAATTTCGTTTTACCTTTGGTAAAGCACAGTATGTGTGTTACATTTTTGGCCAATTTAAGTCCATTCATACATTTTGATAGCAGCAAAATAACTGATATATTTTGAGCATTTTAATTATTTTGTTGTTTGACAGAAGTTAACAACAAATAAAAATTCTTGCTGCCTAGTTTTATGTATACGTTGTAAAAAGACGTCAACATTAATATTCGTACATAAAAAATAAGTGGGACAACTAGTACGCAAATAGAGAATAAATCCATTATATTATTTAGTAACAAATAACATTAGCCGATATAAACAGGGAATGATTTTAAATATCCGAAGTTTGCGTTAAATTTTATTCCAAGAAAGTAATAATAATAAAAATTTAAGATGAATATTCAAAAACCAATTTAATAACCTGTTTGCAATTTTCTGCCAAATAAAATAATTAAAGTTACCTATGCAATATTTTTTTAAACCATTTACATGCGTTTGTTTTGGACGATATGCAGATTTTGTTTCGGAAAAACAAATAAAAATTAACTTTATGTCATAAAATATACCAACTAAATATTTTATAATTACCCGTTTGATTTTCGTATTATCGTGAGATAACCTAACCTTACTAAGCCCTCCGTTTTTACGTATCAACTATTTTTGAAAGATGAATGTTACCAATGAAATGTTTACGGTTTAATCCGGTGCAAACGTATTACAAAGAGAGTCCTGCAGTCGGGTCGGAACCCACGGGTACCCGTGGGTTAACCGCAAAGCGGGTCGGTTCGCGGGTCCGATCAATTGGACCCGCGCAGGACTCTAGTTTGACGTTTAAGAAAGCTGCGGTATTTATTTGCATATTCAGTTTTATGGCTACAGTGAATTTACTGTTTAGAAATGTTTTTTTTTTAACTAAATAAAGTTTGCTTCAAAGTGACAATAAAAACGTTATTACGTTATTAGGATGGGCAGTTTTCATAGCATAATTCCAAGGTCCCACAGATTTTTGTCAAAACGCGTTTAGTAATTTCCTCAATTATCAGTTATTGGAAAACGAAAAATAAATATTGATTATATTTATAGATACAGAATTTTGCACTTTTTATCTAAAATAATTAGGGGAGATAATGAATATACGACTTTTAAAATTTTACCATTGAAATTGCTGTTGCGTGATTCAAGTCTACATCCTGTATACATGCTGCATAACGATTCCGAAAACCTTATTATTTACGTTAAAATTTATTTTTACAGTTACAAACTGAAATTATTTGGCTATACATACACGCGTTGATTTAAAAAACGACTTATATCTTAAAGGAATCGTTTCTTGAACCAAATCTGTACCTGTTTTGACTTTCTGAGGCTGTCGTCTATTTGTCAATAGATTATTTTCTTACATATACATAACTAGCTGATTTACCCGGCGTTGCACGGGTGATTACAATTCTCTTTTATCAATCACAGACTACTCGCGCTCCGCGCTCGGCTGACGTTCCCAGACGTTCAATTACAGACTACTCGCGTTCCGCGCTCGCGCTCGGCGGACGTTCCCCGCTGTTCCCGGCTGTTCCCGGCTGTTCCCGGCTGTTCCCGGCTGTTCCCGGCTGTTCCCGGCTGTTCCCGGCCGTTCTTTATACGACGTTTAATCCGTTGGGTCCTAAATAGTAACTGTGCAAAATTTGGTCCCGATCGGTCAACAGACCTAGGATTCTATAGCGAACAAACAAACAAACACACAAACAAGCTCTTTTATATATTTCAATTAAATTGATATAAATTTGTGTTTAAAGCGCTTCACTTATATAATTCAGGTGTTTATTTTGTTTCTAAAGTGCATTCCACTTGTTGGCGGAAAAACTCCTAAAATCGATATATTGTCCATGTTTTATAGCACTAGTGCTTAGAACAGATGAAACCTTTTTTGTATTTGTGTCCACTTATGATCAAAAACAACGAAGAAACCGTGTAACAAAAACATAATACTGTACAAAGAAAATGAGAAACAGGGTAATTCTAATTTAAGGATAATAGAGTTAACAAGTTTTATAAGCTGTAAAAGCCTACGCTAATATGGTGTAAAGCCTGCGCTCGGAAGGCTTTAGGAGCCTCTTATTGTTAATCCACAATTAGGAAAATACTACTTTCTGAAATGACTTCTACACGCAGTAATATTTCTGTAGGTACCTACCCACTCTAAATAATGTCAGTAATTTATGTTTCCTTTTTTAGGGCCACACATTTTTTAATTTACCCTTTCATGATTTGATGACTTTTAGCTTATTAAAAATATTTTTGAAGTTACAAACATTATTATCAAAGCTTCTATTTATTTACTCCATGGCTTAGTAGGTTTTCATAATATTATAGTATAAATTATATTTATTTCTTATAATCGTACTCCTTACAACCATTCACCGAATCCCTTCCAAACCCAGTTTAAAAAGCACTGCTCTTATGTCACGATTAATTGTAACGCAACCTTAAATAATAAGTACTTATTTTTCGGCGACCGTACAGAAAATAAACTGTTGTTGATTATTTTTTAGGCTGAATCTAGGTCGGAAAGTTGCACAATCGATCGGTAAAATCTTAAATGATTATTACTGCACAGTGCACACCCTGCATGCATAGCAAGAGGGTCCTTCCTTACCCACCAGAGTCACCAGACGTCCCGGATTACATGGGATTGTCCCGCTTCCCGTATTTTAATTAAATGCCCCACACACCCAAGTTTTATGCAATATGGTGGTGGGAAGGTATTGTTTAATATAGGTTTGTAGGCTACTTATTATGTAAAAACACTGCGGCCACGAGATTTTTTTTATAGCAATGTCCCGCGATGGACATTTTTAAATCTTGTAACCCTGTTACCTAAGGTGAGCAACAAGTACAGTTTTCTAAAATTATCAAAGTAGACTCACGTCAAAATTGACAGTTAACAGCGTAAGAATAAGTTTATTTACTATTAGCCAAAAAAAACGATAAATCATATGTATTACGTGATTGTAGAAAAAGTATGGTACAAAACTCGAGGTGTAACGCAATAATTATGCACTCGTGGAGAAGCGTACTCCCCTTCCACTCGTGTGTAATATGCGTCTTACAACTCTTCTTATGTAATATACTACTACGATTTGTTGTTTTAAATATGTAAGAAAGCGATTTTCCATATAATAAAAATAGCACTGAATAAGTATTGCAACCGTGTACAAAACATAATTGTATAGAATCTATACTACTTATAGATGCAAAAAAAGTGTTGTGATTCATTAGATTAAAAAAATCAAATTAAGAAAATTAACTGACGTCAAACGCTTTGAAATACATCTTTGTAATTTAAAAGATGTTAAGCAAGTAATTACTACCTGATGTAAATTTAAATCATTAGTATAACTTTAAAATTAATTCTCATCTGTCGTGAAATAGTGTTAAGAAATTAAGCAATGTGAACTATATTTAAAACTTGCAATAATCCTTTAGATCCTGAGAATTAACTTTCGTGCAAGTTTGTGGAAGTCGAAAATTACGTGAATAATTAGTAACTTTATTAATGTAAATAAGTTTTATTAAGTTGAGCAGAACCAAGAATATTAAGTTTAATGTAACAGCTGATAGCAACTACGTATCTTCATGTATAAAAAAAGCGGTAAATCAGTTTTATACGAAGTAACTGACCACATAAATCGATGCTTTTACCATTTTAAAATTTAGAAGTTAATTGGAACAACTACCTTAAAAATATTTTTAAAAATTTATTTGAAATCTGAGCCTTTGTCATGGTCATAAAAACTATTAAAAGCACATAACACGTCGGTTTCCTTACAACAAAGTCAACACTGTTCATAAATTGTAATTATGTTGACAAAATAAGCATTGTTATGTATTTAACGATGCGCTATCGTCAGAAGGAAATTTGCGGATTTTCAAACAACTAACTGTTGTATTCATGGCGGCTTTTCTCGACTGTAAACTTATTACAGGGTAACACATGCAAATAAAAAAAAATATGAAAAACGTGGTTCACCCAGGTGTCGTAACAAAGCTGTTATGCAGTAGGTCACGCGAGCAACATTTTACCTAAATTATTATACTTCCAGTGCAAAAGTGATGTTTTTATGACATCATGTATTATGAGTTATTCTTGGCGTATTCAGTCTAGTATATCTACATTTAAGTAATAATAAAACTAATTGTAACACAAAAATGAAAAAAACGCTGTAGTTTATTAGTATTATTCTACATAATAGGTACATTCAAAAGAAGCCAACTCTCTTAATCGATGTGTAAAAAAACTAAATTCAAAATATAATATATGAACCATTTGTTCCCTGTCTGTGTAGTGTATTTTTAAAAGTAAGGTATGTTTTTAAAAATATTTTTTCATAAGGTGTAGTTTATCGAATCGTAAATTAAATTAAAAAGTAAATTTGCTTAATAACCTCAAAAATATTTTTAGTTTACCAGTTATTATCATAATATGATATAGTGAAACGCTGTTTTATACACTTGTCAAGCACCTCCAGTAACCGTAGTATCTACTACAGTTATTTCTTTTTTAAAATTAAATTATCTCAGGTTATAAAGGAATTTATGTATCAAAAATTACGTCCATACAAAAAATATACGCAACGGGTCCACACGTTGCTTAAGCATTTAATTAAAGCTTACTTATTGTAACTAACTTATTCTCTTCTTATTATATTTCCTGTTTTAGTTTCACCACAATCAGGCTGTTCCGTCAGCAGGAAACGACGTGACAGTTGTGAAACTTGTATAGGATATACGAGTATAATAAAAATATGAGCAAGTTATGTAGTTGTGTGGTTTTCCATTAAACCTAAATGCGTTAAACATTTATCATAATATACTATATTGATAAAAACCACAATGGGTTCTACCATTTCATTTCAAAAAGTAAGCAATTTTAAAATAAAATAAATTGGAAGGAAACAATAATTTATGTGTTAACAAGCAGTTTAGCAATTTAAGTTTGCCATAAACAAGTGTAATGAACCAGGGTGTCGAAAAAATCCCGACAGACAACTAACCGACTGACGGCCAACTTCCCGACAGTCGAACTTCCCAAAAAATCAACATCCAGGCAGTTCAACTTATCAACAGTCCAATAAATATTAATTAGTTTTAATTCTTAAGAGATGGTGATAAATTGTTATCGAGAATAATGTACAAAATGATGAATAAAGCATTAATTTCGAAAACATTTTTTTATGTTCTTTGTTAACCCTTACATAAAAATGTGTCGTATTTGTATTTATAAATTAACATGAGTTGTATAACGGTTACACAATACCCTTAAACAGTTTTAAATGTAACTAATATTGTCAAAATTAACTTCTACGAAATCACCATCATATTATTGTGAAACCGACAGTGTTTTTAATATTATAACTTTTCACTTCAGATAAAAAATATTTGAAGTCGCGCTATCCAAAGGTTAGGCCAAAGTTACATTCTGATTTCTTTTAACTGTAAATTTTGTAGATATGAATTAAAATAGGCTCCTTATTGGGAAATTACTTAGTTTTAACTAGTTTTTGTTTCAATAAGTTATAGAGCTGTTTTAACTTAAAGTGGACTGTGACGCAGAAACCAAAACTAGTCCAAAGGGTTTATTACTGCGCCACCTAAAAACATCCGCCTGTTTTAGCAACGTAATTATAACCTGTAAATTCATTTACCGTTACTCAACGTTTTTAGAAAAGTCTAAATTTCAACCGCCATCCCTTCTTATTGCGCATCTCGCGGTCCACTTTAAGTTAAAACTGCTATATCGTGTTTTAATTCACTTAAACTGTTTGGCTTATCAATATAAACCCGCTCTTTCAGATAACGCCACATCGCAACTTTAATCCGGTGCTGTAAGGTCGGACTATTTCATAGCCCATAGTTATCTCCAAATCTGGAAATAAGGCAATTTGGTGAAGGATCTCTTAAATTATCATGATTTCTTATATGTAGGCCATAGCACTATATCTTGTTGAAACCATATTTAATTCTAGCTACAAGTAACTTTCGGCCCTCAAAAAAAAAAAAGTTCGCTTATTAATACAATTTTTTAACGATAGAGCCCGATGTTTTCAAATAAAAGTGGTCGTTACAAGGGATCCATAATTACGTCAACCTACTGTGGAAGCTGACTTAAATCGTTGATTCTCGGGGGAAATTTTTTTAGAAACTACGGGAAACAGTTCTAAAGGAGCTACAATCCTGTTGCGAAAATTAGTTCATGACCAGACATTTAACTCCACCATTATAATTTATAGTGTTAGGCAAGTTTGTACCTTTGGGGATAAAGTAATTACCGGTTGGAGAATTGTTGTACCTACTACGTCTGAAAGTGGCAATGAAATGATCGTGCAAAGTCATTTATTAACGAATTTTCAGTTGGTCAAAGCATGTACATATTTGAAAATAAAAACTGTAAATTGTCTAGAAACAAATAGTTCACACTAAATTATATGTACATTATTTATTGTTTCATTTTTTTTCTTTCAAAAACTGGACTTACTCCACTCTTATAATAAATGGTCCATTTAAGATTACCATTAATTTCAGTTCTCGTATTCAAAAGAAGTAACACTTATAGATCTGAGGTCTGCAATAGCTTTTCAAGAAATAAAACGTTGCTGAGATCTTATAATTCTGGGTCGTGGGCGTATAATAATTATTAGTATTGCCGATTAAAATGAGTGTAATAACACGCCATCAAACATAAACACCAACTTTATTAGCAAATAACAATCCTTGTATTATTTACAACTTCGGCGATATCACCAACACAATTCTACTTTCTTAATATTTATAACGTAAATATTCCTCTGTTCTTTACAACAGGCTAAATAACTCGCCGACTCCTCGCTCAATCCTGTGAGCGACTCTCTACGCTCGCTCCTCGTGAGCGACTTCCCTCGCTCGCTCCTCGTGAGCGACTGTCCTGACTCACGGCTGTGAGCGAACTCCCTAATCGCCGCACTTCGCACATTTGTTTCTTTTCCTCCCCACTTCACTTCTCGTGCCCATATCATCACCCCCCATATTAAATGACAATAATTCTGAATTTAATATTAAACAAGATACACACATAAAAGAAACTAATAATCGGCAGATGGTTGGTTACATTTACCGCAAAGAGCATCCTATATTTTTCTTTTTTTTGTTTAAATTTTACTTTATGTCGCCCCAAAGTAATTCCTTTGCTGTCGCTTATTGTATCCGAGTTTGGTCCCGCTATTTCCCTTACCCGGAACGGCCCTTCGTATAACAGGAAAAACTCCTGTATCTCGGCCCGCTCGGCCGAAGATTGCCGATGCGACTTTACTAACACCGCATCTCCCGCTTTAAATCGTACTGCCTTTACCGACCCATCTCTTTTCTTTACATTCGGCGATACATACTCCGTTCTAGCCGGCTCTATTGCATCCCATTTCACCATTTCGTCAATCTGACTTTTTACCGCCTCTCTATACACTAAAGATCCTGGATACGGCCGTACAAAAAATGGTGTGTCGTCCCGCAATTTAATCTCGTTTTCGTAAAATCTTATTTTCCCGGGACAGTCCTTACTCCCACGCCGTACCAGCACGCCGTCATACACACTAAACCATTCAGCCCTATTGTTTATCTTTGCGTTCCGACCGTTCCGCACGTTTGATGTTAAATACGTTATCATGTCTCTTATCCAGTTCTCTTTGGCTTGGCCCGCCATTACTATGTCAAAATTTGGCCTTAACCCTTTAACTCGATTCATTAAATTAATGGGTGACACCTGTACTTGGTCATTTCCGCTCGGCACTTCCGGTTCTGCTCGCCTTATAGGACTTCGCGGAAGACAATCCGCCAATACATTTTCGGATCCCTTACAGCGTATTTTAAACTTGAACTCCTGCAGATATAGCACCCAACGAACTATTCGCGAAATCGGTAACTTACAACTTAATGAAAACGTTAGCGCCTTATGATCAGTAACAATTACTAACCGTTGGCCCACCACCAAAGTACGCCATTGCTGCAATGCGAATATCATCGCGAGCGCCTCCTTCTCCGTTACCGTATCGTTTAACTTGCTACCGTGCAACATTCTGCTACCGTAAGCTAACACCTTTTTGTCCTTCGTTTTGGAATCCCGTTGGTACAAACACGTACCAAAACCGTAACCGGAACTGTCTGCTTGTATTAAGAAAGTTTTGTTAATCTCAGGGTGCGATATTAACGTGACTCCCAAATACGCCTCCCTTAAATTTTTTTAATAACGGAATTTTAATATCCGCAAAATAGTTACAAAAACGTCCATCGTAGTTAACCATCCCTAAAAAGGATCTTAGCTTCCGCTCCTGGTTTACCCCCCAGTATCTACTCCCCGAACAATCTGAAAATGCCTTTTCATTTTCCTTTAAACATTTATGTAACTTTAAATTCTCCCCCTGATCAAACCTTTCCGCTTGCTGCGCAACCTCTTTGATCTCATCATCGGTATATTTATGACGATATGCCTCCGGTTTTTTCATCGCTGCATTAATCCGTATACACCCTTCACTTCTACTCCCATCAATTAATCTAATCTTACTCTGTTTGCCATTGATCATCGCAATCATGGTCATTTCATCAAAATTTATCGAGGCTTTTGCCTCGACCAGCCAATCGCACCCCAAAATTATATCCACATTTAATTTTGGAACCATAATACAAACGGTTTCGAAAACCAAATCGTCTATTTTTATTGGCAACAATACTTGTTGTCTCACCCTTTCTAATTTTTGACCTACTGCTGCTCTAATTGCCACCCCCGTTACTGGCAATAAAGGCACCATCTCATTTCCCTCACGTATTGCCCGCACCAACGACTCCGATACGGCGGTTATTTGACTTCCTGAGTCTATTAATATTTCGACCTTCCTATCGAAAATCGTCACGCTTGCGCTCGGAAGCACTGAGTTTCCTTTAGCTATTTCCTCTGACTCCTCCACATCACTCAGTAAGTCTTCCGCCTCCACATTCAATTTAGTAACTATATTCATGGCCGGCCCTCCGTTACCATTTTCACGTTCCCGAGACCCCCTGTTTACATTTACCTCGCGTCTAATATCGTCGTCCCTATTTTCTCGCCCCCTGGCCATATTATATTCCCTATTGGGTCTACCCCAATTTCCACCTTCCTTCCTGCAACTCGGCTCTGTTATCGAGTCTAACTTCCTTAGATATTCCTCTACATCACTAATTTCGCTCAATCCCGTTACAATTATTCCCCTTCTTATATCAGCCGAAAAATGTCTCGATAAATAATCTACTAAAGCTGCCTCCGGTAATTTCTCCGGCAAAAACGCGGCTTTACTAGTCAATTTTAAGAAATAATCTGCTTTGTTCCCCCCCTTGTATTGCCCGTACTTAATTTCAAAGAATAACTCCCGCTCTTGCTCCACCCCCCAGTACCTACTTTTGAACGCGTTGCGAAACTCTCCATATGATGTAAACGACGTTTCCTTCGTTGCCGCCCAATCGGCCGCTGACCCCTTTAAACTATTCATCGCGACGCTCACTTTTCGTTCCTCTGGGACGCCGGCCTCGCTCAATAATTGATCTAATTTCTTTAAGAACGCCATAGGGTGTATATTTCCCCCGGGGATGAAATTCAAATTCTGACCTCCTAATTCTCTCCATAATACTATATACTGTTTATTATTTTGGGCTTGCGATTTTTCATTATTTACAGACGAACAATTTTCGTCACTCGCTTGATTTTTTGCTTGCACCGCATCTGCCGATTTTACAAATCTATCAACACTATTTTGCATGTTTACCATGCCCTCTGCTAATTTTGAAAACGCCGCCTCTAATCTACTACTAAACCCCCCTTCCTCTACGTTCCTTTCCGAACCGCCCACACTTCTACGCCGTGGCATAATTATTATTTAGTTTATAACTTAGCTGTGCTTTGACGTGGTCGTGCCGCCGCAGTGTCCCACGTAGATCCTCGTCGTTGCTATCGCCCGCTGGCGATCTTTTGTTGAACCTCCTGTTCGTTTGCCGCCCTCTAGCGACGCGCTGCT
Organism: Elmis aenea; assembly: GCA_947652605.1. NCBI lineage: Eukaryota > Metazoa > Arthropoda > Insecta > Coleoptera > Elmidae > Elmis > Elmis aenea. The sequence continues at coordinate 38,227,338 of OX393577.1, forward strand.
GTACGTAGCTGCCCGCTGATGTGGTTGTGCCACGCTCCGTCTGGCGGCGCTGCTGCCCTCGTAGCAGATCCTGCCGTTTGCCGCTCGCTAGCGATGTACTGTTGAACTTAGCTGTACTTTGATGTTGTTGTCAGGTTGTGCCGCTGCTTCTTTTGGCTGCACCGTTGCTATGTACACGTCACTTGTTTGTCGGCACCCTTTTTTATATTTATACGTCCCCGTTGGGCTCCAAATGCTGAGATCTTATAATTCTGGGTCGTGGGCGTATAATAATTATTAGTATTGCCGATTAAAATGAGTGTAATAACACGCCATCAAACATAAACACCAACTTTATTAGCAAATAACAATCCTTGTATTATTTACAACTTCGGCGATATCACCAACACAATTCTACTTTCTTAATATTTATAACGTAAATATTCCTCTGTTCTTTACAACAGGCTAAATAACTCGCCGACTCCTCGCTCAATCCTGTGAGCGACTCTCTACGCTCGCTCCTCGTGAGCGACTTCCCTCGCTCGCTCCTCGTGAGCGACTGTCCTGACTCACGGCTGTGAGCGAACTCCCTAATCGCCGCACTTCGCACATTTGTTTCTTTTCCTCCCCACTTCACTTCTCGTGCTCATATCAACGTGGTAAGCGACGCGAAAAATGAACATTCAAGAGAAATGGAGTAACGTCGAGAAACAACTGTATACTGACACAACAGCAAATATTAGAGTAAAGATATTTATGACACAAAGGGCTAATATCAAGACAGGGACTTTACTACTCTCGGATTTTCGACGTTTCTACTAAACGTTTAAGTACATGAAAAAGAAACAAAAATATTTCACGGTATACTGCGCAACAAAATTACATTAATAACATAAAAACTATAAAAATCGGATAAATAAGACACAACTTAGGGTGATATGAAATAAGAACTTGCTTATTCCTAACTCCTAACACAAATTTATTATATACTTCCAATGACCCGTTTGGAGTTTCCTTAAGCCCGCCCATCTTTTGATACGTTTAAAAACGAATTCAAGTTTAAAATAAATAAAATCACATCTTCTATAACGTGGACAATAGCACTAGTTTAATTAATATAAAAAATAATAAACACGTATCAATTATAAAAATATTTAAGGATGTTTAAAAAGATTTAGTTTTCCCAAAAACAAAATTAAACTAACAGAAAAATTATTATTTTTTTATCCTACACTATCTGAAAATCTTATTTTCGTGCGTCTAAATGGACGCGAAAGTATGCACTTGCACGGCTAGCCTGGTAAAAACACTTTGCACGGCTAGCCTGGTAAAAACTCATGTAACGGCTAGCCGCGAAAAAAGTACGTCGACGTTTACCAACAGAGGGCGCTCCGTTATCTGTCAAAATTAAATTACAACTAATTTAAAATTTTAAACCGTGACTTACTTTACGGTTGATAAATAATGAAAATGGACAAAAGAAATGAAGAATCAGATGACAACTTTAGTTGCACACTTGCGGAAATTAGTGAAAAAGCGAAAGAACTAATTCTGAATTTATTACCAGCAAAATCTAAAAAACGGTATGATATACTTATACAGTATAACTTATTTATGGAGTGGTGTACTACTAAAAACGTTAAACGACACAGCGAAAGTGTAATTCTAACTTATTTATCTAAATTATCAAAGAAATATAAGTCTTCAACGCTGTGGCCGATTCATTTATGTTAAAAGCTTCTTTACTGTAAGACATAATGCCGATATTGCATTGTATATGAAAGTAATTGCCTTTCTTAAAAAACAATCTGTCCGGCATGTTGCTAATAAATTAAGAATATCAGTCGTCAAGAAATAGATGCATTTCTCACAGGATTGTTATTTTTAATTTTTGTTGTGTAGGATAAAAAATATTGTGTACACCATGCCGGGAAAGTGGTTTTCCGAGCCTCGAGAAATGGACAGCCTCGGCTGCGCCTCGGCTGTCCAACTTTTCTCTCGGCCCGGAAAACATCCACTTTCCCGCCTAGGTATACAAACTACTATTTATTCATCTAAAAATATACTGCAAAAACAGATAAAAATAATAAGAAATTGTAGTACTAACTCATTTGAAATAAATAAGTTGTCTTAAAGTCTTGTCGCAATTACTTAATTTATCGAATATGTACGCCAAACGGCAAGTTCTAATTTTTAAAATTAAAAAAAAAAACTTGAAGTTAAGTAGGTACCTATACCGGGTGTAAATGAAGTGTGGACGCCCCCTTTTTTTTCTTTAGTTTTGATTTTAGATAAATGAAATTTTAGACATATAATATGTGCAAAAAAACGGGCTTTTTGAGCCGTTGCACACATTTGTTTCACTTCCGGTTTCGCCGGAAATGACCCCAACTTTGTTATTTAAATGGAACACCCTGTATATTTTTACATTTTTGGAAAGAGGAAACGATTTTTGATACAACTGCACTATTTTGGTTAGTTTTTATAACCTCAAAACTTTTTTAAAACAAAATTTAGTTTTTTATTAAGGGTGCCGTGACCTGCATAAATTGATTTTTCAGCAATTGTCCAAAAAACATTTTTGTAAATTTTAAATGACATTTAGGTTACTTTAGTCGGCTTTGAAGGTTGCAGAATCGGTTTTTTGACAAAAAGTCAATTTTTTTAAGTGGAACAATGCTGGTACTAGCGGTTATTTAAATCAAGCATCTTCTAACGAATCCATCAGTACCAATAACTTGTATTTTTATTAAGAGTCTGCTTTAAAAACTTTAAATTATTGTGAAGATTTATTAAGAGATCCTTTTAATCGCAGCCATCTAATTATGTAAGAATGATTACCAACATTTTTAGACTTTTTAATTAAATGACTATAGTAGTTAGACATAAAACAACGATCATTTGTTTTGTTGTAGTTATGTACAGTGTACTGCGATCCATTTAAAATAACAAAGTTGGAGTCATTTCCGGCGAAACCGGAAGTAAAACAAATGTGTGCAACGGCTCAAAAAGCCCGGTTTTTTGCACATATTATATGTCTAAAATTTCATTTATCTAAAATCAAAACTAAAGTAAAAAAAAAAGGGGGTGTACAAGACTTCATTTACACCCGGTATGTGTGGTAAAAGCAATACTTTTTAGGGCATTGCCAAAAGTGTACCTGCAATTAAGAAAATCAGAAATATAATATTGATTAAAAATAATTCCCGAAATGAATGATCAGTTATTTCGCTTTTCGCTATAAAGTAATAACACAGCTTTTATATATCTGTATTAAAATATTAATGCCCTCGTTTTTGCTTTTGAACAAAATAAAATTATTTGCTATATCGTTATCTTGTATTTTGATCAATAAATTACTCTAACAATTTAGTTAAAAGTCCTTTATAAAGTGGCCGTTGGCTATTTAATTTGCCCAACTCTAAATATGAAAATTTTATACACTTTTTACATTTCGGCATTTATTAGTTAATTTGCTTATTTTTGTAAATAAACAAACAAAATATTATAACATTCTAAACTCATCCAAGTCATTACCTAATAAGACAGAACTAATTACTTACATTAAATATCTCACATGGAAACGTATAAATAATTATTTGACCTCTGTACCATTTTATAAAAAGTAAACTTCAGTAAAAAAAATCCTTAGGCATTTTTGTGTATTAGCAACGATGGCCGAGATATGGTATTTCAGTTTAAACATTTTGGCCGTTCTCGGTTTTTTCTTAAGATCACGTAAGCCATACAATTTTTAAACAAAACAAGATCTTGTTTAAAATGCACTCATTAATAGCCAACTTTTGTCCCATTTAACCAACTTTGTAATTTTATTATTTACAGAGATAGCAATAGTGCCCAATCGAAAAGTGTAACACCCCAGATATTGTGATAAATAATAATAATAATATTATAAAAAAAAAGAGAAGCTCATCATATTTACAAAACCTAATTAACAGTAACCTAGCAAAAAAGGACTCATTTACACATAACGATGTTGTTGATGAGAATGTCGTCTTGCGCTTTCCCATAAATCAATAATATCGGTATCAGTTACATCCGTAAACTATGTGACTTTTGAAGGCGACAGAAAAACTAATTACTTATTTGTTCAACTGACATTGTAAAATAATAAATCACCTAAAAAACTGCACGTACATTAATTACAGCGTAATTGTAAATGCGACATGTCCTAATGAGCAGTATAATTATTTATTCATTTTATTTTAAGCTTCATATAGCCCTAATATAATACCTGCGTCTGATTACATACTAACTCCGCATGGATTTGTTCGCTTTGAATAAATAATTACAGACTCTACTGTAAACATTTAAAAAAAACAGTCAATCGACTCGAAGAGAGTCTATTGGCTGTTTCGGATCGATGGCTGTACATGACATTAATTAAAACAAACGTATTTTTAGAGCATTCGACAACAGCAATACCGACGCAATGTACTGTAACGCCCTTAAGCCGTCTACAGATGCAGATACATGTTCATGTGATGCGAGATGAAACAAATTGTCAAAAGTAATATATGAGACACACCACATGACATAAATATTAATATATGGAGAAATATGTTCTTGCAACATTCGGGGAATGTACATATTTGTAAAATATTGCGTTGTCAAAATCTCGTTATCCGAAGTATAAAAAATGATATTTAAACCATCACAACCGCATTTACTTAATTTTCTACAATTGCTTCTTAAAAGAGCTAATATAAAACTTTCGCTGATCTTAATAGCTACTAAGTCGATTAAATTGGGACAGAGTAGCGTAATTTACATATCCCGTAATTGAATTTAAAAAAAAAGAAACTACCACGGCCCTCTTAGTTCAAAAGTTATAAAAAAAAAACTATAAATATTGATTTCCGTTTGTTTTTGCTTAATTTTTGAAAATATTTAAAAACTTAAACCACTTTAAGCAACTTTCTGCAATGTTTTGTTCTCTATACGCTATATTAGATTTTATATGAGTCGTTTTGTCCATTGAAGACTACCGTTAATTTTGTTATTTTTTATGGCGATATAGTGGATTTTTAAAAGAAAGGTAAATTTAAAGATTCCTTATATAATTTTGGTTTAATTTAAGAGATAACCGCAAAAAATAAATCGACATTGTCATTAATACAAAACTTATTCACAAAATACCAACATTTTAAAACAGCTAAGTGGCCAATATTTTTACAGTGCATTGTACTTTATGTAAATTGCGGGTATCAATAATTTAAAAACTACATGTAATTGAAACATAAAGTAATGGTCAGTTTTATTTTTAAATGTGTTTTGTAAACCTATAACTCCAAGTACAATCAACAATGACAATTAACCAACACATTTGCTTTTATTAAAAAATAAGCTGTATTCAATCTTCAATCTGACCCTTTATTACATAAAAAGAAGCTTTAATCAACCTTAAATAGTTAAATAAGAAACTATTAAATTAAACACCATTTGCCCCTGGCTAATACTATTTGCCTAGCTAAAAAGCTTTTAAATATTAATGAGTATTAGAAAGCTATTTGCCAGGCATATAGTATTTGCCCATTGCCCGAGCAAAAGCTATTTGTTGAAATAACTATTTGCCTACGACAGTGATTCTCAACCGTAGGGGTTGCGCGAGATATCTAAAGGGAGGGTGCGAATAAAATTGAAAATCGAACGCAAAAACCATGAATTAAAACAACAAAAACACAATACACAACATAAAATCACAGCAGTCACAAATACGAGAGGTTCTTAGTGAGTTTAATGACTGGTGTTCCTGATTTCAACGTACTTTTAAGTTTAAATTAGCAAAAAACACATTTTTAAAATAACAACCTTGTCTAAAGACAGATAAGAAAATTGCACAATTAAATCGGATATACAAAACAGGGGCGCAAATACGAAAAGGTTGAGAAACACCCTACGACGTATACAAGTCGTTATATGGCGTACCTAGGAATTTTATAAAACGTCGAATTTTAGTTAGGTAGTGTGTAAAGTTAAAAAAAAAATAATATAAATTTAAAAAAAAATAAAATAAATAATAATACAAATCTTATGAGTATACAGGGTGAGTCATTAGTGGCGGATCGGTCGATTGTGGCTAAACGGTTTGAGATAGAGAGTTGATTCAAACGGTATTCCATACAGTTTTTTCTTCCAAACACGATAAAAATATTTTTAAATATACAGGGTGAGTCACCTCTGGAACCAATAGCAACTTTTAAATTTCAAAAACAACACCCAATTTTTTATTTAATATTCTTGACCGCCTTCATTTTAGCTTTACATCGATATAAAATAGTACAGGTTTTTATGCGGCCTTGTCACTAAAAAAAATAATTTTCAAAATTTTTCAACGTTTTCAGTCTTTATTTAAAATATTCTCCTGAAATCATTTTTTGAAGCTCAGAGTTGTAATTTGGTAAAAACATGCAGAAAGCATTGCTTTATTAGATCGATACGAAAAAGTTTGAATCACGCATACAGGGTGTTCATAAATAGGTGGCAACTTTCCTGATTTTCAAAAGCTCGTAATTCAATTTTTTCAAATGCAAACCCCTGTATTTGTTTATGTCGTCAAATTTGTCTTTAAGAGAGCTTCATTTTTTGTTAAGTATGTCCTATACCCAAAACTCGTACTTTTCTAGATATTTGACTTTTTTTTTCTAATCAATATTAAAGCAAATAGGATGCCGTGGAAATCGAAAAAGCTGTACTTTATTCATTTATAAGCATTAGGAAAAAGCTTTAAACCACCTTAAACCAGACCTATTACTAACCAAGTGAATGAGGGTCATGTTAAAGGATACTATTTCATACTTCCACCCGGCATTTAGTTTTGTTTTTCGTGGCAATGGTTATTTTATTAAAATCATAAATTTTAATTTTTTTACGGTAATTAATTATACTTTATCAATAATATGTTAGATCAATGTGTACAGAATTCTTGGAACTAATTTTTCATGTGAAACCCATAAGAAATGACAAAAATTTAAAAAAATCATATTTTTAATTTTACTTGAACAATTTCTGCAATAAGAAGGCCATGGTATTGTAATGCAAGCACTGAAATACGCAACTTTTAAATTTCTTTAAAAATCCGTAATTTAAGATACTTAAGATGAGCGATATGATGAGCATTGAAATTTGATAACCTGTATAAGATGTCCCATAAACTATGGCCTTGGCCATGACCATAATAAATCAAACAAACTCATGCATTATTAAATGGCAGATACAGTATATTAGAAATTATGATGTACCTACTAAAAAAAAGTTATGAGACGTTTATTTTAAATATTATTTGACAAAAATCGTATAACGTAGCAAAATTTGAATTTTATTTTTATGGTATTGTATGCACACTTTTCACTTGTAAATATTGAAATATTAATGTTTTTTGTAGTTATTCCTAAAATCAGACGAGAAAATCGAGTTGGTAATGATTTCTGGGTTACCATGTGTCACCTAAAATGTGCAAAACTTCAAATCGTTTTAATTTTGTTTCAAATTTTACATAATCTAAGAAAAACTAAATCATGATTTTATAATCAATGTTTCGTTTGTCTTTTAGCAACGTATCACAAGAATGCGTGTTTCAGATAGGTTAATGACAACTTGGTAATGATACGATAATATATATTTGTAATTTTATGCATTTAATTTGTTTGATAACAAATCTTTTTCACATAAATACAAAACTATTAAACCAACAAAAGCGAAGCTTTTGTAGTTTTTAAGATTATTAAAGAAGATAATTATGTTGCAGTATTTTTTTAATGTCAACTGATTTTCTAATATGACAGCAATGCATACTGAACTAATTATTGTAAATAAAACCCAAGTACAATGGCAAATAAACCAAGATACCTTAATAAAAACAAATATAAAAGTTACGGCTCTCGTTAATAAAGTTGAAAAAGTTTTTAAACATAAATATTATATTTCCCAACTGTAATTCAAACAAAGAAATGTGTTCAGTTTTAGCTCGAGATACAAACGTTCACTTTCAACGCTTAAAAATTTAATGCCATCGTCGACGTGAAATCTTTAACTGTTTATAAATAATCCATAAACCATTAGTAAGTACGATATTATAAAGTCAAGAGCTTCAAAACGAAAGTCTGCGTCTATTACTGTTAATGCCGCTTCAAAGGCTGTATAAAAATAATAACATTATACACATTAACCAAGTAATCTTCAACCGCGCGAAAAAATTGAATTTCAAGTGCATTTGCTGCTTTTCATCTTCATTTTTGTAATAATATTACGCGAATCGTTGTTCAACCCATATTTTAAACTTTTAAACTTTTAAAGAATTTCAACTCGAATATTTGGTTTCCTCTTTATTAACGTTAATATGAAATCTTCTACATATTTTAAACATTCCATAAAACTTTACTGTCATAAACAGAAGCAAAAGAGTAAAAACATTTTACTAACCAAAATGGTATTCATTTTTTTTTTATTCGTTGACATTATTAATGCTATCAAAAACACAGACATAATAACATCAATTTATTATTATCTTTTCGTACACATACATACATTCAATAATATATCAATGTCTGTACCGCAACTCAAACATTATTACACCAAATGGCTACTAATCTGTCAATAGGAACTAAAGCTTTCGGAAATAACATAAAAAATTTCTTAATAATAAGGAAAACGCATTATAATATCGTTGGGTTCTTCTTTTACAGAATATTGTTAGCATTTGATTAATGTTTGAATTGTTTAGGTGATATATTTTAAATATAAATAAAATTTGATTTACTCAAATAATTACTAATAGTTGTGAAAATAAGTTCTACATGATCTTGGAAATGGGGTTGTTACTACAATTAAGTTGGGTAAATAAATGTAAATACCTACTTATATTATTTTTTTTTTAGTACTAATTGATTTTATTTTTTAGAATTACAGCAGAGAGTTTAATCGTTTTCTTGAACAAATAATCACATATGTTGAAAAATATTTTTTTTAATGTGTCATCAGTAAAAGTATGTTTTATTAATTTATGTATATCACCAACATTTCTTAACTGGCTTTTTATCAAAAGAGTATTTCAAAGTAAAATTCACAATACATTTCAGATGCACACACACACACATACATACGTGGGTCAAGCTTATTGTTTTGAGAATAACAAAGCCTATTAAAATTTTTAGGATGTAATTTAAATATGTTTAAAGTAAATAGGTACCTTCAGCGATAATACACTTTACCATTATTAGTGTCTACTATTTAAATTTTAAAAGATTCTAATTAAACTTCTATTGCAAAATAATCGTGCATGGCAGTATCAATCTCCCCTACAGGCAAGAACTATCCCGTAAATTTTTAAGTCCAAATAACAACCAAAGGTCAAGTCAGGTGAGTACGGTGGATGCCCTATTATTTTGATCATTTTTTAAGCCAAAAATTGTAGAGTTAAAATTGCGTTATAGTACTGTAGCATAATTAATTTCTCTAAAACTTTATTGAATACTTCAGGCAAACATTATCTGTGCACAATGTCGCTGTCTTCTGTGAATCTAACTTATTTGCATGAAACAGTCTAGAGTAACTGAATAAAACTGCACCTAAATTTCTTGTTTCGGTGCTCGCTGATTTTTGAACATCGTCGAAGTTTGCTGATCATCGTCAACCCATACCCGACTCTCTGGGCAAGTAGGTGCATCGAAAAAGGGAATGAAGGGTTCGTCGTCTACAATAATTTGAGAAAAAAAAGAAAGTTGCTGATGATTTCATCTTTAGTTGATGTTCTATTATCCCATAAGTGGCTTTATTGTCAGCTTCAATTATCTTTTAATTAGCAGCCGTAGGCGGTGGTCCTGCCATTTTTAACGCTGAGCAAAAATCCTTTGACATTTAAATTCCTTACACCCAAGGATACTAAACTAAATAGGATGGCCCATTCCCATAAGTCCGCGTTCACAATGAACGTAGTAGATAGCAGATAGTGGTTAGTGGTTAGTGCGTAATACGTAAAAAGTCAGTACCTAACGATTACTTGGATACGGGTAACAGCCGACTTGTTTGTTGATAGCACATAACCTCAATTTAAACGCGGAAGGTTGTTTATCAAATTGACACTTCATGTATTCTACGTATTGATGATTTGTGGAGGATTATAAAGGTAATAAGTAGTATTAAACATCGTTCAAAATTGTAGTTTTAATTAATTTGAAACATTAAAAACATAGATACTTTACTTTAGTTACCATAGTTACTAGGTACGTAAATCTTACGTCCATTGGGAACACTTGCATTTGATTCTATGCATTTCAACTTTAGCTACTAACCACTAACCACTATCCACTATCTACTACGTTCATTGTAAACGCGGACTAAGACTAATGTATTACAGAGCTATCCGGAAGTGACGTCATTAATAACGCCAAAAAGTTTAAACCGATGTCTTAGATTTTATATTGCATGACACGTTCAAAGTATAGCTAGATGTCATTGATTGAATAGTTCACCAAAATTATTTTTTGTTATTAAATGTGGTCTTGTTAACTTAATTACCAAATAAGATACGGTTTTTTATAAATCAAATGGATCGGTTTACATAAAGCTAAACGTTTTATACATGTGCAACATATGACACATCTGTCACTTTATAAGTGACATCTGTGGACGTCAGCTATGACGTCATTAATATCACTCCTTGGTCATCGATATGTTTACAAATTTCGTCGGATGGGCGATCCTATTAGTTTAGTATTCTTGCTTTACACTATCGGTAAATTGTAGTCAAGAAAGGCGAAAGCTCAATAAAAGATGAATCCAAACTTTCCTCGCACTTGTAAACTTTCACTACTTTAAGAAATTAATAAAATACTATAGATTTTAACCAACTTAACGTTGACCATTAACTTCAAATGACAGTTACAGAACTAAATAACAGGAAGATGTTGATTTTGATTTTCATGACCTAATAGTTTTATTTTAATTCTCAATAAATTCTGCTTAACCCCCGTATAAAAACCAAAACACATCTGATTGAATAAGGACATTTGTATTACCTACATAATTAACTTTTGGTTAATTTGTTAATTAAACATGACGTGATTATTGAAATACTTGTAAAATGGCAACTTCATATTATTTAAGTATAAATATTGTAATATGTTAATTATTACGTGTATAACGAATATCAATAATTGTAGCACCGTAATCCGAATTTAATGGTGATTAAAGTGCTTCAACATTATAAGCCCTCGTACTGGACAACATAATTTACTTCAGACTACATTTTATATAACCAATATACAGTTAAACTATTCAGGCAGTTTAATGTAGTTTTCTATTGTTTAATGGAAAACTGTAATTTGTCATTTGTCGTGCAACATATAAATTAAGCTTCCAATATTAACAACGCTTATAAAGTTTGCCTACTACTGAACCCAGAAGAAATTCATAAACTAGGTTATCTGAAAATGAAATTGCATTTCAATACGTCTTAGGACCTCGTTAGCAATTACAAATTTGATTTAAGCTACAAAAATTACTAACCATGTAAACATTTGAAAAATTTCTTCACAATTGTAATATTTCTAGATCTAGCAGATATTGATTTTTGTTTAAGTTATTTTTAGTGACATTATTTTACATGTTAAATAATGTTTAGAAGTAATTTTTTGTATTACGTTCTCTTGATGATTTGAAGTTTCTTTGCTTTGTTATTAACGATTATTGCGGTTCGCATGTGACGCCAAATGGAACTTGTGTGATGGTGTGTTCCCCAGTGACTAAAGAAACGCCGTTGATAACAGAGACGCTCATTGACGGGTTCATAAATATCAAGAATTTATCACACCATTACAAACAAAAATTTATCTTAATATTTTTATCCCAAAATATACGCTTTTTAGATGAATTTATATATTTTTTTAAATCAGTTGCATTAGCAATCTTAATTGTAAATTCTAATTTTACTTTTTATGTCGATTTTTATAAAATTGTGAAATTTTGTTAATCATATTGAACGCTGAATAGAACTGATTTCATTTTTACTTTTATAATTACCTATTTAAAAGCTTGATATAGAAAACTGAAATAGATGTGACCTCTTTTTTATGCGGAGAAATGACGCACCAATACTGGGCTAGAAAATTGAAAACGAAGTCGATCTAGATAAGTGACCTATATTTTAAAATATATGAAATCAAAATACTTCCGGAGCGAATGAGTCGAATTATTAACTATGTAACAATATACGTGGTCTGTCCCAAAAGTAATGAGAATGATTTGAAAATATTTTTTTATTGGACATACCTACATGCTAACAAAATAGCTACCCCATAAGCTGTTCTCAACAGCTGTAACGTTACGGAACCAAATTTTCCGAGTTTCACGCAGAACTTGATCGCTGCTCCAGACTGCTCTGCATTTTTGCCCCTGACAAGACACAAAAACTACTACGCACTGCTAACGTTCCAACTGGTAAAAAGGCGCGGACTCAACCGAGTATGGTCTAACTCGCGACACCTTTTAATGTGGCTCGAAACAACTTTTGATGTGCCTCATTTTCTTTAAAATATTACAAATTTTTATTGTTTGTGCATTAAAACGTTTAAAATTAAAATCAAAATATATTATATGCAGGGCTCGAAACCGAAAAAAATTTTGGTTAACGGTTGACCGAAATCGAGAACATTATTTTTATAACGGTTTTTTTTTTTTTTTAAATTGTTGGCTTAAGGACGCTTCAACTACTTTGGACATTAGCGTCCGGTGGAAGTACTGTCACAGCATTTTTGTTGAAAAACCGGTTTTATTCGTAAAAAAAAACCGGTTTAGTGTAAACCGGTGTAAACCGGTTAAATTAACCGGTTTTTAAAATTATTTAGATCAGGAATGCAAAGTATGAAAAGATATTATCTTTTTATAATTTTATAATATATGTACAATCAAGCGTTCAGTAATGACTTATGGTAAACTAATCACATTTAATACAGATTTTGTATTTTTCATCGTATTTTTATTAAGAAAAGATGTTAAAAAAACCGGTTTTTTATTATTTTGGTTAAAGGTTACCGTTTTTTTTGCCTTTAAAAATAACGGTTTCGGTTTCGGTTAGAAATCACTTTTTCTGACAAAAAATAACGGTTAACCTGTTTTTTAAACCGGTTTAAAAGACCGGTTTCATGCCCTGATTATATGTGGCTCGCCTAAAATTTCTAAATTCGAAATTGGCTCGAGCCCAGTTAAAGGTTGGGCACCACTGGTCTAACTGTATACCTGGGTTCCCCCTACACCTGCCTCAACCACCACTTTTCTTTCCTGGTCCTTCTAAGCTGCGTATTTAAATCATTCTCATTACTTTTGGGACAGACCACGTACACTGTGCTTGTTCGAAGCAAAATCCAGTTGTTTTTATGTATATATAGATATATACAGGGTGACAATATTCTACTTGTGTTGTATAGGTAACTTTGTTATTATTAGAGTTGCAAAGTCGGTTTAATTTGCAAATTTGGGCATGATTTTAAGAAGAATTTGATGCCATTTTGAAAATTGACCTATACCTTAAACGTTTATAAATATTTTGAAAAAACAAAAACAAACGTTTTTCCAATGGTAACCTTTGGTAAAATCAAAATGTAAAATAATTCCTGTAGATATTTTTATGAAAAATTGGAAAAAGTTATCCAAAAAGTCATGGCACACTTTATTTTTGAGATATAAGCCAAACTTGATTTTTGAGATATAAGCCAAACTTGACTTTTTTAAATGGCAACCACAGTTGGCTGTGGGTTTATAAAAAAGAGATTTTTTCTCGTTTCATTGATGTATGGGTTGTTAGGTTTATTTTTAAAAATAAGCAAATTATAACAAAACTATTGTATTTATTAAGTTTAACCTAAGTCGCTTAAATAAAAATAGAAGATCACATAAATAAGCTAGCTGTACTTAATTATACACAATAAATATAAAACTTAAGTAAATAGTTAAAATATGTTTTTCATTTCTTAATAGTTTTTGAAATTACAGTTACTGTTACTATAAAATCTAAATTATAACATATGTTTCTTTTTATTTAATGAACTGTCCTTAAAACATGCCCATAGAGAGAGGGCTACACATTCAGCACATGTTGTAATTAATATTTAATAGTTATAGTAAGTGAAAAGTCAAAACTATTAAGACATGCAAAAAGTATTTTTAATTTTTTTGTGTTTAATTAAGTACAGCTAATTAATTTATGTCATCTTCAGTCTTTTTAATAGCCACTTAGATTAAACTTAATAAATACAATAATATTGTTATAACTTGCTTTTTTCTTGTTTTGTGAGGAATTTAATTACTGCACGACATGCACTTTTACACCTTATTAGAAAAACGTCCACATTAGTTTATTCTTTTGACGACTGTAAATGAACTAATGAAACAATCAGACAAAAATTTTATTTGTATGTCTAAAAATGATTATCTGATACGACAATAATATTTTTAGCTCGACCGCTTTTTATCTTTTGTCTCATTTCGCAAATATAAAAAACTTCCCTCATATGTACAAAAGAAAATATAAAATAATTACATTTTTTTAATTACATGTAAACGTAATTAGAAGATGATTAATGTTTAAATATTTTTAAATACGTGTTAACACAAAAAAATTCTAACTTTTTTGTAATACAACATTTTTTTACCGCAGTTTTCGTTATATTTCTGCGTAAAATAGCAAACAATGAGTGACAACTTAAAAGATAAAACTTTTCGATGATTGATGGGAGAAAAATGTGTCGAGACGAGCCGAAAGAGCTCGTCTATCGTTTTAAGATGAAGTGGGCATGTTTTAATTCCCGCGCGACAAAAAGCAAAAGCTTCATTAAAGTTAAATTAAATTTTCTCATCAGTCAATGTTGCCGGCATTTCAAGCATGAACTTTAAATAAACAGAATTATGAATTACCTTAAAATTCAGAAAAAAATATAACTTTTCTAAAGGCGTGCAGTTTATTTAGATTGACGTCGATTACCAAAAGCGAAAGTGTAACGGACTACATTATATTAAAGTAATTGAAAAACCTACCCGTTAATTATCCATTAACGTTACTTGAAATTAAAAAAGCGTTTGGGGGGCACGAAATCTTTATTCAATATTTTTGATTAGTGCGCTAAAATGACATTGCCACATTTATTTGGAGACAATGATTTCATAACAGCTTTTTTACCAACAATACTTTAACTCTACGGAATTGATGAAACTGTTCCACGGAACCTAATCTCTGCTCCAAATTGTTTGAAACGGTTACAGTACGAATTATATATGAGTTCCAGTTCCAACCAGGGGTTTGGAGCGGAGCTCGGAGCTGGAGCACGGAGCAGTGGAGCAATGGGTTCTTACCCGGAGCTGGAGCGGAGCCCGGAGCAAATAATTTTGATTGCTCCACTGCTCCAGTTTATTATGTACAATTTAAAAAAAATACAACTTTTTTTTCAACGTTTGAAGATCAATAATCTATTTTTTCAAACATTTATTTAACTTCACTTGTTTGTTAGGGCCAAATTTTGTTATTTTTGACCAACATATCCGATAAAATTAAACTTTGTTTTTAAGATCAATTTTTTTTAATCAAACAACTTTCTTTTTAAATGTTAACAATATTTGGAGCATGGAGCGGAGCTGCAGCGGAGCTGGAGCAGGCATTTTAATGCCGGAACGGAGCAACTAAAAAATTGGACTGCTCCAAACCCCTGGTTCCAACCACGGAAGATCAGCTTAGAACGCAACATAACTTGTAGGGCTATGTAAATGTAACCTTACGGTTCGGATTCGTCTGGCGACTGGGAAGCTGATTGGAAGGGGAGTGTGAGCTGAAGATGGCTTTCCCACCTCTCATTCTTACCGTCATGTTAGTGGTCTTAGATTACTTATAGGATACAAATGCATATTTTTGTTTTATTTAACATGCACATACCTTTCCTATTTTTCATAAGATCATAAGTTAACCCTTTCGCTACGATGGTCCTATTCGCTACGTCTCTGCCGAACGAGGTGCTCTCTCCGCTAGAACACCCCACTGAACGAAACGCCGTCTCCGCTAAAACATCCCCATTGAACGATTTAACGCGCCGGTGTGGTCACTCTACCTTGGCGACCGAAATTTATTTTTAACTAGGTAATAGTACCTAAATATAGAGCGCAAAAATAGTTTTTTTGACATGAACCGGATTGCAAACTAAATATCAAAAGTGTTGTTGTTGTTTACGATAAATAATAGAGATAGCAGTAAAGTCGGAAAATTCCGTCATGTTCTTTGAATCCCACAGTAGCGTTTTATCGTATTTGTTAACTCTCCCAAAAACGTTTATCGATGTACAGTAGTTTTGAGCTCTGAAAACTTTTATTTCACAAAAGCAAAGTGATATATTGTAGTATACAAATCCAAAAAAAAGTAATAAATAATAGCAAAATTAAATTGTGTTCCTGAGTGCGAAACGCCGCAAATACCTATGCCCAGATAGTCAAACATATGCTCTTCTCTGGAATTTTGATTCGACGACTGATAATTTATACAACTTTGCTATATTTCCTTCAAAAACCAAATGTAAAATCAATATGAATTCACCCTTATACACCATTATTATATAAGTACCTATAATAATGTTGATGTTGCCAGTATAGTATTATTAAGCACTAACTGCTTGTCTAATTGTAAGTGCAAAACCAGTTCCTGTACATATTTATTACGGTATATAGCTAATGTGACAAAAGATAATTAATTGTAAATATTTTGCGATGTTACAAAACAACAAAAGTGTAATTTTCGATAACCATAATCACATAAAATCTATAATTTTTTATAGTTATTTAGTTATTAAAACATTCAAAAAGTAACATAAAAGAATAAAACATAGCCATGAACACGGCCAAGAATATCAAAACAGCTTATACAAAGTGAATCCTATACGCAATCACATCAATTTTTTTTTTTTGTGAATAAATATTTAACTAAATTACAAAAAAAAAAAAATTACTAAAATCGACGAATCTTACTTTCGTACATATGGGAATATTTATTAAAGCTTTATATTTGAATATAAACAAATAAATTGGATTTAACATTAAGATTTTGGAGTTCATCTTTAAAATATTTAGAATAGATCAAAATTAACTAAAACTATTGTCTAAGCTCTGCTTAAAGATACTTACTGGTTGGTTATATAAATATTCATGAATTTCTATTTATACTATTTTATTTTTTGAAATCAGAAAATTCCTCAATGTAATTCATAACTGTAAATTTCTATTGATACAAATATAACTGAATCTTATGTTTCATTTATAAATCTAAAGCTGTAGCATTAATCCGTATTATCTCAATTAAATTGTAATTTCACATAAAAAGCTGTTGCTTAAAACCCTATTGAAGATGCTTCAGTCGCAAGAACTACAATTGTTAAAATACACGCAAGCGGTGGGCCGATGACGCAAATATAGTCTGTTAATTAAATCAGAATGCTTGTTTAATGAGTTGTATTAACGAAGTTGGCTGTAATTAGAGATTTATTTGTGGCAAAGAGGTAAAATACTAACGATTCACAAGAAATTATAAGTAATTAAACGTAATTATTTCCTCAGAACAACGAACTTCAGCAAATTGATAACGAGAATGTAGCTGCGTGATTACCATGGTTAATCATAATGTGTTATTGTTTTTGTTTTTGTTAAACTATAGTCATTAATTTTGTCTAAATTAATTTGAGACTAGAGCATTTGAAATTGGATGACAAATTAAAATCTATTGTGGTAAGTGAATTTTAATCCATTAAAATGACGAGACACATTCGGTTTTCAAGTGATAACCAGCGTACCTACTAAACAGTGAACACAGTGACTTTTTAACTGTGCGATAAAATACAATTACTTACAAATTAATGTGTTGCAAAAATTAAACTTGTCATTGATGACTGAGTTTATATGTATAATTGTTTAACAATTTACGCCAAACAAATCACAACATCGGTTAAACTCGACTCGTTAAATCAATTTGGACTCCATTGCAACATTAAATGTATAATAAAAAAGATCGCATAAAGACACCAGAATGTGTTTGTTATAAATGTTTATTATTTTTTTAAAACAGGCACTACTCAACTTTATTATATGGGGCTAGTACCTATAGTAAAAGTAAACGTTTTAATATTTTTGATAACAGTTTATTATTATTATCTTTAGAGTATCAGCAGACTAAAAAAACAATATGTATGTATAACTAATAAGTACAAACGTATCGTTTTGGATTAAAAGTTTAAATAAAGTAAGGCTTACTATTATTCATTTTAAAATTCAAAAAATGTTGTTACTAACTTTTGTTTATAGTGGTCGGTTTCAAGGCTTATTAATACTTGACATATGTTCGTAAAAATTATTATTCGAAAGGTTACAATTTTATTTTATTATATAAACTAAACAAGTACCAACCAAAAATGTTTGAAATTTATATTTACCATACATCAACGTTTACATTTATTATTATGCCAGTGTGCACAACTTGTTTTTTTTTTCATTTAATAATAAATACAGTTTGTTAGGGTTATTTCCAAAAACAAACACGATAATTGAGGTGAAATTTTGTACACGAGTTCATTTACCTAAAATTAAAGTTTATTACCGAAAACAAAATAAACGTTTTTCGTATGGCATAGATTTGTGGAAAACCGTTTTTCGTTCAATTAACTAAATATCGCTGTATCATTGTCTACATTACAAAATCAATAGGATATTACTATACATACTTCCAAATGTACATACGTATACATGTACATATATCTCAGGTATAATATTGATCAAGCTTTTTTTATTTTTACCAAATGTCATAAATAATATGTAATTCCGATAAACAATGATGTGCTACATTTATTACTATTGTTCAATGACCCAATGTCCTTGATTTATCTTTCTTTATCCATGTTTATCCATTATGTATGCATTTTCGTAGCCATTCTGCTATTAATATCAATATATGTATTTCCTTTTTGCTATAAGTAAATATTTCAGTTTTTATATTACGCTAAAATCGTTGTATCTATGGTTCTACTCTTCGTATGTTTTCAACTGACCTGAAGAATTGTTCTAAAAGCCCAACAATTTCTCTACTTTGTTGTAAAAAAAATACCCCGTTTTCCGAAAATAACGAATGCAAAGGTCATTACAATTCTTATTACTAACAACGTCATATTTTAAGGAAAATAGTATTTACTATTACAATCAAAACTAGCTTTGTAACAAAAAAGTTGTTTGTATAACAAACTTAGAATTACAAAGACATAAATTCATTGAAAGGAATTGTACACAAATCTATTTACAACTTAAGCTTTTTAATGTCAATTTCCGTAAAGTTTGTTAAGGAGGAAAGTTATCCATCATTGTAAGGTTTAACGGTTCTTTTTAAATTCTCATTAAATCTACTATAATGTGCTTGGGGACACGTACTTAGTACCACTTACAGTTGTATTTTTTCTCTTGTGAAACGTTTTTTTTTTTTTACTACAGCAACTTAAAAAAGCTAATTCTCTTTTAAATCACTAAGAACTAAGACAAGTTATTGGTTTTGTTGAATTCATTAGAAAATAATTTATTTAAATAACGCATGAGCCGCTTCATTTCATTTAAAATATTTGACATTTCTTCAACATTTAAAACCGATTAAAGTAACCTAAATGTCAATAAAAGTTGACAAACACCTTTATAGACACTTGTTGATAAAATAAAATTCAGTTTATGCAGGAAAATTCATTTTTGGTCCCATTAGTACCCACAATAAGAAATGAACGTACAACTCGCAATGTATCTCTTAGAATTTTCCCTTATTATCACAGTTCCATAACCAACGCGACTACAAAATTTACTATTTTTAAGCGGCTGGGCTGTAAATGATACTGAAAAAAAGTGCATCAATTTACACATCGCCAGATACGGTTATCCTTTGGCTATACTTCGCGATCAAAAAGAAAAATGTCGGATAGTAAACAAAGGAATAATTGATTTTTTTTTATGACCCGAGGTGTTATTGTTTTCCAACGAACTCCGAGAAAAATAAACTGCTTTTACAAGATTCTCGTTTTTAGCGTTTTTCTCTGGAACTATTGAACGTACTTTCAAAAATTTTTCAACATTTTACTGGCAAAAAATGCGCGCATAGGTAAATAAGAACATTTTTTGGCGTCCGTAAAGTATACTAAAAACAAAAAAATATGCAGGCATCATATCTTTGAAAAAAAAAATTATTTTACTTTAGCAAATTTTTAAATTGTTGCAGCGATCTGAAAATTGCTTTGCGTTCAAGCTGATTTTCATAACTGTTTTATAGCAATGACTATTTAAATGCAAGAAAAAAAACGCAAATAAAGATGGGTATCTTTTTGCATATTCCAATACGGGCCCTTAAAAGTTAAAACACGTCCAGCCCGCGGATGTATTTTAAATTCACTATCCGGCACACGGTCTTGTCGAAGTTGCACATGTCTGGTTTAAATTAAAACAAAAGAAAAATAACGAGTTGAGTCTGACTTAGTTTCCGGTATGCATCAGGGGTGAGCAGAGAACCGGATGAAAATTAGTTAAAATAACGCAGGTTGAATAAACTGACGTAAAATGTGCTAAAATGTATTCTTAATCAGCTAAACCCATCGGCGTTTTATAAAACGATACAATAATATGCGAGCCGGCATTTGTCTACCCGTGCTATACAGTTTATGTAAAAATTAAATAGGAATTTAAAAAAAAAAACAGGTTCTTGTGTAGCGCAAAGTTTATATAGACAAGAAATTATTTGTATTTCGCTGTAAATAATAATTGCATTCATCACTCATTTATGCTGCCCCAACACTTAAGGATATAAATAATAATATTTGTTAGTCTTCGTTGAACCCTGATCGAGAAAGCATCTAAATATTTACACAATGATCAGTTAGTGTTGATCATACAAAATTAATATAAAACTATGTAGGTTCAATCAAACAAATATCCAACATAAAAACGTTTAGTTTCACCGTGCTATCATGATAAAACTGCTGAAACGATAGCAGTAGGTTTTAAAGCATAAAACATTAATGTTATATTGCAAACAAAAACAATTCTAACGCGCCTACCTTTTTTATTACGCCTACTTTATTTTATGGTCAAACAACCCATAAACCCCTTAATAAAGATTAAAATGATTACGATAATAAAGTCTGGCCTAATTAAAGATTGTAACGGCTAAATCGTGCATTTGCTTTTAACAGAGTTTATCGCAACATTCCAGTCCTAAATAAATATTTAAAATTTGAAGTGTTCAATATAAATAGCGAAAGTTAAATGAGATGTTTTTTGAGCAGATTTTCTTCGATGTAATCCAATATTTAATACATAACAATCTGTTATAATCTTTAGACGTAAACACTTCTGAACAGCACTCATCGCGTTGATCCACTTTGTTTCTTCGTTCTATTTATAAAAATGTATATAGGTTAATGTATATTCTCAATAAATTTTAATAAAAGCAGCTCTGAGAGACGCATTAAACATTTTATTGCAAATAAAAGTGTAGATACTAGCTTTTAAAATTCCATTTTAATAGAAGAAAAATATATCAATTATACACAGTCTGCAGCTACGCCATGTAGGTTCAAATATTGGTTTGCGAAGTAAATCATTGTGCGGGATTGACAGAAACTGAGGTATTAACGGTTGCTAATAATCGGCGTAAACATTATCATGGTATTGACCGACACGCTATGACGTCAAAGGGGATTTGTCCACAGAATATCTGCGAGTAAATAAAATAAGCCGCTGGATGTTTAAAACTTTTGAACAATAGCGTTTCATTAAGACATATTCAGTTCAACATTGGCTTATGTTAGAATTTTGTAGAAAATGTTTGCAAATGAATTTACGCAAAAGGTTAATACGTTCATTTGTACGAAGCGGTTTAAAGCGAATTACAATTACCACGTGCGGTATCTCCACGTGTACACTGGTGTGGTCTGTCCACGTGCAACTGATACTTCGATTTTTGTTAACGTCAGCGATATTTTTGTCTGAAAAGAGACTATGATTCTAACAATTTTACTTGAGGTATGCAGATAATATGATCCGATCGATGATTTTCTATTAGGTAATAGTTTTTTTGTGCGATCGTACTAGAAACAGTTGTTTGACGGACGCGTTAGCCCGTTAGCAACCATAAAGCACTGCATTTCCGGCGCTATCCTTAGCAAAGACTTTTTCGGCCGCTACAGCGTACGAAAAAGATCATTTGCGTTAAGCAGAACGGAAAGCGCATGTGCGTGTCAGAATATAAGTTCTCTGATATTATGGCTTCCCCGCTAAGGGTAGTGACGTAGAGGTCTTTAGGTTGTTAACCGTCAGGTAGTTTATAACCTAATATTTTCGTGTTGATACTGTTACTGAATACTAAATAAAAAATTAGTGTTGATTTACGTATGTTCTACGTTAAAGTAATTTATATATTTACATAATATAAAATTTATGAATAAAACATTTCAATCGCACAAAAAAAGGTTATTTAAATTATGTACAGAATTATGCAAGTACGTTTCCACCGCTTACAGCATACGCCGTCATCTGTCAGTGACAGAATGTCACGTAGTTTCTAACCTACATTTTTGAAAAATACTAAAAATTTAAATTGTTTTTAATTCGATCGCACAACAATTGTAATATGCAATTGGGCCAAAACGTACTTTTTCGTCCTTGCTTGTTTGCTGGCTTCTACTACGTCTCAGCCAGCAAACCAGACGCGGCCGAAAAAGTTACACGTTTTGGCCTTGATACATAAATAACTATTTTATGTAATTCTGAATGTGTCATTTTATGCTACAAAGCTAAATATAATTCAAACTAGTTCGCCCACCAAATTTTTACAATATACAAAAAGTAGTAGGTATAAGTAAGTAAAGCGCATTAGTTGATCAAAGTTTCGAGAAATGTTATGTTGAAATATCGTATGCATCTCATACCATACCCCATATTTCCTTGCACTACTATAAATATTTGTCAAATAAACAATTATTTTTTTAAGCTTAAACCTTTTCGCTACTACGGCTAACTTTAGTCGCCCTTCGCGACACCCCATTGTATACACGACGATCAAGTACAGTCGCCCTCCGCGAAACAAAATAATATACACGAAAGGCGAGTATATGAATTTCGTTTAACGTTTCCGTTCTCAGTTCCTGCTTTGGAATATGTATTTTTGCTTGGAGCATGCATTTATGGTCTGCAAAACCTGCTTTTATGGTAAAATGGAAGGTTACGAAGTTGATGAATATGAATGTGAATAAGTACCAATTTTAAAATATTTTTTGGACTAATTTTTGTAATTTATTATAAAATTATTTCTATTTCACTGATTTTTTTAGAATGTTTGATGTTTTGTTAGAGTTTTTAAAACATAATTTAAATATTTTCCACAAAAACATCCAAAAATTGTTTCATTTACATTGTTTAGTACGGTTTTTTATTAATATGTAAATCATAATTATAATACGATATACTACGCAATTTATCCATCAGATACATTGCGCTCAAACTCGTTCATTTTACTAAAATGTGGTAGTACAATTTTTGAAACGATTTTCTGTTATATCATTGATCAGTAATGTGCAACAGTGGGTTTATTTAGTAACATGCCGTGTAAAAAGCATAAAGAACAATTAAGTTAAAGAAATTTAAAAATAAATCGTATTTAAATGTATTTTTTTATACAAACCATTATCCAGAATAAATATTTTCCTAAATACGTTTAAATTTACCAAAATAAATAGTCACTTTTGGAGTAATGGTTTTTCCAGTTTTAAAAGTAAATAACGGCAGCCTTACAAACTATTTTATAAATGATCTGGTAAAATGTATTTATTAAATAAATTCAAATGCCATAGTTGTCCTATTTATCAACAAAATATTACAAAAACATAAGACATACTTGTTCGCAAATAAATTTAGTAGGTCTCAGAAAATGTCGCCATTTGACAAAATAATTATGATTATCATATAAAATTCCTACAATCCAACTATCACATACCTCCGACCGGGGACTGTTTTGAATTTGTTTTTATGATTATATTTTACTTCAGCTAAGGAATA
Organism: Elmis aenea; assembly: GCA_947652605.1. NCBI lineage: Eukaryota > Metazoa > Arthropoda > Insecta > Coleoptera > Elmidae > Elmis > Elmis aenea. The sequence goes on from OX393577.1 coordinate 38,251,428, forward strand.
ATAAAGTTCATTTCTGGAAAACAAAACACAAGAAATATGTATACTGTTATTTTTAAGTTATTTACTTGTTAATTAATTTGAAATTATTCAACAAAACAAATGATTATCAAAGATGTTAATGAAACAAATATGAGACTAAAAGAAATTCTTATGTATTCACGGAAAAAATTTGCTCGCACTAGCAAGCTCAGAAAGTGCTTCAATTAGATACACTTATTAATTGTGTAACTTTTCAAATAAAGAGTACCTACAGACCAATTTCAGAAAAAGTTTTGTTTTGTGTTTTTGCTCATAAAATCTAAACTTGCCATGACACACAAAACAAAAGCATGTTGGAAATACGCTGTTAAAACTCAACACATTTCACCATATGATGACCTCAACCCTGGTAATAATAAATAAAGCCGTGTAATACCACGCCGATTGGAACCTGGGTATAATTATTTACGATGAATTGCATTTGCAAACATACAATAATATTTCCCTATCAACCCACTACAGTCTACATAAGCTTTTTACTTTTTTGTCATCACATATTTATTTCACTAAGTTAAATCCACAATATAACATTTACTTTGTTCTATACAGCTTTCTTAATAATTAAATGTAGTTTTTGTTCGGCGAAGTGGAATAATGTTTTAGCGTTTTATCTCACTTTTTATTACTGATAAAGACCAAAGTAAGACACAATATAGTTTATTTACCAAAATATCGTATTAGAGAACAATCGTCAAACGAGAATTTCAGTTTGTCCAAAACATGACAAACGGAAAGTTAAACCTATTTGGAAGAGATACGGCGATTCATTATCTACTTCAGTTAACCGAATGATAGGAAATAGATAGTTAAATCCCAGTTCAAAGCAATCCTCGTTACTGCTTGCAATTCTACGTCATAATAAAAAGTTTGCAAAAACGTATTGTATATAACATTTGAATCATATATCTGAAATATAAAAATATTTGTTCAGTGTCATACAAATTATTATTATAATCTATTTCGATTGTTTTCATAAAATAAAGATGTACAAAATAATATCACACCACCCAAAACGTAAATATACTTTAAAAAGGTGGGTATCGATTTTGGTTACAGTAAAGTTAAAGCATAGGATAAAACTTATCTTTGTAACTTGCAACAGATGTGGTTTCAACAATACAACAACTTTGCACAAAATGAAAATCAAGTTAAGTTGCTGTAAATTTTTAGTGCAAATAGGCTTGAAAGTTTTTGAAAATTATAAAAAAAAAACATCTTTAATATAAAATATTGTATACCAGTTTTAAATTTAACGCAAAGATATCGTGGTTAGTCTAATCTAATGGAAACTGAGACGATCATTAACTTTTGCCTAAGATCATAAACATCATGAGACCTGCTGAAAATATAAAAAATATAAATTTTGCATTATCGACTTTATTATGAAAAATTATTGATCTAATAATTTTATAAAACCCGGTCCAGACCAGCGCAACATAAAGAACGGCAAACCGATATAAAAAGCCTGCTCAATGCCGACAGTTGGCAGATCACGGTTTAGTTGAACTCCTGTAGTACACACCAGTGCAACAAAAAGGAGAACCGGACGATTTGATCGTTGAAATAATCGCCGCTCCGCTAGGCTATCCCAATAACAAACCTGAGGGAGTGGTCAAAATGACGTACGTGCAACCGTTTGCTCGTTTTTCATATTAGTTGGAGAACTACGTGCGAATAGGTTTCTGCTAGCGGCTACATAATTTATTTATATCTACTCTGCTATAAAAAAAAAACGAAGAACACTATCTTCTATCAACACGACCTTTCCACACTCGGACACGATCAACTGGGCAACGGCGACTGGGCGACGGCGACTCGACAACGGTCAACCGGGTGACTGTCAACTGGGCGACTGTCAACTGGGCGACAGGAACTTAAAAAATTTTGCACACATATTAGCACGATTTGAAGAATTGCTTTTGTAAATGTTAGTAAAATATACTTACGTACTTACTTTCAAAGAATTATATCATATATTAAAATTATTAGAATCGAAGAAAGATATGGTAAAAACATTGGTCGGAAAATAATTTAAAACTGTAAACGTGTTATTGCAAAATAAAGAAAAAACGCAGATTTTTAAAGCATTCATTAATAATTAAAGAATTAAAAACCTGTATATTTCTTTTTGTGCGATCGTACTAGAAACAGCTGTTTGACGGACGCGTTAGCAGCCATAAAGTACTGCATTACTGGCGTTACCCTTAGCAACGGCCTAAAAATTAATTTTCCGGCCGTTACCCTTAGCAACGGCCGAAAAAGTAAATTTGCATTAAAGCTAACATCATACGCCGTCATCTGTCAGTAACAGAATGTCACGTAGTTTCTAACCTATATTTTTGAAAAATACTAAAAATTTCAATTGTTTTTAATTCAATCGCACAAAAAATTTAATATGCACCTTGGCCAAAACGTACTTTTTGGCCTTGATACATAAATAAATATTATTTTATTGTTATACAATTATAACATTTCATTTTTAAAGTACTTTCGGATCACTTTTTTCCCCACATTTTTCTTACGTGATTCTAGAAATTTTGATATATGAAATAATTCTTCGAAAGTATGTAAGTTTATTTTACCGGTACCTATTTATAAAAGCAATTCGCCAAATCGTATGCGATCATGAGCGTGTAAACATTTTTAAGTTGCTGTTGTCCAGTTGACCATCGCCCAGTTGACCGCGTACCGAAAAAAAAACAAGAAATAAGCGAAATTGTATAATAATAATTCAACCAACATTAAAAATTAAAGTTTAGCAGAAGAATCACAAGAACATGTTTTTATCAATAATTTCTATCTTGACGTACAAAATATCAAACTTTGATTTAAATTTGCTGAGGTAAAGGCTGTGGCATAATTTGTGAAACACATGGTGCAAGGTTGAGCTTTTGACAATTGATATAATGTTAATTCCATTGTAGTTGGATATAAAATGAGCGATGATGCACTGCTTATCTGAATCACACTTCAATAACAGATCTGTTGTTGATAAAAGTTTTAGAAGATTTATGGAATAGTGGTAGCGTGAAAATAAGATAAAAGTTTAATCTTCCTAAATCAGTCAACAGTTAGAAAAATTCTACTTATGTATGAGTAGCGGCTTAAGATTAATTACATTTATTCACAGAACTACTATAGACTTATATTTGTTGAATTGTAAACAATTTTACTCAATTAGGTAAGAAGGAGTGCAACTACAAAAAATATTGGGAGATGTGTAGAAACTTCAATGAAGTAATTTAAAATTGTTTAAAGATTAGTTTTTCATTAGAGCTATTTTTAGTGTGAGATATTTTCATAGTGGTCTTTTACAAGTCAGTTTTATTGGGTTAACATACATTTCAAAACACCTATAAGATATTATATGCTACATTTTTTAAAGTATTTACAGAAGACACATTCCTAAATAAATCTTATTTAGTACAATAAATTAATGTAACGCGTAAACACATTGTGAAAAAGAGTAAAAAATTTTTTTATTCGCTGGTCCCTTTTAAGGTACCAAATTACATTTAACAAGTGTTACTCATGTTTTCAACATAAGAGATATTCTTAAAACGTTCTACAAAATCAATGTTTATCAATCATAGTTAATTTTATTGTAGAATAAATCAATTAAAAATATGTTAGATATTTTATTACAAATTAAATATTCATTATAAGTACCATATTACGAACATGACAAAAAATACCTGTGGATTTCCAACACAGTAATATTTAAAGTATACAAGGTGTCCAAATAATTTACTAGTAAATTAACATACGAAATGGCATTTAAAAAAAAATTTGTTTGAGATCCATAATTCGGTAAACTAAAATTATTTTCAACTATAATCTATTTTTCTATTTATCTTCTATATTTTCTTGCGTCCTAAAAAGGCTCCCCCAGACAGACGCGTTATACCGCTCGGTACGATACAATCGGTATGGGGATTACCCTTACAAGATTACCCAAAAAGAATCAAACTTATTTTGGACATACAAATTAAACCCGCTTGTCATTGCTAAACAGGTATATCGCGCTCATCATTGGTGTGGGCGCTTCCATATGCCGCAATCGATATCGTCCCGAATCGTACCGTACCGCCTCTGTCTGGGGGAGCCTTTGGCCTTTGGCTCCCCCAGACAGACGCGATATGCCGCTCGGTACGATTCGGTTGTTTGATTGTTAGGTTACAATACATGAAATACTGTCACTTGCATGTTTCCGAACGTTTCGAGTGTCGCACTAGTGTGGGCACTCATTGCGGTAAGCAGCGATAATCATACCGAGTCTTGTACCGACTGTATCGTACCGATAACTTAATTACTTTAAATAAATTCTTTTAATGTTTACATTTTTTTTCGAAATATGTTTTTTAATATATGAGGTTTATTATACCTAAAATTCATTTGTTCTTTTAAATTACCATTTATTTTTTCAATTGATATAAGTACAGAAAATATTAATATATCTCAATTTTACAATAACAATGTCAAATTTATTTAAGGTTCTATTAACAACACAAACAGTAATATTTATCTAGCTGTTACTGTTGTAACGATATTTTAGAACATGCAAGATTTAAAAAAAAAACTGTATTTAAAAAAATTAAACAATTTATTCATAGCATCAAACAAAACTTACTTTTAAGTTGTTTCCATCCACTGCTTTTTGAATAATTGTAAAAAAAATTGTAATTGTTTAATTTGAATAAAATTTAATTAAATAATTTATTTGTAGGATCGAAACTTCTGAAAGAAATTTAAAAAAAATTAATAACGTCTACCTACTACTTTTATAAACTTTTTTTAAAATAATAAAAGTAAAATAATGACATATTACTATCGGTTTGCTTGTGTTGCAAAAAATTCGATGTGGTATGAGAATGAACTTTAAATATTTGAGCAGTAAATAATATAGGTATTTACGCTGGCTGAGGATGAAAACCATTTTTTTTAAGTAGTTTAGTATAAAGTATACAGCTTAAAAGTGTTTCAAATTGTATTTAGTACTTTGAATAAATTATTTAAGAGTTTTTAAAGTCTACTACTTTAATTTTATAAAATTAAATTATTTACCACAGCCGTAATAAGGTCCATTAATTTTAGGCATTAAACATACTAAATAATAAAACACATTTAAATTATGTATAGCACAAGGTAAAACTTATTCATTTTTAAAATTTAGGGAAACGGACCCAACAAAACCTACATCATGTGGAAAATTAGCAAATTAAACCGGTCGCAGTCACTTTAAAGTAAATTTGATTTGGAATCTAAAAAATTCAAAATATATAGTTTATAAAATATAATCGACTTGTGTATAAGTACCAAGCCAAAAAGAGCACAACTCTTGTTGTGTAATATACTCGTACTATTACCTAACTTTTCATTACTGATACTAATAAATGAGTCAGGTTAACGTTATTACTTTATACTGTGCCTAGGCATTCTGTTAAGTTTTAAAGCATAAACTTTGCCGCTGACAGATACAAACTATTGTATAAGGAAACATAAAAAACAATGCACAACAAATGGACAAAGTGCATAACAACATCTCATATACAGAAAAAAATAAATACTGCCTATTTACTATTGATATCCGTTTAGAAACATTTTTAATAGCTACATGTGTATATTAATAAAATTAAATCTCCAGCGCTGCTTATCCGTTTAATAATAGAGCAAGTGCACGTAGGGGACGCTAGAGTCGTTTGTTGGTATTAACACATAACCTTACTTTTAAAACGCATATAAAGTGTATGTCAATAATTCACTGAACGGAAGTAACAATTTTATAACTATTCCATTGCTCATCTGTGTCAAACAAAAACTCAAGTTTAAAGTTTCATAAGTTTCCTAACGATCCTATAAGAAGCAAACAGTGGTTAATTGCCATTAAATCGAGTAAAAAACCAACAAAACACACCAAAATTGGTTCGAAGCATTTTGCTGATAATTATTACATAACTACCAGTATGGGTAAGTGAGAAATAGGATTGTAAAAGCTTAATTTAATTGTCTTATGCATTTAGGGCAGTGAAAGATACTCAAAAATACTGCTGTTCCAACGTTATATTTACCAAACAGAAAACATGACATAATAACTAAAAATCGAAATAGAACACAAAGGTTTAAAGAATGAATAGAGCGTAAACAACTACAATGTTGTAATTCAACTTTGGATTGTATCGAACCACAAACTGAGCAGACTAATATGGAAAGTAACAGTGACATCGTCAAGTTAAAATTTGATGCAAATGTACAAACAATAATTATGATAAAAAATCTCATAGGTTTAGCAAAAAAACATAAAATATTAACGGATAGAATTTCTGTTACAATGTGGAGTATTATTAATCAAATTATTTATAATTGTTTCATGATCTGTATTTTAAAGAAAGCATTAAAAAAAAAAATATGTTTTATTATCTTCTCTACATATCCCATGTAACATTTTATTAAAGTAAATTACTTGTAATTTACGCAGTAGTAGTTGTACAAATGTTTCGTCATAAGGAACAATAATATTTAAAATATTTTTTGAAAATTGCGAATACATGATAAAATCGCATTCCGAGACGTTTAGAAGTGCCATCCCCAATTGTACTTGGGCATAATAACTATGTTTTTTTTAATATTAAACGAAAGTTTTTTATCTTCAGATAATCACAGTTGGTTACAAAATGTACAGCTCATTTATCCCTACTAAAAAGTTTTAAACAGTTTAATTTACATTTTTCTAGAAGATGTTAAAGTGCGCTTTGTTCAACTCAAAATAGTAGAGAGGGTTTTCTATAACAAATTTGTGTGTTTGTATGACGAACCAAAAATAAGATGAGTACATAAAAATTAATTATAGACTTGCGAAAAATAATTAACACGTGATTTTATCGTTTGCGAATTAACACTCTCCGCTAGTTGATAAATGTATTAAAAAAAACTGGTAATGCAAAAATCGAAGGAAATACCAATCACTGGACATTTGATCTCCAACAACTTAATTGGATTATTATCCTTAAATACAACACCATCTGGTGTTTAAGCTAGCCATGAATGACGTTGTGACACTACATATACTGTTTCATATACAATATAATTATTACTTCTGCTTTAGAACCAGTGGTTTTTGCGCCTAATAAGTTTAACTCTTTTTTAATATCAGTTATATTCAAAATTATGCCTTTTAAAAACGTTTAATCATTCACAAAGGTATCTAAATAGCGCGCACACATTTAAAACACTGAGTAAACAAGGATAACAATACCAAATCCCCCTGGCGGCCGATGATGAAACTGAGTTATAGTACTTGCTCTATTAAATCGTAATGTAATCTTACAGATTATATAATACTTACGTAAAGCGGGGATTCATTGAAGGTTAATTTAACTCCCATGGGTATATTACGACGGTTTTAAGAGAAGGATTTAAATCTTGAAATTAATTTTGACACCGCTTAAATCCCACTTGTACAGATTTATATTAAACTTTGTTTTCTCTGAACAAACACCGTTGTATTTAAATTCGGTTTCGTCGCATTCCCTTCCTTAAGTTCTTTTGTTGTAAATTATTTGGTTACTGGTTTCTATCCAGTTTTAAGTACTTGGTTCAAATTTATTTATAACAAGAAAACTTTGTAAATTAATTTTGCGTGTAAAAGTTTTTTAAGGTAAATTAAATTAACAACTTAAAATGTCATTCATTTCAATATAACTCATTAATTTAAATGTGCTACTTTAAAACTTTTTACGTTCATTTATACAGGGTGATTGATTGGGACTGGTACTTAAAAATATATGAAGAATGAAAAAGGGTATGGATCTAAAATTTTGGTTATGATCATAATGGCATCTGATCTGTTTATTGAAAATATTTTCAAGATGGCAACACTTCCGGAAATACCAGAAGTTGACGTCTACTTTCTTATTTCAAATACAATGATCTATTTTTATTGCGTATTTGGATTGAAAACGTTATTTTAGAGGGGCTTTTATTAGCATTTCCTATACCTAAGTGCAGTAACTTTTTAGATTTCTGGACTTTTTTGAAATTTTTTTTATTTTCATCGTGATACTTAATATTAGGTATCTAACGCCGCTATTTTTGAAGAAAAAAACGCTTAAATTTAGACCATGCCTAGAAGAAACCTTGGAGAACATCCTGGAATTTTTGCAATCGATGCATTACTTGTCCAAAATTTAATTTTCTTTTAATACAACTTCAGACCACTAAAATTCGTTTTTTTCAAATACAATGCCCAAACTTTTTTTTCATTTTCTAATGAAAAATTACATTCTGCATCAATCTGTATCAGTGTTTCCTATACCTATCTGCAACAATTTTCGAGTTATTAAGAATGTTTGATAAAGTTAAGAGAAATTGCAACATTTTTAAATAGTAAGCCTTGGAAATGACAACAAATGTCAATATTAATAACTGTAAACCACTTTTATTGCGTTTGTCTGAAGTATCCATAAAAATGGAATACCCACCCTGTTTATTTCATTGTACAAATAAACAAATATACATTTTGACGTTAAATTGGTAGAAATTTTTCTGGGATTTACAAAAATATTCGATTTATTAGAGTTTTCCTTAAAATAACAAAGCTCTAAGGGTCCGATAAAATCATCCGCTATAGCTTCTTGGATTTATGCAATACATTAAAGTTTTGTAACAAAACGTGTTATTAAATAGGAAGATTATAAGCAAATAAAATGCTACAAGTTGAACTTATTTTAAATTACAGGAAAAACGTTAAGGAATTTATCCTTGAATGTACTTAAATTATTTTGCAGTAAAAAAAATATTTAAAATTTATGTTTAATTCTAAGAAACTGAAGATAAAGTGCGCTTGATGAATAAGAAGTATAAGTACACTGTACGTTAAAGTGTAATATAACGTATCTCCAAATGAAGTTTACCCAACACTAAATATACGGAAACACTGTACGTCTAGGGAAATCAAAATACAATTTGTTTCCAAAATTGAAATAAAATTGCTTTTACTATCTATACCAAAGACTTGAAATTTTTATAGTGAGGATTTGCAATGATTTAAAACATTAACAATTATCTGTTCCGCTGCAATTACAACATTATTATAATTGTAAGATTCTTTTTTTCACGTGGTTACACTAGTAAATTTACTAAGTACATTTACTTACTTCCAGTTTTCAACTACCGCAGTTTATAGAATTTGTTTTTATAAAACATGTTTATTAATGCTGCATTATTATTTAATAAATGCTATAATAAAAAAGTTGTTTCGTTTGTCATAACACTACAATTATTACAAATTCTTTTAGATTATTACCAAAGTTTAATTGATAGTTAAACATATCTTAATATTATCTATCTATTTGTTCCAAGTTTTGTGGAATAACACAGTGCGCCAATGATATAGTTCAATTTTGTAAACTCTAGAACGCTTTAGGAAAATATCGGAATTAATAAAAAGTTACGTTTTATCACCTACATTTTTTTACACCGGGTCAGGAGATATTTCCGGAACGGTTGACTTAGTTATTTTCAAACCTTTTTTTTTAAATTTGGCTTAATATATGGTTAAAACAAAGAACAATTGAAGATATTTCTAATTTTTTTAAATTTCCGTTTTAGCAGAAAACGACTCCAACTTATTTTTTTAAACAGAACACCCTGTTCATTTTTACATTTTCGGATGCAGTGTTCTATTTTTAAATACAGTTTCTAAAACAATTCAAAAATCTAAACAACTTTTAATCAAGATACCCATAACTGCTATGACAGTTTGTTGTAAAATTTTCTTGATTTTGATAATACGTGGGTCTGTCTACTAATATTTCTAAAACTACTAAAGGGTCATATTTACTCTAGGGTCATCTGACCTTTGATTAAACTTTTTTTACATTAAAATAAGTTTGAAGTTATGCACCAACTTTTATAAAGAACAAAATTTTCAGAGAAATCCCTATTATTTTTATTTCATAAGTTGCAGACTTTTTGAATGTTAAAATTATTATAAAAATTAAAATTGGAAATCATACGTAAAACATTATTACATTAACTCATCTTTATGAATTCTAAACTACTCTTTCCCTTGAACTTTTCATGCGACATAAAATAAGGCCACTTTACTCTTACGATTATTTGTAAGATCGCTAAAAACTAGTGTCATGAATTTGTATTAATTTTTTTTACATACATTAGTTTAATAGAGTTTACAGTCATGCATCAACTTTTATCAGAAAAACAATTTTCAAAGAAATCGATAATCCAAAACTTTTTCATTTGTTGCAGATTTTTTGAAAGGCCCTGCATAATTAATTGTCTTGAACACAAAAGACTTTGCAAATACATCTTTAAAATATAACGATTACTTAATGTCAGGGTGATATAATATTTTTTTGAGATTAACTTTAAATGTTTAGAAGACTTTTAAGCTGGTACAAACTGATCAGTCCATGTGCATTGAAAACGAACAGTTTATATTATTCATATTCCATAGCGACAATAACTATAGATATTTTAAAAAGACAAGAAGTACCTATGTTCCGTTAATGTTGTAGGAAAAGTGAAAGGACTGTTCCATGTAGCTTTTATTTTAGTTTCACGGCATTTTATTGCATGACGTATAGGAACCACAACGATGCGATACGATTTATTGCATCGTTATCGACCCTTGCAATACATCGTTTTTGTCCAAAATAATTTATAATAACCCATAACTTATTTCGAGTGTTGTTTTAATGTCTACTCTTAAAATAAAGTGACAAACTTTTAAATTCACACTATTTTTTGTAAGAAATGCTAACTTGACTTTATTTTTAATGCACACGTGACGCAATATTCTCAAACAATTTTATTTGATGCGCCTACAAACATACTTTATCACAATTTACTGGTAACGTTTGTGTTGATTAACATAAATAAATTAAGAAAAGTGCATAATTATTATTTAATGTTCTTTAATTTTTTGCGTAAATAGAATAACAAAATTTTTAATCCATTTCTTAAACGCATTTTTAATTTTTAGAGACAATTTTATAAGATTACAGCTTAAAAGAACTTTTATGGCTCTTTTAGATTTTTAAGGATAAAGGACTTATATCCCACGTAATAAGAATATTCAAATAACTGAATAAAAAAATTGTTTTTGAAAGGATTTAGGACTGTATAAGAAGGCAGCAAAGAGGATAAAGTTATACGGATCAGTAAACTTATTTTAAAATTTAAAATTCATGGGCAACTACATTCGGGTCGTCATATGCGCTAGGTTTGTATTAATTATGCACAACTGTTTCACCTTTATTTTACATATATTTTGTCTCAAATTATTCCGTAAAAATTGTAGTTTTTACCCATCCGGTTAATTAGACAATTTTAAATGGGGAAGCTAACTTCTCGACAGCCCCTTATTTTAAATTGTCTATAACTAATTTGCTGGATAGGTAAAATTTAATTTTTTGCTACACTCTGGTACAAATCTATTATGTTTTTTTTTTTATTTTCTAAAGTAGGGGGCTAACTTCAGGAATCTGCAAAAATGTAAATCGTCGGACACAAAAATCATATCATTTGTGTGTGGGTGTCAATTATGTATATGTTGCCAATCAAAACAAAATTATTGATTAGGTTCTTATCTAATCAATCTCACTAACAGCTAAACAAAATTATTTATTAGCAAGAAACAATTGACATAGTTTAGGTTTGTAGGATAAGTTTCTAAACTGAAAATGTCCATATTGTGCCCAGTTTCTAAAATATCTTGAAACAACCGGAAAAATAAAATTTGTAATTTAAATTTAAATGTTTCTATTAGCGACATTAAAAATTGAAAATTTGTCATTCGTTTTTTAGGTACCTAACACTGTATTACATAGTTGTAAGAAGCATTACGCATGAAAAGAAAAGTTGCGCACGGAGCTGCGTAGCGGTGTGCGTATTTCCACGAGTGCGTAATTGTTTTACTACTCGTGTTGTGTAGCATACTTTTTCTACGACTACATAATACATACGTATCAGTTTTTTGGCTAATAGTAAACACACTTGTACGCTGTTAATTCTCAAGTTTGACGTAAGTTTACTTTGACATTTTTGGACAAGTTTGCCTTCTGCTTACCGTAAAGACTCACTATGCATGCAGGCTGTACAGTGTACAGTAATAGTTATTTTTAATAATGGTCGTAGAAAAGGCATAACCGCATAGCGTTGTTAAAACTGAACCAGCATCTTAGTTTTCCAGACGATTTTTTTATTCCTCGTGGTAGAGGTTTTATGTTACCAATTAACGAAATATGTGCTTTTTAGCTAAGAATTTTACAAAGCATTTAAAAATACATTTATTAGCTTGTTTAACCATCTTATTTTATTAAATAAATATTTGTCATACAATAAAATACAATACCCCTGGAAAGAAATATATCACAAACGATATAGAACTTGTTAATTAAAAGATCTATAAAAAAATATAAGTATCGCCATGTACTATTTTTACATGTACATAAACATATGTTATATAGCGGAACATATAAAACAACTTTTCATCAAAACATGATTTACGAGTAAAATAATAGAGTAATAATGTTATATAGTGCATAGTTTCGTAAATGAATATAAAATTTAGTATGTTTCATTACAAAACATGAAACCTTTAATATGGTTATAACCCGGTCGAAGGTATAAATTATTATTAAATGCTACTATATTTAATTTAAAGCAAATGCGTTGAGACTACAAACTTTTCCAGTTACCTCTTTTTTCGTTTGTGATACCTTATAATAAATGAGATAATGTAAAACCTCTACAAACGCAATCTGAAATAAATAAATGTGGGCTAATTGTACATAGATATTAGAATCTACCTCTTACTTTTAATATTATACATAGGTATAGTCATTATTCATAAGGCAATTCTGTAAATTGATGATTATGAAATTATTAGTAGTAAAAACTTTTTGAACGACAATTATTTGTGCCTATTATTCGCAAAGCATTTCATGAAAATTTAAAATATAATTATAAATTTAAATGGTCAATTTTAGAATTTAAATTATGAATTATGTTCAACGCATTAAAAATCACTGGCCTTGAAAGCTGTTGTACCTAAAATATTCATACTTTAATTTTACTGATAGGTATTTAATGTGACATCGATGTCATTTAACAATTAATACCCTGAGCAAATAAAACACTTATGACACGTTTTTAATTAAAATTTGCTTTAAAGTTACTCTTAATTAAACTATAAAATTAACTTAAACTACTAACAAAAGCAAATGCCCATTATCGGCAAATTATATCTAGATTATAAAATAATTAGATTTTGCTACTTTTATCCACCTAAAAGTAATTTTTATTACAAGAAATTACAGCAGTAATTTAGAAATTTCTAATGTAGTCATTGAAATTTTATAAGAAACTAATATTAACGGAGGATCAGTCTGCAATAAAAGCGAATACGGACAAACTTCAATTAACCTGGTTTTAAATAAGTACCCATGTACATATAGGTATGGTTGATGAATACGTTTGTAGCGTTTTTGATTTCCAAGACAGAAGTGCCTTAAAAAAATTATTTGGCATATATTAATATCATTTTATTGCCGTAGTATTGTTTTATTGAATACGTCTAGAATTATTCAATTTGTAGAAAGTTTGTGTTAAGCGCTGGCTAAAAAAAATTAAGTGTCAAGTACAAAAATACGAACATTTTCGACATATCCTTTTGTTCAACACGTTCGCTGCGTTACGGGACATATGTGTACCGTATCGAGCTTCCCATGAGGCGACACTCCAATTCACAAAACTTTTCTACGGAACGATGGCTCTAGTTTCCGTATTTTTCAAACTATTTAAGTTTTATATGTACCGATAGGTTTACCAATAATTGCTAATTCCTGCGCTCGCATTACGTTTATTGGATTATTCTATAGTAGATTATATCATTATACAATCACATTTTTAACCCTATAATTAATTAAAATGCGGTTAATCGTAGCTGTACGGGACACATATGCCCCGTATCGCACGAACTGAGTTATGCCTACGGGACACTTACACCCCGTAACGCGCCCCACAAAGTTTTGAGGATATTGCGCCGCAGCGAACGTGTTAAATTAAATCGAGTAGTTAAGGCACCGGAGGCCATTAGAACCCTTTGTGCTATTTACGAGAAGAACGCCATCGGGAAAATAACGGCACAAAATGTTCTCCATTTAAAGAGAGCCATTTGGATATGAATGATTCTCCACGTTCAGGAAGATCATCCGACATTGGTGAAGAGGATTTGACGCTTCAATTCACCATGACTCACACCAATCATCTCAGGAATTGGGCAACATGATACATTGCGGTCTGTCAACCATCGTAAGACATTTGAATTCCATGGGTTACGTTCAAAAATTGAGTATATGGGTATCATACGTTTTAAGCGAAAACAACAAAAATCAGCGTGTGTTCATTTGTGATTCTTTGCTTGCTGGTCGTCGATTAGCTCGTCAACTCCCTGTGCTGGTGTCCATCCACGTAAGGTAACTTTGTGTATCTGGGGAAACAGAGAAGACGGTATCTACTGTGAATTTCTTCTGAGGGCTGTAACTTTTACTCATAGTCAATAACTCTCTCACCTTATGGCCGCCATTTAAGAAAAACGATCGAAAGATGGCATCAAGTGATTTTGCAGCATGATAATGCTCGTCCGCATACTGCTAACATTACAAAAGCGGCTATTTAAGAGCTCGGTTGGGAGGTTATTCCACATCCGCCCTATTCTCCCGACCTACTCATTAGCTTTTCATCTTTTTCGCTCTCTATCCAACTACGACGCTGCTCTCTTCAAAATTGGCTTGACGATATCTTCACCTCCAAACCACCGAATTTCTTAGGCGTGGAAACGAAAAACTCACAGAACGTTGGAGGCCAAATCGTAAACAATGCAGGTGTTTATATTATTAAATAGTTTATGAATTTTGATGACTTGAAAAAAAAATTAATAAAAACGCTACAAACTTATGTATCAACCTAGCGGTGTGGGGAAAAAAATCCGCACAAAGTTTGATTTTACTTTATTTTATTTCTAAACAAACCAAGGACTAAAAAAAAATACAGAATTATTAGGCAGAACTTAAATTACAGAAACATCACCATATCGGCCTGCTTTTCGAATTTTTGTTGTTGTTTGACGCAATAAATTTAAAAATGTCGTAGTTGTAGTTCGCCGTAATTCTAATTGAATCCTCTTTTTCAGTTCTTCGCAATTAGAAGCTTCCCAACCTTCAGAATACACTTCTCTCCTTAAATTTCTCCAAAACCTTTCAATGGGTCTTAATTGTGGAACGTTTGGGACATTCCTTTGTTTTGTAATAAATGGTATGTTGAGCTCATTATAAGCAGCGATTACAGTATACGCATAATGCGCTGTGGTCATATCTGGCCAGAAAATATAATTACCACCTGAGTAATATTTTTTGTAAATTTCACCAGACGTGATCTTATACATTGTGTTTCATAGATATTAGCATTGGTGGAGTTGCCAGATTGGGTTATACAGGCTGTCACACAAAAAACGCCGCAAGCTGTAACTCCGTTATTTGTAGTCCGATTTTGGTGAACAAAAAACGAAATGAAATGTCTCCTCAAATACTATAAACTGAATTGGATTTCAATTTTTTTAAGGTCAACTTAAATGTCAAACGATAGTAAATTTTTTTTTCCAAATCTATCCACCATCTATTTTTTTTACTAAATCTGGTAGACATTATTTTTCTGAATTCAATGATGTAATCATAAGTTAATTTTAGTGCTAAACTAATAATAAATAAAAAATAAAAGTTTAACTAAAATAGGTTATGTTTCACAAAATTTTCAAGCGTCGTGCGGTGGAAAACAAAAAAAATCTTTATCAACAAATGTCATTTAAACGTCAGGGTGGTATTTAAATGATATTTGTTGATTAAGATTTTTTTGTTTTCCACGGCACGCTTGAAAATTTTGTGAAACATAACCTATTTTAGTTAAACTTTTATTTTTTATTTATTATTAGTTGAGCACTAAAATTAACTTATGATTACATCATTGAATTGAGAAAAATAATGTCTACCAGATTTAGTAAAAAAAAAAATAGATGGTGCCATTTGGAAAACAAATTGACTATCGTTTAACATTTAAGTTGACCTTGAAAAAAATTGAAATCCAATTCAGTTTATAGTATTTGAGGAGACATTTCATTTAGTTTTTTGTTCACCAAAATCGGACTACAAATAACGGAGTTACAGCTTGCGGCGTTTTTTGTGTGACAGCCTGTATACGCAGAGGAATGACCACGCTAAGAAATTGCTAACCATACCAACACCTTCGTCTGAAACTTTTTGTCTTTTGAAACTTACTTTATTGTCTACTTCTACATTCTTTTTACAATAATATCCTTTATTATTTGCCGTGTCACTACCTTGTAAGCTAAAATATGATTCGTCGTCGAGAATAATTTCTGAACCATTTGAAGGCGAAAATTCATTTTCACTAAGATTTCTTAATTTTTTCTTTTGTTCTTTTTTCTGTTTATCTGCATATTTCGGTGCACATTTACGTATACGATAGGACACAGTGTCCTTTTTAAAATATTGCTGACAAATTTTTTGTCAATTTTATATTTTCGACCCAGTTACTTTACCATGGGAATCCTTCACTAGTACTTCACATTTCTTTTTTTGGCATTTTTCTTGCAATTCTTCCTGAGCCTTTACTTCTTTCTGCAATAATTTTCATCTCAACACGTCTACAGATATCGTATTTTGTCCTTTTTGTTATTCCCATTTGGTAAAAGTGATTTACGGTATATGATTTTTGATTTGTTTGAAGTTGCTTATAAAATTCCGAAATAACATTTTGGCCTTCATTTTCATTTAACTTATTCATTTTCACTATTAATCAACACAAACTGATAATAATGACAAAACTAATACACTGACAGATGTCAGAGAAAAAAACACCAAAAAAACAATTGACAAATCAAAGCCTACCAAAGTTAATGAATTTTCTTATTTGTGCTGATTTTTTGTCCCCACACCCTTAATACATCAATTCGTTTCGCATTATTGGCCACAACGCTTAACAAATTTGGCTAATTTTTCTATTTTTCGTTGATTCTTTTAAAGGTCACTATAACTACGTCCACCTTAAAGTTATCGTGAACAGAATTGGGATGTCGTAAACGGTAAAAGATACAGAGTTGTTTAGTCGTCAGAATGATCAACGATTTAAGAGCAACTATTCTATGAAAAAAAATTCTTTGAAAAAATTGATAATTTTTGCGCTATTCATAAAAACACAAAAAAAAATACGTTTTCGATTTTTGCTTATAACTTGCTTATTTAAAATCATACTCAAAATATTTTTTTGACATTATTAGGACACTTTTTTGAGTAGATTTAAAATTTTACGTATCCTCTTTTGCTTTTGTTATTTTAACATCAACTTTCCTATTTTAAATACAGGTTGTAGTTAGCTGTGACGCTGTGACACCATAAAATAGATTTTTTTTACTTTTTTTTTAAGGCAACCCTAGCTATGGGTTCATTAAAAGGAGATTTTTTCCTCGTTTCATTGATGTATGGGTTGTGAGGTTTATCTTTAAAAATAAGTTAGGTATAGAATATTAATGTATTAATTAACTTTAACCAAAGTGACCATTGAAAAACAAAACACACCATCACATAAATAAAATAGCTGTACTTAATTCTTAGGTAAACACAAAAACACTTATAATCGAAAACGCCATTTTATTTTTTTTTTAATGGCGCAAAAACCATCAAATTTTTAAAGAGTTATTGTCATAGAATAGTTGCTCATAAATCATTGATTATTTTGACTCAGATAACCAACTCTGTATCTCTTACCGTTTACACGATCCCCAGAAGTTCACGATAACTGGGAAACCTTGTATATCTTAAAAACTAAAATATACAAGAATTGTAAATTTAAAAAAAAACTGTTGCAACTTATTTTACTCCTCCAGATAATATTTTTTATATTCACAGTTTTTACATAATCTTCAAATTTATTTTTTGATGAAAATTAAGGTAATGTAATCTATTATAGAACTAGTATTACGTAAGGTTTTAATAGATACTTGTTGCTTTAAAGAGGATTATGGTTTTCTCAACTAAGGGAATACATGTTACACCAAAGCAGTTAAGGGTAAACTAGTTTAATTTAATTAGTTGTGGAGGTTTTGTTTTGGCTATAAAATTTTAACGACCTGTTTTAGAATTACTAACCTTAGAAATTGCAGCCAGACAGGAATTAAACGTTTAAGAAAGTAATCCAAAATAAAAGCAATAGTACTTAAATGTTGAAACTAATTTTAAACCACACCATTTACTTTACAATTAAGGTCAAAGCAACAATACAAAAATGTATGGTAAAAACTATTATTGAATTTAATATAAATAAGCGCAATTGAAAATCACCTTTTTTTAAGTATTTTCTCTGTAGGTGTAAGGATTACCTATTAAAAAACAAATGCAGGACTGTTTTAAATAAATTTAAAATAATTCAACTAAATCAACATAGATAAACGTCGTTGCCAATGACGATCGTTACTATGACTTCGTGTGTGCACATCACATAGATAAAATAAATAATACTGCAACAGATAACGAGACGTGAGTCTTGAAACTGATTTAAGACAAGAAATCCTTCAGAAAACGACACGTGATTTTTAATAAAGTTTGTTTATATTAGCTAATAAAAAATTATCAAGTTGTGAAATTAATTAACTGAATATTTTTTACTTCTTGTTGTTAATAATTTCTTTGGACTTTTATACGAAAGGGCTTATCAGACAAGCATAGAAATTTTGACAAACTGTATATAACCAAACTAGATTAAATGTAACAGTTTCAAAAAATTGTATTTGATTCCAACAATTTTCAAGATAGAATCTATTAAACTCGCAAGTGGTGACCCTTTGGCAACTTGGGATTTCTCATCACGTCATTCTACACAGTTTGTGAAAATTTAAGCCTGACAATAATTTGAAAAAGCAAACTGTTACGTCGTCTAGACTAGAATGTGTTGCAAGCTAAAGGGACGCTTAACCTCTTTAATGCGAATGCGCCATATATAGTTAGTAAAATCAAGTGCGCTTCTTAATTGAATAAACATGTGTTTAAACTTTTAAGAAACACTTTGGTAATTAAACTGGTGTAACCACCAAACGACTTTGGTCATACATTGTGGCTGCTCGTGAATGTGTATGAATTTGTGTGTATCAAAAGTTTAAAGTGCTGTTTGTTCTGTGGTGCTGCTACAGATATTTGGATGGGTTGGAGACCACTGCATTTGCTAATAGGCCATACTATTATTCTTTTACACTCTTTGTCTCAAAATGTTTTGTTTGATACACATTTTGTCATTTAAGAAATGTTCATCGTAATATTGTAAAATTATTTATTACTTCTATTTAATACCAGGGAAGGTCATGATACGTTGTCGCTAGAATTTGATTAAGGCTGTGTTTATTGCATCAAAAATATCAAAATTCGGAAAAATAGGGAAAAAACTGAAAAGCTGAATAATAAAAGTAATTTTTGCGATCGCATTGGCATGAAACCGTCAGAGACAAAATCGAAATTTTTCTATTTACCAATGCGCGCATTCTTTGCAAGGAAAACAGTGCAAAGTTTTTGAAAAAATCTTAAACGGTTCCGGAGAAAAACGCGAATAACGAGGCCCTTGTGAAAACGGTTTTCCTATGTTAAACGACTATGCAAGTCGCATAGATATAATTATACAGATATACTACAACTTCTCAAATCATAGCGTTTATGCAGGGGTTTCGTTTTTGACCTTTTTCTCCGGAACCGTGCAAGATTTTTTCAAAAACTTTGCACCATTCAATTTGCAAAGGATGCAATTTCGATTTTTCTTTGACGGTTTCATGGCCAACGCGATCGCAAAAATGACCTTTATACAGGGTGGTCCACTTTTTAGGAGCAGGACTTTAACAGTCGACAGAAAAACTTATTTTGAAGAGAATATTCCATATCAACATGGATCCATAAACGCTTCATTTTAAAGTTACAGGGTGTTGACATTTTCGAAAAAATAACGATAATGTTTAACCGTTTCTCAACCAGTAGATATATTTAAACCAAATTTGGTATACAGCACCACCTTACAGGTAACCACAATCGGTGAAAATAACAAGTCCTATAAGCGACCAGTGGCGGAGTTGTGGGGGTTCAGTTTCAATAAATTTTATAAAAAACTAGTACGGCGCTGTTCAAAATCAAACTCAAACTTGTTTTTGGGTAGAGCATTTTATTCTAAACAAAACCTGTCTCTTGACTTTTCTTCGTATCTGCCACCGTTTGGCGCGAAATTTAATTTATTTTACTATTTTCGCGGAAAATTTGCTCACAAGTTCGATCTAAAAATATAGCTAATATTCGTAATAAAGAAGTAATTACCGACTTTTGCAGTTTTTAATAACAGAACATACTAATAATAAGGGAAAAGTTCCGCTAAATTAACGATTAAAGAGCATTTACTCTGTAACTTGCAATTTTCTGCTTTTCGCGATATTTTTAGATCGAACTTGTGGGCAAATTTTCGCGAAAATAGTAAAATAAATCAAATTTCGCGCCAAACGGTGGCAGATAAGAAAACTCAAGACACTTTTTGTTTAGAATAAAATGTTCTATCCAAAAACAAGCTCAAGTTTGATTTTAAACAGGTCCGTACTAGTTTTTTTTATAAAATTTATTGAAACTAACCCAAAACTCCGCCACTAGTTGCTTGTGGGACTTGAAATTTTCACCGATTGTGGTTACCGTTACCTATAAGGTAGTGCTCTATACCAAATTTGGTTTAAATATATCTACTGGTTGAGAAACGGTTAAACATTATCGTTATTTTTTCGAACATTTCAACACCCTGTATCTTTAAAATGAAGCGTTTTTGGACCCATGTTGATATGGAATATTCGCTTCAAAATAAGTCCTGCTACTAAAGAGTGGACCACCCGGTATACCAATTTTTTACTTTGTCCCCTATTTTTTCGAAGAAAATGGACAGTGGCACGTATAACTCTGGAAAACATTTAGTTTTGATGTTCTTGATGCAATAAACACAGCCTTAATCAAATTCTAGCGGCAACGTATCGTGACCTTCCCTTGTTAGGCGAATGTTCAAATTTTGTTGCACCGTCTCTATGGAACAAATATCTCCCTCTGCGCCCAATATGCTACGCCTGTGTTTGTAATTCGAACAATCACTGTAAAGACCTGTAATCATACACTTGTTAAGTATATGTTTTAATTTAATAGCAGTGTGTTCTCATTACATACGGCGCCTACTTGAAATTTAATATTATTTGTTTCTGGAAACCATTACAAACAAAATCGGTTACTCTTTATTCTCACTTAATTCGGAATCTTAGTACACTCCCACTTTGTCAGGGCTTTTGTTACAATGTTGGAATTGTCGTTATATACTGTTACTGGTACCTTACACAATTCTCCAACTGTTTATAAACTTATATCATTTACAACTTTCAAGGGAACAAGATAACAGAGCTACGGTACTAAGACTGGAAAACACGAACTGTTTGAAACGTGAGGGTTTTTATAACCTTATTAAACATATTGTTTCAAATAAAAGCATTCGAACTAGGTTTTTTTTTGCAGATGTGCTTTTAATAAAAAACATACTTTATTATGGATTCTGTGTTGGCTGTTTTTCTAGTAGTAAAATATATCTATGTACTAAAAATTGTCCTGTAGTTCAGTTTTTTTGTGTCGGTAGGTTGTGCGAAATAAACAAACGGCTGGGCATGATAATTTTTACGAGGTTATATTTCAAAGGTCCTGCGAAACAACGCCATTTCATTGGTGTTCACGTTAAAAATCAAAATTATAAATCTTTCATGTCGAATCGACACAATATGTACAGGTAACATCTAATTATCAATTGCTAACTTATCCCAAAATATATTTTTAAGCAACAATCAGTTGAACTGTTATCTCGATTTAGTTTTAATCTTTTATTTAATAAAGTTTTTGAAAATATCTTAATTTTGTTTGATACATTTCCAGGTAATTAAAGACTTTAATTTTAAATCACTCTGTGACGAATGTATAAATTTAAATTAACTAAAATGTTTGTAATATTAAGCATTTATTTTAGTAATAATAATAATAATAAAAATATTAATAAAAATAATAATATCTAATAATAATAATAGTAATAATAATAAATAAAATAATCCAATTTTTCCCATCATTGTTTAAGTCTTGCAGTACCATAGCTTTACGTCTCTTAATTAGCAGTTATTTTTATTACAACTTTAAAAATTGAGTTTTTTTTTTTTTAATTAAACGAAACCTATCTACAACTTGAACCAAAGTCAAACACACACCCTTGTATAACAACTTTTTTTAATACTTTCGAATATTTTTTAACGTCATACAATAATCACTATCTATTAGAATAGCTACATTTAACAAAACTGCATTGGATTATATTAAATAAAATAAAATAAAATAATTTTTATTTTGCAATATATTTCTTCTTTTAATTTTTTGTACTACCAAATATCTTTTCGAAAATTGCAAATTTTTTTAAACATATTTACCAATTTTATTGCAACCGATAATAAAATCGGCAAATAAAATTAAAATAACTTTACTAAGTAAAAAAGTGTTGGTAATGAAAAACGCCACCTGATTTAAAAGTTAGTAACTGTTTAATTCTATTTCTGTCCAATAAAAAAATTGTGTAGGTACAGATAAAAATCTTAGTTTAGATATGAAATTTTCTAATAAAATATTTTTTGTAGGTTGTGTAAAATGATTTTATAGCATATTTTTATGCATTTTTATGTTTCCCTGTTATTAATAGTTTTTAAAATTATGTTTACTATGGAAGAAGATCATTTTAATTTTTTGGCAGAAGCAAGTGCGCGTTTTAAATGAAATGCTATTTACAACAAATCAATTTAATTAATTTATTAAAATTTTTTAAATTGACTTACATATTTTAGTGTATAATTACTTTATAAAATCTTGGAACTGTTCTGGAAATGAGTTATCATTATTATTTATACAACACATCAATCATTGACTTAAAACTGACAGAATCAAATCCCCGTCTGTACAAATTTGTAATCCGTTTCTACATTATAATTTAATTGATTAATACCTACAATATTTTAATGACGACAAATTTATTATCAACAATTAAAGTCTACGATGAAATAATGCAGGTTGTATACATATATTATTTATACTGTCAAGTATAAGTATGTAATAAGCAAGTTTCATATATCTATTGTTTAAAATAGCAGTTCTCATAAAACACAGAATAAAATTAATAAAGCAACTGAATTTACATAAATAATTTAATATCAAAATCATCATGACTATTATCTATTACCAGAGTTTTAATTTTTTTTTAAATCATTGTGGAAAATATTTTTAATATTTACTCAAGTATGTCACATATAACAACATAGAGTGTTAAATATGGTTTTGATTAGGTAATTTATGCTTGTAAGAGACCGGCGCGGCTGTCAGGTATTAACGCTAT
This sequence comes from Elmis aenea, assembly GCA_947652605.1. Classification (NCBI taxonomy): domain Eukaryota; kingdom Metazoa; phylum Arthropoda; class Insecta; order Coleoptera; family Elmidae; genus Elmis; species Elmis aenea. The sequence goes on from OX393577.1 coordinate 38,275,023, forward strand.
GTTCTCGTGTTTAAACTCTACGTTCACATGTAAGCGTTTGGGCGTAAATTTCATCATAAAGGATTTTGCAACCCATTAAAAATTACAATTACAAACAACTTTCACCGACCTTTAACCCTATCCTCGTTCGCTTGGTCAATAATAAAGGGTCCAGGTTAAAGGTTGGTTAAGGTTTTCTGTTTTTCAAATGCATAGGATAAATGAAATGTAGGCCATAAATGTGTAATGGGTTTCAACCTTCATAAATACTTTTACGCACAAACGCTTACAAGTGAACACAGCGTTCATATGACACCCACGCCGGTCTCTTACAAGCATAAATTACCACTTTGTTATTATAAGAGTTACATGGTCAGTTAAAGTAGCAAAGTTGGGCAGAATTTCAAGACGAATTTAATGCTGCTTTGAGATTTGACCTACCTCTTTAACTATTTTAAATTTAAAAAAAAAACTAAAAACAAATTATTTTTTCACCGGTAATTTTTCCATAGCCACTTACGTTAAAATCAATCTGTGAAATGATTCCTGTAGATATATTTACGAAGAACTAGAAAAAAATATCTAAAAAGGCTTGGCAAACTTGATTTTTTAAATATAAGCCGAACTTGACTTTTATAAAAGGCAACCATAGTTGGTTATGGGTTCATTAAAAAAACTTGTCTTGGGTTTATCTTGAAAACTTTTCCATTTGATGCATACTTTTTGAATGGCGCTGTATAAATATATTACAGCGTCGGAAAATCAATAATTGTATACCACAGACGTAAAAACTCACTTCACCAATTATCGTGCTTGTTGAGTAACTAATAAATTGCAATTTTGTTTTACTAAAATAACATTTGTACAAAAAATATTTCCGCTGACTCACCACATTAAACAAACTTTTTAATCGTTTCACGATTTCAGGCCAACTACTAAATTCAACAGTTAGTGTGCCTTTCAAACTTGAATAAATAATCGTTTCGTAAAATAAATTTGATAGACAAATAATCACATACTTACCTTGAATACCATCATGTTCGAAATAAATATGTACTGCGGTATTAAAAATAAAATGCTACAAATTTAGCAAATTGTATCTCATGTTACAACTATGCCAGGTGTAAAAATGTGTCTAGATATACTGAATTTGAACGAAAATTTAAACAAACAAACATTTCATATGATATGTGTATAAAAACCAAACCATGGACTACACGTCTATATCCTTTTCAGTTTGATCAATGTGTATATTTTTACATAATTAAAAAAATATAAAAATTTTAGTGATGCCTATTCTTTAAAATACAAATTATTTTTTCTTACACTTACTTCACTAAACTAGCAACATATTTATATATTTTTAAGATCCTGTATAGAAATTCATGTCTAATAAAAAATGCTTCATTCAAAGAACCACAAAATCCAATATTTTTGATAAACACTAAATTAGCAATATTTAAAGCCTATGAAAGTAGCCACAACGTCTATTACAATTTAAAATAATGTTTGACTTACGTTAATTAACATAATATCATACTAAACTCGAGTTGCGCAGGTCACAGCATAGTTATTAATAGCATTAGTTTAAGCAAAAAATTATTAAAAGCTTATAAAGAATTCAGAAAAATTAAGTTGAATTAAGAGTTGTTACTACATTCAAAAATGTAAAAATATACAAAGTGTTATTAGATAGACTCTAGTCATTTTCAGCAAAACCGGAAACTATGTAAAATGTAGATGTTATGTATTTATGTTAAGGTGTTGGGGTGTTATTTGAACACTGTTACCCAAGATCGTTTATTATATAAACACTAGCCCGTAGCCCGTCCTAGGACGGGTATATTGTATATCTTAAATTTAAACTATTACTTTTTATAGTAACATAACCTTTTATAATAACATAACCTCAAACCCTGATAGACGTCAAAACTGACAAATTTATTTTGTAGCTATTTTCATGCGTTATTTTGTAGTTATTTTCATGCGTTCCAGAGTCACAGAGTCACCCTGGACTTTTATATATATTTACTAGCACGTAACCCGTCCTAGGACGGGAATATTGTATATCTTAAATACATACACCACGGGTACCTTGTTCCAGTAGCGTAGCAAGGGGAGCGGCGGGGGGCGGTCCGCCCCGGGCGGCACTTTTTTTTGGGGCGGCACTTTTAGTCTACCCAAATGGGGTAAAAATTAAAATCTCAAGATAATGAAGGAACAGTAGATATAATAATCAGTAGGTACCGGCACTGGCGCTATTAAATTCATAAAAATTAATTTAAAAAAAGCAATTCTTACCGAAGTTAGAGGATAAAACGGGCTACTTGACCTTGCTTCACTGATAACCCGCTCCCTTGTAACGACAGAAATTCCAGTTTCTAATAAAATTTACAATACGGTACCAACCATTCAATAAAATTTCAAACAATTCATTTATTTCAGGCATTAAATTCCATGCAGTCTTAAACTCTATTGTAACAGGGATTTTTCACCCTTATTAAAAATAATTTCGTGGGAGTGGGGGCGATCTGATTAAAGAAATCAGAGAAGGTTCTACTGTAAAACTGTAATTTTGGAAGATGATAAAGTATTCTCCATTATCTAGCTTTGCTTTAAAACACGTTTGAACATCTAAAATTTAAAATAAAATCGCCTGCGGCGCATTCTGTTTCTCCCCCCACTTTTTTATGTCTGCTTGTTTTTGACAAAAATCAAAAGTTAGTAACCCTTTTTTATAGGGGCGGCAAATTCAGGGACCGCCCCGGGCGGCACAACCTCTAGCTACGCCACTGCCTTGTTCATGTTGTCATCGGAATTGCCAACCTTACATCACAGAGTTGCTAATGCACTACAGTAGATATTTTTAAATAAGGATTTACGCACATTAAATACTTTTTGTTTAAATTTGCAACTAAAATAAAAGTGCGGTGAATCTGATTTAATATCGATATGACAGTTTATGCAGTTTGGTAAACACAACAATTAAACATTTACAGTAAAACAACAAAATTCAAAGTGATCTTATTTTTTAAAGTTTTTTCTCTTTTACTATATTATTCATTATTTAACAGGTAAATATTTATCCACAGCATATAAGATGTAATGAAAGACGTGGTCCATTCTTAAATATTTTATTGAAGTCTGGATCATGGATATGACGTTTAGTAACTTTTTAATTGCAAAAATCACTTGTTTACGAAACCTTGGGAAGATTAATAAAATTTTTACAAAAATAGTCATATCTTGGTTATTTTTTGCAATACATATAAATATAAATTTTGATCAGATTAAAAAATACTGCATCGTGCATCATATAAAGAAAGTCATGGCCTACTAGACTTTCGATTTAAAAAAATATAAGTATACTTCATCTTAAAAACCAAGGTCTTAAAAGATTTTAATTTGTTTTTAAACCTCATAATATCATGCGGTCACGGGAGTACCGACAAGCTGTATATTTTTGAAATACTCCTGCCAAAAATTAAAAAAAAAAGGCTTTACCCAAAACAATTCATTTTATATTCTGGTACAGTACAATTTTTGTAGCGTTTATCGTTCTTCAAAAATGTAAATAGTTACACGTAATACCACTGGGGTCACCAGTGACCCCTGATACTAAGCGTGGTGCTTTGGGTTTAGAACGTTTTTTTTTTTGTTGTTGCTTTATTGGTCTGCTGATATTAGCAGGACTTTATAAATATCATTACAAATTTGTGGAATGTTGGAGATGGACGTCTTATATTTAATAAATGAAACAGGTACACTTCAATTTCTTAACGCCTGCGTTTCGATAATTCTGAAGCAAGAAAAAAAATTGAGACGCAGATAAACTGGCACTGATTTGAACCCTTTTTTTATTATGACTGCTTTCCAAGGTACATACCTTCCGGGAACAGGACAATTACCCCCTGGACAACAACCCCCTGACAATAACCCCCGTACAAATAATCCTCGGACAAATAACCCCCGGACAAATAAGCCGCCGTGTAAAAACCCCCCGGACAATTAACCCACGTGCAAAAAAAATCTAACGCCTAACTTGAAATATCGGTAGATTATAATTGTCGCAAAGTATAGTGTTAAAGTTGCAAAAAATAAGGCATAATAACAATTTAATCTTCTTCTGGTGTTGTCTCTGAACGCACAATTTTTCACTGTTATGGCCATCATGCAGCGATTTAGAATTACGTTAACATCATAGGATTAAAATTAAAATTAGTAAACTTGTATACATTATGGTAAAATATTTGTATTTAAATAAATAACTTACATTTGTGAATTATTCTAGTATTGACACATCGTGCGTGTCAAAACTATTGCCAAAGTGAAATTGAAAACTGCACGGGGGTTTAATTTTCTGGGTGTTTTTTTTACACGGATGGTTATTTGTGCGGAAATTATTTGTCCGGGGGTTATTTGTACGGGGGTTTATTGTCTGGGTGTTCTTGTCAGGGAGTTATTGTCCAGGAGGTACTTGTCCTAGAGCCATACATTCTCTATGAGAACATAACGGTTGACAAACAGCTGCCAAGTTTTCGAGGTAGGTGTCCTTCAGTTAATACATACTATCAAAGCCAGGAAAATATGGCACAAACATTTGGGCAAATCTCATACGTTTACAAATGCCAGATATAAGCCCGATTGCATAAAATTTGAACTTCGAATTAACCCCGGGATTAAACTACGTTAACCCTAGAACTAGACGAATTCGCAGCATAGCTGACGCAAATATTGCCTAGTTTTAGCGATTAACTTGTATTTTAACACCGGTGTTACTTTGTGCAATCGGGCCTTGCAGTGGTAAATCAGGTGAGCAGCGTAAACGGAACAAAGGCAAACGAGTCGTTTTAGAAATGAAAGAGAAGTTAGACAAATCAGAGAGTAACGTGGCCACTCATAATTTTTTTACAGGTCTCGAAATTGCAGGAGATAAGAGAAAGAAGAATCTATCATTGCTAGGTGCAGTAAAGAAAAAACAGGCCAGAGCTCCCTAAAGAATTAGTAAATTCACGTTAAAGAGACTTACATTCAACTAAACTTGGCTATCAAGACGACGCTATATTAGTGTCTTATTGTCCAGAAAAGGTAAACAACTACACACGAAACTGGTGAGATTTCTGAAGAAGAAACCACAAATAATTGACTATAATAAATCAAAATCAGGTGTAGATCCCATAGACAAGCTTATTCGAACATATACCTACCGTGAAGAGACAACCACGAATATGGCCTGTTGCAGTTTCTTTATATTATTATAAATAATATAAGTGCGTTAACGCCTACATTATATGGTGTCACCTAAATAAAAACTGGTAAGCAAAAAAGAGCTACAAATGGCGACAGTTCTTTATCCAGCAAGGAAAACAACCAGCGGCTACCGAAACAAGAACCATCAACTTCACAGAGGCAGTTAGAACAACCACAAAAACTGAAACGTGTAGATATTGGGATTGTCTAAGAAATTTAGATAGAAAGCGTTCAAACAGATTTAACCATTGCAGTCGTTTCCTGTGTTAAAACCACCAGACTTTTACTTGTTCGGCATGCAAACGTAGCATAAACGTAGAATAGTTTTTTAAATTGTTATTATTACTTCAATATCAATTACTGGTAAATATTTATAAGTATTTGATACTACCATACGTGGTTTAAACAATGTGTTGGTGCACACGGAATAAAGTCTAAATTATCATGATTCGATACAGTAAAGAGCTTTGAGGTCAATAATGAGTGGTAAAACGTGTCATAAAAAATACGGTATTATGAGAGTTAAATTCAGCATACAAATTTTTATAAATAAAGAAGATATAGGTAGTACATTTTCAAAAACGTCGAAATTTCACTTTTCGTCTACAGTTGCAAAATAGAAAGTGATATAAAGGATCTGGTAACACAAGCGTGTGTATCTAAAAAAAAAAAACACGAGACCGATAACGTAATTTCGCCAACTAATGTTTACCCCGTAAAACATTCAAATGTGGTCTACCTTGTACATCAATAATAAATACCTACTCTATTATTTTTTGATTACGTTTTACGTTTGGCTGTATAAATCAGCGCTGCTTAAACTTTTTTCATTCATGACCCCATTTTTCATCACGAGATTTTTCGCGACCCCATGTATTAAATATGAAATAAAACATAAATCATCCATTTTTTGTTCAACAATATACTTATAAAAAGAGTAGTTATTTGTCAAAAAGTAGTTTTAGGATTTGTTTTTTAGTACAAAAATTAACCAAAGTAAATGTTTCAAGTACAAAAATAAAACAAAGTAAAAAAAATAAACCAAAATGGAGTCGCGACCGATAGTTTAAGAAGCGCTGGTAAAAATCAGTGCTGTCACTTTTTTTTTAGTTTACATGTTATAAGGCTACCAAAGTTTAGGAACGAATTTTGTAAATACATCACTCATATTTTTTTAGAAATGAAAAAAATATATTACAATCTAGTTTTTGTCTGCATATAATTTACAAACATTGTTCAACAAATTTTTTCAATTCGAATTGATTACAAGTATACCTACCCATAAAGTTATCACAATAGTCTATTAAAAAGGTCGCTGGCGTTATTCATAACCATGAATTATTTAAAAAAATATATTAATTAACATTTGGTTAAATACTTAGTAACGGTCACTTACAGAATCATTCTAATATCTCGACTTTACTGACTTCTGGAAGCACCTCACTGACGACTATATAAAAACTGTAAATTTGCTAATTGATATTTGTTTCGACCAAAAATGTAAACAGTTGTATTTGTCAATTAAATTACAAAATTATGTGTAATTACCTACATATACATACATTCGCAGCAGGCATTTTGAAAGTTTATCCCCTATTACATTCTACGCGCTGCTTGTAATTCGTTATACGTATCCTATAACCCACACTTGGAATATAAACAACTGTATTAAAAATGCCGTGTCGAGCGCTATATTCGTACAATTAAAGCGAACTCTAAAAAAAAAGGGAATTTGACAACTGTTTCGCTTGTTTAATTTTTGTATGAGTTTTAAAGTGACAACTACAGTAAACGAGATTTTAGCTGTGGGCGGTTCATGAACTTTAAATTCAGATTTTTTTACAAAACAATTTATATTAGGTGAAATACTGCATGAATCTAGCCTACACCGTATTTAACGAAAGGCAAAAGCAGGAGTAGGCAACACAGTGTAAAAAAATTATTGATTCATGCACTACCAGAGCCGCAACGTACTGGTGTGCAGGTTGTGTCCCGCACAAAGGCGCCTGCTTAAGAGGGACGCCAAATTCATAAAGTAAAACTATGCTACATAGAATGCTCGACTTAAGACGTTTGTGCAGTTTAAAAAACACAGTAAAGATTTTAAAGTTATACACGACATAAGCAAATTAAAAGAAAGAAGCGACGAGGATTTATTAAAATGATTAATGATCGTATTAATTTTTTAACCCGGCGCATTCACCAGAATTTCAACTCTGAGGGACAGAATAACGTATATTTACGGGTTTGACAATAGCAACATGTTATTGCACAACGTATATTTAGGGGTTTGACAGTAAAAGAGTTAAAGTTACCAACTCACTCAAGCTACTAAAATGATCCAGCAAGCTACCGGTAGTTCGCGATTAGGGATTGTAATACTGGTAAATCGGTTTACCGGTAAATCGCAAAAAATGCTCTTCAAATTTTACCGGTAATTTGCCAGTTTTTTACCGGTAATTCCGGTAATTTTACAATATCTTTCTAATCATGATAAAAATCTAAATCAAATAATCGAAAAAAAATTGACGTATTTTCAAAGAGAAAAAATAAGGGTAAATAATACAAATGGCATATGACCTAACCTGACCAACAAGTGCAGAATCCGAAAGAGCTTTTTCCGCGGCTGGATTATTTTTTACAAAAATTAGGTCGCAATTAGGAGACGATAGTTTAGATAAATTATGTTTTCTACGTGCTTATTTTTTAAGAAAACTTTAAAATAAAAAATATTGTTAATAGTTTGACAACATATTTTATGTTATATCATTTTATATTTTATGTTCAGAATAGTTTAATTTTCATGTGTTTTTCGTAATGCTGGATTACATTTTTTGTGATATTTTTATTTTATATACTATACATATTGTCATTTTATATTGTATTATATTAATATTACATAAAAAAATATTACGTTGATGGCTGTTAACTAATATATTGTATGAAACTGATTGGGATAGTTTATCTCAATCAGTTCCATAATAAATAAATGTATATAAATATATTTATTTTTAATATGGTTTTCGGAGTTTATCCGGGTAATATTTAAATTGGCTCGACGTTTCGGCAAGCTCTCACTATAGGGGAGACGCGAATAAACTCTGAAAACTATATTAAAAATTTTAGTAACCGCAAAAATCTAAAAAGAAACAATATAATATAAATATATATGAATATAATAATATGGTTTACCGGTAAATTACCGGTTTTGATTGACAGTTTTACCGAATTACCGGTAATTCAAAAAGTCGGTAAATTTACAATCCCTATTCGCGATCAACCGCGTTGCCTACCTCTGAGCAAAAGCACGGTCGAGTTTGCAAGCGGCTGAAAATTGAACATTTTTTTTAAGTTACGTTGTTGATGGTGACCCGTACCGTCAGAACAAGGACTGAACGGTTCTAAAACACGATTTCTATAATAAACGAAAACTTGGCTTCGGTGTTAACGTTACGAAATGCTATCCTTCGTACTTCGTAACGCACAATCTTCAGCTCTGAAACAATCTCTACCCTCGGCGTATCAAGTAAATCTCTTTGTTGATACTGAATTCGTCCAAAAATTATTGTCAAACCTTGATTTTGCTTTAAAGACGTAAAATGGATAGCAATGAATTGCGCTAGATCGTTTAAAACATATATCTTAGATTATTGGCGTGCAATTGTTTATCAAGAACTGCACATGAAATCACGGTTCAGTCGAGTGAGTCGTGGGAATTTCGACATAAATCCGGAACAATAACCTCCACGCATATTTGAGTTGGTCGGAATTCGCTTAGGTACCTACTATACAGTCAACGGGTCAGTGCAAATGACGACTCCATCATTTAGCAGAAATTTCTCATTTGCTCTGATACAAATTAAATGTACCGTGTAGGTTAATTTGGTTTTAAATAAACAGATTAAAAAAAGTTTGTTTTGAACTTATTAAACGTATGACTGAAAAGATACTTTTGTGATTTCAAACTATAATACTTTGGTAAGTTTATTTCACAAATATATTAAAAACTTTATTTCGAATTTTTTACTAGAGACAAAAGACAAAACCTCAAAATAAAAGTATAAACTTGTATATTATTAAAAAGGTTTATGTCAAAGTAGTTGTAGTTTTAATTTTAGAAAAATACCTTTTTTTATTTGATTCGGAATCTAAGCAATTCATTTACAAGTTTGCCATTGACATTTTAACATAGTTATGTTGTACATATAAGGCGCATCAAATAGGTGGAACACCTTTGAGATCTCGTAAATGGTAAGCTATACAAAGTCGGTTCGATAAAACATTTTGCTTCTATTTTAGAAAACTGCTCAGCGCTTGGTTCATGTTTTGAAAAAAATGCATATCTTGCTAGGTACAGACAAAAAAATCATTAATCACATCTTAGAATAATACATATCTTCATTACAGTTATAATTAAAAGAAAAATTTAAGATATTTATACATGTTGTAAAATTGGCGATATTTAATTACTTTGTGAAATTAATGACAACGATTCTTTTTGCTAAATAGAAACTATAGTTGCCTCTGAGACAATTTTTTTTTTAATTTTTAAAAATTCATAGATTTGCATGTCATGTTTATATACACAGGGTTTCACTTTTCCATTTGGCACTATTGCTATCTCCGTAAATAATGAAAATACGGGGTTGGTTAAATGGGAATAAAGTTTGCTATTTAGGGGTATATTTTGAACAAGATCCATGGCTTGCGTGATATAACGAAAAAAACAAAATCGACCAAATTTCTAACCTCAAATATCTCGGCTATTGTTACCAATACACAAAAATGCCAAAATAAAAAATCACCTAGTTTTTTTTAGCTATAAGTCGATTATAGTCAAATATTTATTTATAAACTACCGTGCGAGATATTTAATGAAACATTCTTTTTTTTATGGCAGTCGTAGTAGGTGACGACTTAGATATGAAGATTATTTTTTCCCTTCACAATTATACAGGGTGAGTCACGACGAACGCCACGGAGTTTTATGACCAAACGGTAGGTATATATTTTCAAACTTTTGTCGCTGTTAGATTATGCAAGTCAATAAAGGCTACATTTTAAAAATATTTTCATACATACAGGGTGCTCCAAAAAAGAGTGGCATATCAAAGTTATACTTTTTCTTATGGAACACCCTGTATATTTTTACATTTTTGGATTCTTTAAATTTACTTCAAAAAACGTATAAGGTTATATGGGTCTAAAGTCAACCGTTTTCGTGAAAATTGCATTTTAATGAACTACAGTACTTTCAAAAATTTTCAACATTTAAAAACTTTGAGAAGTCTGAAGAAATTCGCTTGGAGATAAAATTGGCAATAGATTATGTAACACTTTGCACCACCTACATTTTTAAAATATTATACAGGGCGTTTTTAAAAATTTCTAAAATTGACAAGTGTTGTTTATGCAAAGAACGCCTCAATTGTTTAATCACGACACCAAGGCCTACTATGGTGAAACCTTACTTTTGCAAATTTTTATATTTTCCCTATGTTAAATATACTGGTACTTTACATGGTTGAAAAGCTTTTATTTCGGAGATTTGAAAAATGCAATAATCCAATATGGCGTCCATAAGAAAAACAAAAGTTGAGTATGACCGCGCGAAACATAGTAGGTCTAGAATGTTTTTAATGTCATTTTTAAAATCCTTATTAGTTACTACTCCGATCCTGAACATTTGGCGCAAAAATCTTTTCAAATAAAGAAATAAAGGTAATATGGAGGTTTTAAGAAAATATACATTTTTCGTTTTTATGGTGGTACTACGTAACAGGATGAATTATTGAAAATGTAAAACTGGATTATTGTTACGCATGTAATTGCGCAACTTTTTCCCCATTTAACCGATTTTGTATTTCTAATGGTTTTCTGAGATACCCATGTACTTCATTTTAAACTGGACACCCTGTATACCGTTTGGCCATAAAACTCCGTGGCGTCCGTCGTGACTCACCCTGTATAGGAGTAATATTTCATATGTCTATTTTCAAAAATAAGCAAAATAACTTCAAAAAATGGAAAATCCAAATTGCAAATCAACGTTGCCATGAAAAAATCAATAACCGACTCCATAGTTTTATTTCGACCCTTGCTTGTCTATCTGTCACTCTTTAGAAGGTGACATTAAAACAAATGTAATGTGATATTTACGGAGATATTAACAATAGTGCCACATGGAAAAGTGAAACACCCTGTCTATAATTGTATATTTATATTTTATATACAGGAAAAAGCTTTTGGGAACTAGTGTGCCATAAAAAACCCACACCAACAGTATCATGATATTTTAGTAAAGTATAAATAAAGTAACAAATAATAACAAAACAGCAAATGATACATTATTAATAACTGTGTATCGTTTTGATTATTTTTTTGTCACCATTTATTAAAAAGTAAGTAGATTAACAAAAAATCCTTAATTTTTATTCTTATAATCTTTAATAAATGTTGGTTTTTCGACAAAATCAAATGTGCCTTGGATATAAAAATGGCAAAGTTTTTCTAAATAGATCTCTTAAATAAATATATTATGTCCCATTAGATTAACTTGGCCTTACGAGCCTCTTATTTCAAATAGCTGGTGGAAAACTATTAATTAGGTTTTTTAAATTTGAAAGATTTTTTGCTCAAAACTTAACTTCGTTATAATGTTTTCATTAGTATTGCGCAACCATTTTTATTTTAAGGGTGATATCAGTAACTTATTGTAAACTTTAAATTCTATTTAACTTGTGAGGTATGAGAAATAAATTCAACCGTAGCAATTTTTAATGTTTGCCGCATTTATGGTGACGACCTCTAAGTATGTTTACGCGGATTCGTCTATAAACATGCATGGCACGTATGATTACCCATTAACAAGATTACACCCTCGGAAGAAAATTTCACTGTGCTGACAATAGGCGGTAAATAAATTTTTAGCGTAAACGTGTAGTTGGTTCGGCTTCATCTCTAATTTTGTAATGAAAAGGTTCTTCCAGAATAGATATATTACCCTGATTAACTTGTTTTTTCACTCATACATTCACACTGAACTAAAGGATGATTTTTTTTCGTTATCTTAATGCCAAAACTTGTATTTTTATTATTTAATAATATTTCATTCTGTTCATCTACACTAATATTTTATATTTAAAGTAAAGAATTGTTAAATATTAAACGTAGGGGATCTCATTACCAGAAATATATAAATTTAAAAAATATTATTTATGCTGTCAAAATAGAAATCAACAACGATTTCGGGCCAAAACTTTAAGAACAATAAGGAACGCACCATAGTATGTTACTAATGAAGTTATACAGCGAGATCTACATATGTGCTCAGTGCAAAATGTGATCCAAAGTTTTAGTGCAAAATATCAAGAAAGATTGTCTCATCATCCTAACCTAAAAGCAGCAAAGTTATTAGTGAACACTGGACAAACTAAAGGACAAAAGAGGCATAAACCTCTAGACTTGCCTAATCATTTTAAGTAGAAATTTAACCTATGTTGCCAATAATAAATTAATTTAAGTAAATTTAAACGGATAGTTGCCACTGGGCAAGCTTATCCTTCACGTTAAATTAAAGCCACAGCAATTTACTTATTGTTCATAAAGAATAGGAGTAGATTGTAAATTAATCATAGATGTTATTAACATATTTTTTTTTTTAAATCGTGTCAAAATATGTAAAACTGCTTAGTTTTTAAATAATATGAACCACGAGATTTTTTTGTCAACATTTAAAAGTATTGAATAATTATAAGATATTAAAGCAATGCTTAATATACAGGGTGATTCAGTTTGACGGTCACACCCCTATAACTTTGTTATTTTAAGAGGAAACCCCCATAAAGGTCTCTTAACACACATCAGTCACGGCGCGTCTCCGATCCGTCACCATTTTGTCTCAGTCATACCCACGATGCCTATTCACACACGTCAGTCAGGCGTCAGGCAATATCGGTAAGAAGAAATAGCAAGTTTGACTGTCAGGCGCCGGGACTGTGACCGACGGACTGACGAGATATTCGTGACTGCGCCGGACGAGTGTAGATGAATCAACTTAAATTACAAGAAAGAATATTTTTTATGACTGACGGTTGACGGATCAGAGACGCGCCGTGACTGGTGTGTGTGAAGAGACCTTAAACCTTATATGTTTCTACATCTTGGTAAATTCTCTGTCGACGAAAAATCATTATTTAGGGCTAAATCATGTACTAATACACATTCATCAACTATGTATTAATTCAAAGGTTTGTTCCATCATACAATCTTGTACTAATTTATGAACTAATACATAAACTGGCTTATCCACATGCGTCAACTATGAACTAATAAATGTATTAGTCGCTGTCCGAACCCCTTAACGCTTTAATGACATTTGTGTCTATTGGGTTCATAGAAATGTATGCATTGCAAGTGTAAAAAATTTAATAAATCATTACTACATGAGACTGGAAGGACAAGCATAGCTACCAGAGGCCACGATAGTAGTAAACAACGCATGCGTGCAAAAATCCCAGTGCCTGTTCTTGCCTTCGTTCATGTACTGCTTTTATCGTCCAAAAACTAGTTCATGAATTGATTCTACGACTGCTAGATCAGCCGGCTAACCGTCCGATGAACTAACTATCTCTGCTGAAACGCGATATTAATACTGTTCAGAATCCCTGAGAGTCCATCGGATTGTTTATAGTCTTGCCGGAACAAAGCTATTGTCCATATTCCGTCTTAAACACACTTATTTACTTTCCTTAAATTATAATCAGTAGGTAGTTGACACTGAAACTACGTAGATGGACTTTTATTACAGCTAGTCTAAAACCAAAAATCTGAATAAAATTAATTATCTTGAACTTTAGCTGAACTCAAAGCAATAGTTTTTTAACAATAAATATTTTAAATTACAATATTCAAAAGGTTGTTTGATTTTCGATAGTACGATAATTATTGTGTTAGCAGTAATTTTGCAGTAAGGCGTATTTCTATGACACACACAAAAACTACTTGCCAAACTTCGTTGAATTTAAGAGAATATCGCTCATTCAGCATATTTCGTATATTTACACTGCTTATTCGATTATTGAAAATCACTGTGTCGTCACACACTTAAAATATTATGACAAAATAAATCACTACGTCCTAAAATTCAATTTTCTTGTGGATAATGCATTTTAGATTTATTGGTATTGCATACTTAAAGTTGTGAACTATCGTCAAAGAAGATGTTTATATACAAATAATGTACAAAATAACTTTGGAACATGAAATTTACTAACTGTTGAAAGATAACAATATTTTTGTACGCACTTTTTCTTATTTTTCAATTTTATTTTCCTTGTGTTATACGCACATCTTAAAGGTGCGTGTTCACGTGAGAGTAAACAACTCTCGATAGCAGCGTTCCCAAGGATACAGCCAATCGCGAGTTACTCTCAGGTTGTATCCTTGGCGAAGCTGCTATCGAGAGTAGTTTACTCTCACGTGGACAGGCACCATAACAATGTAAAACTATAATTACCGGAAACGTTCGCGGAGAGTTCGGAAATAGTTCAGAACCAAAACATCTGCATTAAAAGGGCGGAGTTATACCACGAATTTTGCCGAATACGCTCGAGCCACTAAAGTTGAAATATTTTTGACATCCACGAACGTCAGTTTCAATGCCGAGACGTTGTTTTGGTCTGAACTATTTCCGAATATGTTCTGTGGTTCCGAACTGTCTCCGCAAACGAAACTATTGTAGTATAAAAATGGAGGTCGAAGAGATAGTACGTTTATTGTTTTATTACATTTATCATCGTAAAAAAGGAAAATGTAAATACTGAGACTTTTGACGCGTAGCGCGATATCGAGTCGCGGCGCTGTCGCTACTCAAAATCCTGTCGCGCGCGGTAAGCGAGTCACGTCGCGTCATTGAGCGTTGCACCATTATAAAATGTAAAGAAACTCTGGCCGCGCGCGACCAGTCGCGCCAGTGGGTTATGGCTCTAAGTTACAAACAAGTTAGTAGAAAAATGATATTTTTATTTAATCTCATTTTTTAATCATAAACAACTTATTTTTAAACTCTTAAAATAAGATCACTTTACTGTTACAAAAATTTCTAAAATTGCTAAAATCTAGTGTCATATAAACTTTCCTTGAACTGTTTTTCACCTTAATATTAGTTCTAGGGCTAGGCCATGCACCAAGTTTTATCATAATTAAAAATTTTTGAGAAATCGATAATAAAAAACTTTTTCATTTGTTGCAGTATTAAAATTACTTCAAAAATAAAAATTGAAATTGTAAATGCAAATTTCGTTTTAAGTTATATTTTTGAGTTTTTAACAACGTTTTCTTTTGTAGTTTTTTGTAACTCTCAAAATAAGGGCACTTTACTCTTACGAATATTGTAAAATCCCTAAAATCTGGAGTAATACGATTTTTTGTTGAACTTTTATCATCTTAAAATTTGTTTTAGGCCCAGCACCAACTTTGATCAATTTTTTTTTTGAGAAATCGATAATAAAAAACTTTTCCATTTGTTGCAATCTTCATAAATGACGCTGTATAAAAAATAATTTTAATATCTTGTTTAAAATCTTATGTTGACTAAGAAACACTTCTTAAAGAAAATCTTTCTTTGCTCTTCAAAAACTGACTTTTTATCTATTCATTTATTATTTTATTACTTATAAACAAACAAAATAAGAAACGGTATAAGAGACGGTAGTCTCGAAAGTAGTATTAAGGGTCTGTAAGGAGCAATCCTTCTTAAAAATGAGAGGCAATTTTTTAATGATACTTATATAAATTATTTAATTATTTTCTTGTAAAACCATCAAACACTTGAGATACGCGCAATTTTTATATTTGAAATTAAATTAAGAATATTCTATATTTTTGGCATTGTAATGTACTTTAGTTGTTCATATTTATTAATTCCTAATTTTACGTATATTCTGAATTTTGATTTGTGCTGATGCCCAGCCCATAAATTTGTATAAAAACTTAAAACTTAAAGATAAATGCAAGAACTTTTATGATAATCCAAAACTAAAAAAAAAACAAACAAATATCGAAAAACATCGGCCACAAAAGAAAAACAATTAATCAAGTAAGGTTTATAATTTCACAAAATAAACACAATCGAGTAGTCTGCGAATTTTTTTGTTTGAATTAGGTACTCTACTAAGTAAATCTGATTAATAAAAAACTAATTCGCTGTTGAATAAATGCATTCCAATATTTATTGCAAACTCTAATTGTCATCCAAATCTGCTGTTCATAATATGCTAATGAAGTCTTATGATTTCGTTGCGATGGTTGAAACTCGTCTGAATTATCATCCGATGTCTCGTAACTTAGTCACGTACTTGCATCATAAATTTCCAGAAAAATATGTTTTAATCTTTTAATGAAACATTATTAAACGTTCTAAGATTTATACAATACACAAGTTAATGAGCTGTCTTTTGTTGCAAACAAATAATTAAAATAAGAAAAAGGAAAATAATTGTTGTATAACCCGATGTAAATTAATATTTTATTTAAACAAACTATTTCAAATTTTTAAGCTAACTAAATTAAATAATAGTCTTAAAATATTTTGTGTTTACTTTTACTTTTTTTTTCTAGTTAGATAGATTAGTGATATCTCTTTTTAATTACTTACATATTGAAAAGTTTCCTCTATTTAATAATATCACAAGTGTTTAGCGGCCCTAGATAGGTTTAACCATGATTAAAAACACTTTTTTGTATAATTACTCAACAAAAAGTCTTATTAATAGCAGCTGCTTGCTAAATGGAAATTAATTGATCTTTGTAATAAAGCAAAAACGGTATTAAACATATTGGGTAAGGGTAGCCGCAGAGAAGAGCAATAAGACGATGCAGAAAACCCGTAAACATGTTAGTTTTGTTGTTCAGCATTATTTCTAACAAGGTATGTATATCTTTATACGAGCATTTTTATTAGTAACGTACAATAAATTACATTCCCTTATGTCTCAAAAGTGGGAATAAGATGTAAAGGCTTTACCGGGACACCGGGAGTAACATACGTCGAGTCAACATCTAATTTTAAAAAGCTGATTGTCATCCAAACTTGTTTTCAGCAAAACTCTATATTTATTAAATTAACTTATCAAAAAACTCAAGTTCAATATTAAAATAAACAATTTTAATTAAAATAACTACTGTTACGAAGAATCTCTTGTAGAAATGCCAGACCATTTTTGATACCGTTGTCTCTTTATCACCAGTAATCTTAGGTATTTTGATCTAGCATTTGTACCAAAGATAAATTATTTTAAAATAAACTTAATTATATTCATAAATTTTATACTCAAATAATTTAAGCATTTATTAAAATGTTGTATAATAAGTGTTTACTTACAATCAACATTTTATTGAAAATATAAAAATCATTAACACCTCGACTATGTCGTTTGTTTTAAGGCATAATCACAACAAACCTTATAGATTATCCAATGGAGAAAAGTTTGCAAAATGTTGTGTTTAAAAGTTTTTTAAATTTTACTGGTATGGCCTTTAATCAAGTTGTGAAAGTCAGTTTGTTTTTTATTTTAAAATCTGTTAACAGTGTAATACTATTAGTAATGATTTTTTCGAGAAAAATGTGAAAATCGATAAGCATCAATAACCAAACATTTAAGCAAATATTTGTTTGTTTTTTGAAGCTATATGAAGCAGTTTAATATGGTCAACGTTAAAAGTAAAAAAAATCTTGTACTCATAACACATGCAAAACAGTTGCTTTGATGGCTTACTAAAGATTGGCATTTTATTTCGGAAAAATATTTATATAGGTAACTAAAAAGATGACATCTGAGTTCAACTTTAAGTCATCCTTGTATTATTTAAAAAAATTGAATTATGCCTATCTAAGGCATCTATTTTCGAAAATGTTTTTATACTATTTTATGTAGTTTTTGTTCACTATTTAACAATAAATAAAAATGGTTAAGGTTATTGTTTCAAACAAACAAGATATTCGTGGTGATAGTGTACTGTATAACCTTATAAAAGCCTTAGACCATCCATTGATATACGTCTTAAAAAATATAAAAGACGACAAGTGACTGACACTGATAAATCATCATAATCACTTTTAAATAATATGTTTTCGTTGTATTTCATTATTATCACTGATCAATTTTTTGACGTTAGAAGCCGTTCATGATGCAACTGTATAGCAGTCAGTGACATAAATTAATATTTATTTTGGTTACAATAAATTCACTAATAAACCATGAACATTATGTATTACCAAAAACATTTCAACACATCGCATCATAACTTGAACTATATATGACTGTTTAATCATTGTAGGTGTTTTTGCTATCCATTTACGATATTGCCCATTTCATGAACTGACCAATTTGTAATGATTACTACTAAATTCGCCAGGTGAAGGTGCAAGTTTAGTATTGAAAACCAAAGACATTTACTGCCCATACACTTATTAAAATTTTCTAAATTCATTTTAGATGAAAGGTTAGTTTGCAAAATTTTAATAATACTTATATACTGGTTTTAAATAAATTGACTTATTAATAAACACACATTGTAAATTCGTTTAAAAAAACTCTATAACACGACAACTTGGGTAGGTTTATTTTTAAAATCGAGGGAGAAAAAGGCGCCTCAGTTCGCGAAACTGGCTACTGAAAAGGTGAGTTCATGAATTGAAAAAAAATGGTCAGTTAATTAAACGAGCAATTTTACTCATTGGTTTTAACATACACACATTTTTTCGTTCAAAAAAGTCTATATTCATCACGACTTTGATGTAAGCAAAGAAATAATTAACATTTTTGTGCGATCGTACTAGAAACAGCTGTTTGACGGACGCGTTAGCAACCATAAAGTACTGCATTACCGGCCCTATCCTTAGCAACGGCCGTAAAAGTTACAGAATGTCACGTATTTTAACCTATAATTTTGAAAATTACTAAAAATTTAAATTGTTTTTAATTCGATCGCACAAAAAATGTAATATGCACCTCGGCCAAAACGTACTTTTTGGCCTTGATACATAAATAACTATTATTAAAGCGTGTGTTTTTCAGTGTATATATGATAGAAATGTCCCTGTATTATAGGACGCGCTATACTATATTTATAAAGGAAAATCTTACTCACGTTCTTTAAGTTAATCTCTACTTTGTGAAAAAGTTAAACAATGTATTATAATGGTTTAATTCGCACATAATCTGCTTACAGAACTAATTTAAGTTGAGCGTTAAAAGCTTAATATCCGTTGCAATTAAATTAGAAAATTCGTAACAATATTACAACAGCGACCCGTGGACATTTTTCTACATCACCAACAAGTGTATAACGTAATTATGGCAACGCTATAATTAATAGTAACTTCGCAGTAAATAATAATTAAAAAAAGAACGAATAAGCGCAAACAACACAGAGGCCGAAAGTGAATATAGTGATTACTTAGGATCGTTATCAAAAACATATATAAATGGTTTGCGTACAGAATAACTTTTATTTGTATTGATCAGCAAATGTATCTTATTTTACACCTCGTCAATGATTGGCCTGCCAAAATACCTGCTACAATCTGTGTTTGCAGCACAATTTGTATTCCGTTAATATTATATTAAATTCGGTAGTCGTAAATTGGTCGAGGTGTCGTTGGTATCATGATGTGATGCAATAAATGTAATATAATTTCACGCTTGTAGTAGCTTCAAAATTATCTGTTACCGGCAATTGTTGTCAAAGTGTAACGATATTTAACGCAAAATTTAGGTTAAATGCAAAAAAAATTTAGTAATTATTTATGTTTAGATATACCGTTTTCCTTTTATAAAGTACTTTTTTCACTTACTTAGTAAGTATTCTTTACAAATCGGTACATGTTGTTTGGTAATATCCGAAACAGAAACCATTAATGCTAACATTTAAACCCACAACATAAACAACAGAAATTTCATTTATAAGAATAAATTGTAAAAAAATAAACAGATATGTATTACATAGAAATGTAAAAACATGTTTACCAGCAATAAATTAATATACATCATTAGACACTAACCCACAAATAAAGCGCCTTGGCAGGAAATATGGCCAAGTAACGAACTACGCTGTCAGAGGAAGTTCGAACATCACGTATAAAGTTCGCCACAACGTGCAACTTTAATTAATTAAGCATAAACTTGTTGAAACACATTAGCTAAGCTGTGTTATTTCTTACAGTGCTTAATTTAATAATATTGAAAATATCACAGAACTTGTGTACAAACTTAATCAACTGAATATTAACATCGATATACGAATTTTGATCACAGCTAGTGATTTGATTTTTTCAAAAAACAAATACACACGCTATGTAGTATGAGTGATGTTGTATGCTCTTTAGCTACTTAATAATTAAAATTTATTTTAGAGTATTTTAAGTTAAATAAAAATTAAATACGTAACGTAAAAACAAAATTATAAGTATTATTTTTAAACCATTAAATTTGAAACTTCAGTAAAAATTAAAGTGTTGATTATAAAGTGCGTAAGTAACGAATTACGTATGAAATTAATCTACAGTATTTTTTAGTGGTGGCTAAACAATATTATCTTATCATTAAATTATTTATCGAAGTTATGCGTTTACTAGCACGTGCGAAACAACCAACGGATCCGGGAAAACTAAGCACGCGGCCCAACGATATTTCCTAACATCCCGATGCTCACGGAGCAGAAGCGTCGGGGCATCGGTTGAACAAGGCAAGTTTTGATTGGGCGCTGAAACGACAAAGAGAGATTTCCAAATCACGAGCAACGAAAAGTTTAATAATTACTAGTTGTACGCATGCACTGGTTTTCATCGCGATTGCACTATACAAAATTGAATGTGACTATTTATACATACAGTATGTATGAATAATTGGCTATTTATACATACAATAAACTTATTTCTAAGGCCCAACTTTTTATTTATATATATTTTTTACATTAGGTTAAAGGTTAGGTAAGAGTTTTTTTTAAGAAAAACTATTTCTTAGTTTCATTGGTTTATCTCAATTATTTAAAAAAAAGTATGAATAAATAGTCAATAGCCTCATCCTACAAAATTAGCCGTGACAGAATTTATATAGTCAGTGGAATAATTCAGTATGGTACAAAATTCTGTGGATAGAAAATTTACAGGATTTTTTATAAAGATCATTACCACCTGGATTACCTTGTTTGTTTTAGCTATAAACCTGGCAAACCTCATATAATAAAGGACGAAAAAAAAAATGCTCGCAGACATGAAAATTAATACGAAGTAAAACTCCTTTTTTTCCGATAGCCCGAGTATGACTTTATTGTAGGAAGTGTTTTTATATTTTTAATAATAATAAGTTTTACAATGATATGTATAACTAACGCGCTATTTATAAAACTTGAAAAGTAACCGCAGAAAAATCCAAAATAATTTTTTTAATTAAATCAACATAGCCATGGAAAACAATTTGTCATGTATCGTAAATTTGATTAATAGTTTAATAGTAATTTAATGATAAGCATGTCTATAGGTAACAGTTAAAACAGGTGATGAGGGGAGATTAATAAAGACGTTAGCCTTTAAATTGAGTTTTATTAGTCCAACATCACACACAAATGTATCAAAACATGATTATAAGAATTTTCTTATGAAATAGGTGGTGCGGAGTTTTACCTACGCCCCCAGTTTAATATATCCAGATTTTTTAAGGGGAGGATTTCGTCCCTCCCTGTCCCCCTCCTGCATACGTCTTTGACTTATACTGACACACCAGTTCGGCTTTCGAAATAAGCATTCGACTATAAATCCAAATAGCGTCATAGAGAATACACTCGAAGAGAAAAAAGTCTGCGCAGCTAGGTATATTCCTGGATGTTGCACAAGTGTTCGATAAAGTTTGCACCATGGTTTAAGGCTCAAACTAATTTCAATTTAAGCAGTAAAACACAAAAAACTTTTCAAGTGTTACTTCAGAATTGACAGAGGAAG
Organism: Elmis aenea; assembly: GCA_947652605.1. Lineage (NCBI taxonomy): Eukaryota > Metazoa > Arthropoda > Insecta > Coleoptera > Elmidae > Elmis > Elmis aenea. Next base: position 38,297,251 of record OX393577.1, read on the forward strand.
ATTGAGGCAGAGGTACCCCAGGATAGTGATAGGTGACAATGCAGAAAAAACAACCAATAAGCTTCAGGTGTCATCAACAAAGTCAGTAAATGGACGAAAAAATGTGAATTAAGTTCAATGAAAGCAAGTTTACACACATTAATGTTATAGAGAGGAAAGAAGTATATTTATCCGTTGAGGTTCAACCACCAAATCATACCATAGTTAAGCAGTGTCAAGAACCTTGAAGTTTGAATTTTCCAACATGTTATTATATTTTGAGTAAATTTTGTTTTGATAGCAATGTTTATTTCATGAAAGATCATTACTTCGTGATAGTTTGAGGTTAATTTTTAAATTAATAATGCCGTATCCTCTTGCTTTAGAATTTTTAGTACTGACATTTAAGGCTAACATCCAAAATAACGAATGTTAGATAAAACAAAGTTCACATGTTGAGCCTTGAATTTGAGATGCCCTGTAAGTAAACACATACACACCTGAAAGTTTGGCCTCTAACATTATTCCACCACACAACACTTTAACCATACATTAACTTAGCAAATAATAATTATTCAGTTGTTGTCCAGAAACAATAAAACTGCAATTTGAATGTTAATAATGAATTCACCTTGTGTGCAAGTAATAACTTATATTAGACAATGAAATCTATAGGTCGTAGATGATAACATACGTACGTGTAGTGTGTTTATATGTTAAATTTACGCTATTTATTATTTACCGTTTTTATAGTCGAATATTATTACATTTTTAACTGCACAAAACGGAACAAATTCTTACCGTTAATTTAAAAAAAAACAAACCTGGAGCTAACTAACGTTTGGGGACATTCAAACATTAAATTGTCAATAGAGAACTAGTTAATGAAATGGATTATGATTTAGAAACATAGGGATCTCCGAAACAGTCAAGTATAAAAAAAGGGTAAACTATCACAAAAGCGTGTTTTTAGATGCCTGGTAAAAATCGAATCTGAAAATGTGCATGATATGCCAGTTCCTAAAACATTCTAAAAGTTTCAAAAAACTTCAAATATTTGTTATTTGTGGTATCTACTCAACAATAGAAATTTTAAATTGGTTAAATACAGATTAGCAAAGGTCTTAATCGGATGGCACTGTTAAAATTATCAGTCTACTTAGTTTTTGAGAGGCGATATTTAACTTTTTATTTATTATGGACAGAAATATCATTAATGAAAAGAATAAAACAGTGAAAATAAATATGTTATGGCTGTTTTACCGTGTATATGTCGAGTGTTTAAATGTACACTTTTAATTAAATGTTTACCAGATAGAAACGCATTGTTAAACTACAAAATTTTTGATTTTTTCGATTAATATTATTTTTTTTTTTTATATATTCCTGTATTTAATTTTTTTCCCCTTTATATTGAAATATGGTTACTAGTCTAGAGAGACTAACCTACAATTTTATTTTAAAATTCTTAAAGCCTAGGTATTTTTCCAAGATGTCTCCATAAAACACAAGTTTGTCGTGTTACGCACACTATGCTCTGCTTTAGCACTGTATCGCGACACACACTACATCAGTTCAAAAGGCTTTATCCTCTGAAGCCTTCTTTTTAAACCAGCATTATCTAGGAGCTGCAGCACATCCGTATTGCCATGGGAGTGAATTTAATTTGAATAAGAAATGTATGCAAGTACTTATGGCTTATTTTACTAAATTACTGTCAACAATTTTTTCAAATTCTGTAGCAAAAATTGAAGTTTCGATATTTTAGTTGACGAAACTTCACTTATATTAAAAATATTAATCAGTTTCGTTGTGATGAAAGGACACAGTGGCAGGATCTGCAAATTTATAAGAACGCAGCAATTTTGTAGTAAAAGGTCCAGTCTCACTAAGCGCATGCTATAAAACCCTACTTTTCCGTAAGTTATTGATAATCATATGTCAGTTGACACTCCTTTCCAAAATATGCGCAAAAAACTTTATCGTGCAAACAAACTTCTTCCTAATAGACTTATTTTTGGGGAGAATTCACATCGCAAATTAAAAAATGCATGCATGTATAAACATTTAACGTAATAAAATATTATCTAATACAGTTTTGTTTTAAATTAAAAAAATAAACCTTTTTGCCAACGGTTTACAATATTTTCTGTATGAATTATTTCATATCTCATTGATTTTCAAGAAACTTATTTGTGGTTTAAAAATGAACGTAACTAAAAATAATTTTCGAATGTACATTTCTTTGTTTAAACGCACCGATATATTGTACGCTAAAACTAATATCCTATTTACTTTGCAACTTTAGATTTTTAAATAAAAACTTCCTTTAAAAGTTTTCAACGTTTTTTTTGCGCTTTACTCATATTTAATATAGTAACAAAAGTTTTAAATTTTTAAGGATGCACCCTCGGATGCACCTGATATTTCAAAATAAAATTTTTAATTGTCGTAACTACTCCCTAATTAATGTCCCGGACTGCTATGGCTTCACGTGTCTTCGGTTGACAAACTATGTTTAAACAGTACGTTGTCTCACAAATGCTATGTGGTTTCCTGGGTCTTCGACACCGCTGTTCATTTCATAGACCAGGGGTGGCCAACCTGCGGCTCGCGAGCCACATGCGGCTCTTTGAAGGATTATTTGTGGCTCTAGATAAATGTACCCGAGTTCCCTTTTCATTTTTGTGCTATTATATTTTAAAAAAGTATTATCGTTCCGTATGTGTTTCAAAATGTCTTTTAAATTACCGACAACAAATATGAAAGACTAAGTGCAACGTTGTAACAAATTTCATTTCCGTCCAAGTTAATATGACTCATCGAAAACTGCGCGAACGAACATAAACAGTGGCGTAATCGTCCGTAATCGACCGACTCCAGACCGATTTTGACCGATCAGTATTAACTAACCAGCATCTCAAAGAATTACTGAGAAGTGCTGTCACCAATTATTCACCAAATTTTAAAGAATAATTATCAAGAGAAGTAAAATAAATGTGTTTAATTTTTAATATTTAAATTTTTTTAATACCTTTTTTGCATACCTTTTAAATACGTATTTAATTGCGGCTCGCGAAAAATTTCAAATTTTGAAAAATGGCTCGGACTATCAAGGAGCTTGGCCACCCCTGTCATAGACTGACCCACTAACAAATTAACAAGAAATCAAATTGACCCAATTTCATAAAAGGTTACCAACCACCAAGTAAGACCATTAAGTGACTGTAAGTGAATTCTGCATCCAATCGAAGTTTAGATGTGTGTTTGAACCTGTTACCTAGTAACTTTGGAAATGTAGCACATTTATAGGTCTTACAACCGTAACGAAATGTTTTTGTTTTATTTATTTTTAGTGGTACTTCAAACTGTTTGGCGTGTGAAACCTTTGTTCGTAATAAACCAGTAATTTCTTTACATTTATAAATCTTTTTAATTAAAACGATATAATAGAATATTTGAAGATCTTTAAAAAAAATGACAGTTATATGTAGGTATAATAATAGGAGTATACAATAATTTTTTTACTTTTTGTACACATGGTGGTGCCCAGTTGACTGTTTTAAGGCGAAAACCGTAGTAATTGCTACAAATACGTTTAATGGTTTCATATTGATATAAAATGCAAACACTATTAAACGTAACAATATTTTTTAAGTTTTTTTTTCTATTAATAGCACTTGGAATTTGACAAAGATGTTTGGCATTTATGAAATTAAACCCATTTATATCAATTTCAGTTTATTCGTGAATTCATATTCATATATCGATAAGCGTTGTCCGTGGTTTGGACTAATGCTTCCAAATAAAGTCTTTTTATAGATTTACAATCCACAAATGCATACAAATATATATACAGTTAATGATAAAATAAAACTATTCTACTAAGCAACAGCACCATTGCCTTAAAAATAATATTTGATATCCTAATAACTTTTACCTGAGCATTATAAGTAAATAACGATCAATATTTGAGATACTTACAATGTTAACTTACATAGGACATACCAGGATAACACTGTCCTTAGGTGCGTTTTTAAATAAAATTTCTTTGAAATAAAACCGAGTTTAAATAATAATAAAAAACTTGTCTAATTTCCTGGCTTAATGTTGTACTAAAATGATTTTAAGGACAGTAATTTTCAATTTTTAAATATTATTACAAGTTGTCTTAAAACGATTTGTTGGTGTTACCATTAGTTTTAGAGCATGATCTAACTTTTGAGTATTGTTCACCTGCGAACAAAAATCAGTATTGTACCTATAGCAGTCATTTTCTATTATTCATTTTTATAATTCTTCATTTAGCAAAAAGAAACGAACTTATACACTCGGTTTTGATTTAACCTACACGATAAAATATAAACGTTGCATGTTTAATGCGTTTGAGTGGTGTTTCTTTATTTTTTATTAACTCTGTCGGTTTCCAGATGAATAGCAAAATTGGCATTTTAAACAGTTGCTTATGAGTCAAATTACTTAGCACTCTTACTTACGTAATTAACTTTATAAAACTATAACAAAAACATATTTTTAATCAAGGTTTCAATACTTTTAGTTTGGACTTACCAAAAATTTATCTTTAGGCGACTCAACACTGATTTTGCTTAACACTTGGACAAACATTTTCATACTAAAGAAATATACACATTTGCATACGACTTATTTTACTACTTCCGTTAGCAATGCCAAATGCAAAAATGTAATTATTTTTATATTCGTGTTCCTTAAAAGTCTTGTTCATGTCTTAATAGCTCATACAAACAGCAGTAAACAAATGCTTCATATATTATTGTCAGCCACTTAATAACAATCATGAGTTTAAATATTGTTGTTATAACATTTCTTTGCCAGATTTAAATTCGTTCTAAAGAAAAACGTTTAATTTTTTCAAATTTTATTATGTTTTAAAACCAGATGAATTCAATATTGAACAATTATGGAAAAGTTTTAAAGTAGTTGATAACGATTCGGCCAAAAAAGTGTGCGGAGTATGCAAATCTATCAATAATAAGAAACAAGCAGATTGGTGGACTGATGAAATTAAGAAACAGGTAAAAACAATGAAAAGACACTGGAAGAATTACTTATTGATAAGAACACCAGAGAAATACAAACAATACAAAGAACAGAAAAAAATAGTCAAAAATTTAATAACAGAAGCAAAACATAATTCAAGAAAAAAATTTGGAGAAAAAGTGGACACAGACAGTAAGGAAATCAGAAACTATTTTATAAAATACAGAAAAATTTAATATCATACCGTAAACCCCAACTAATAACTATTAATGATAAAGCAGGAAATATACTAACAGACGAAAAGGAGTTAATGGAAAGATGAAAGAAATACTTTGAAGAATTATTAAATACGAACAATAAGGAAATGATACCACAAAATGAAAGAAAATAGCAGACAAACAACACAGAAGAACAAGAAGACGGCAATATAATAGAGGAACGACAACAAGGATTAAATAAATTAGAAAACGGGAAAGCACTAGGACATGACAGAATAACAAGAGAAATGATGAAAAATATGGGACCCAAAGGAACACTTCTACTTCTAGAAGTTATGAACAAGGCATGGTCAATGGAACTAATACCAAAAGACTGGAAGATAGGTATGATAATGCCTATATTTAAGAAGGGGAACAAAGATTGCAATCATTACAGGGACATAATGCTTCTCTTTTCTTAAAAAAAAAGAACAAACTAAAAAACCTTCGTAACTTGCGTATTATTGAAAATAACTACATCAACCCCTATACAGGGTGTGAATAAATTGGTGGAAGCGCTACACGTGACGATGTTCTTGGTAAAATTCTAAGTCGAAAATCTTGATACAAAAATGTTGTACCATGCTTCCTATGGCCTCAGGAACCATTTAAAGAAAAAAAATTGGCAACATTGCACACATTGATTTGCGTTTGGACATTTTTTTATCAGCAATTTTTACTTAGGTATTTACAATTTTTGTTCGAACTGAAAGCCTTCAGTTCGTAAACATAGCTGCAAACTTTTGGGTATCGTAAAACACAAACTAGAAATAATTACGAGAAAAACAGAGATGCCAGCTAATGACAATGTTGCGATATGTATTATTTTCATTCAAATCAGTGATTTACATATTTTCAACACCAATTTTTGAAAGGAAGAACACAATATCTAGGAAAAAATCCTATTCGAAATTTATTTTTATTCCAAATTGCAACTTTTTCATTTGCAAGTATTAAATAATAACGCTTATTAAAGGACTAAATGTCAAAACTTTGTGGACCTCTTGCAGACACAGCAAGCATGGTACAACGTTTCGTATTAAGATTTTCGACTTAGAATTTTACGAAGAATATCGTGTAGCGCTTCCGCCAATTTTTACAAACCCTGTATATTTGGAATAAGAAAAAAATAAGGAATTTAAATAGGTCATAGCCAACTAAAGTTTGTATTTAAAAAAAGAGAAATTTGTGTCATAACTTTTTAACGGAAAGCGTAATTTTTTTTATAGTTGAATTTTACACAAAAATATATAAAATAATCTTTATACATTTTTTCGATACTTACAACAATAATGGAGATAAGACACTATAAACATGACAAAAAAACAGTTTTTTACATAACTCAAAAACCGAAATTGATAGAATATTTTTGATTTTGTCTCGAAAAACTGGACATTTTTGGTAATTTAATCGTTTTTCTATCTTAAATATTAAGCGAGATATCCATGTAATCCAATCGAATTTGGACCACCCTGTAAAATTTTATTTTTATTTCTTTTGCTCCATTAAACCGGGTGTAAATGAAGTGTGGTACACCCCCTTTTTTTTCTTTAGTTTTGATTTTAGATAGATGAAAATTTAGACATATGTTTTGTGCAAAAAACCTGGCTTTTTGAGCCGTTGCACACATTTGTTCCACTTCCGGTTTCGCCGGAAATGACCCCAACTTTGTTATTTTAAATGGAACACCCTGTATATTTTTACATTTTTGGAAAGACGAAGCGATTTTGGATACAAATGCACTATTATGGTTAATTTTTATAACCTCAACATTTTTTTAAAACAAAATTTAGTTTTTTATTAAGGGTGCCGTGACCTGCACAAATTGATTTTTATTATGTCAGCAATTGTCCGAAAAACGTTTTTGTAAATTTTAAATGACATTTAGGTTACTTTAATCGGCTTTGAAGGTTGCGGAATCGGTTTTTCGACAAAAAGTCAATTTTTTTAAATGGAACCATGCTGGTACTGGCGGTTATTTAAATAGAGCATCTTCTAACGAATCCATCGATACCAATAACTTGTATTTTTATTAAGAGTTTGCTTCAAAAAATTATTGTGAAAATTTATTAAGAGATCCTGTTAATAGCAGTACACTGTGCATAACTACAACAAAACAAATGATCGTTGTTTTATGACTACTACTATAGTCATTTAATTAAAAAGTCTAAAAATCTTGGTAATCATTTTTACATAATTAGATTACTGCAATTAAGAGGATCTCCTAATAAATTTTCACAATAATTTGAAATTTTTGAAGTAGACTCTTAATAAAAATATAAGTTATTGGTATCGATGGACGCGTTAGAAGATGCTTGATTTAAATAACCGCTAGTACCAGGATGGTTCCATTTAAAAAAATTGACTTTTTGTCGAAAAACCGATTCCGCAACCTTCAAAGCCGATTAAAGTAACCTAAATGTCATTTAAAATTTACAATTGTTGACATAATAAAAATCAATTTGTGCAGGTCACGGCACCCATTACAAAAAACTAAATTTTGTTTTAAAAAAATTTTGAGGTTATAAAAATTAAACAAAATAGTGCATTTATGTCCAAAATCGCTTCCTCTTTCCAAAAATGTAAAAATATACAGGGTGTTCCATTTAAAATAATAAAGTTGGGGTCATTTCCGGCGAAACCGGAAGTGGAACAATTGTATGCAACAGCTCAAAAAGCCCGGTTTTTTGCACATATCATACGTTTCAAATTTCATTTATCTAAAATCAAAACTAAAGAAAAAAAAGGGGTGTACCACACTTCATTTACACCCGGTATAGATTATTGTAAGCTAACACCTCCAAGCGAGTAAAATTAACTTTAATCGTATATTTTAAATGAAACAAAATTTTACCACATAATAAAAGGATTACATTGAATAACTCGGTAAATATTAAAGTATCTACATTAAACACATAACCCTTTGTGAGTCACGGATTAGACTATGTACGAGTTTATAGCTTAATTTGACGACGATGAAATTATACTGTTTTCCAAATTTAATTATTATTTTATTTGAGTTTTATGTTGTAATAATTTATCGAAACATAATTTGCAAATGTTCATTGCAATATTTATTAAGATGTTTAATTGTAGAGTGGTAAATAAATGATTTCTTGTTTCAGTTTTAACATTTTTAGAAACTTTGTTAAATTAACTTTTTGTTTTTGCCGAACATTGTATGGAAAAAAGTATAGTTTTTTCTTTCTGTTTGTATTGGACCGTGATTACCATTATTGTTTCTGACTACAGTGTAACAGTACACCCCCAGTAAAATTGTGATAATGATCATAAAATCCATAAATGACTATTTTATTACTTTAGAAAACAAACCTACCTAAAACAACAAAACAATAAAAACCCTTTGGCTTTACTGTATTTTCAGAAGTTTTCCAATAATTTAAAAGTATTAATGATAAAAGCATGTTTTAGTAGTCATTACCTTTTAATAATATTGGATTTAAGAGTCATTTTAAAAATGGCAATAAAGGTATGACAAGATTTTTTAACACTATATTTAGTACTAACCTGATAACAATTATGTGACCTACAAATTAATAAAGTGAATTAATAAAAATGCAATTTAGGAAAAATTTAGGTATAATATAGCGGTTTTTGATTAGTAACATAGTAAATGTGAGGTTATTAATCTAATAATCTCTAAAAATGAATTTTTATTGTAGCATTTCTTTTTTTTATGTAAAAATTACATGTAGGATTTATTGAAAATTGTAATAAATGTAATGGTCGCTAAATACTTGGAAATATGATCACTCTACCCTTAAACTATTACCTATGTATTTGTTATAAAATCAATATATTTTATTTGGCAATCAGTTTGCATTCTACGAGAATGGAATGAATAGTTTTCGGCCTAGATTATAGTGGTAGCAAATTTTCATGAATTGTCCGTGGTTTTTTTTTCCAGTGTCATCCTTCATTAGTTTCACTTTGAAGTTTCATAAGGTTATTTAAACTGTGGAACCGTGGGTTATTTCTGTGTTCTGCGGTTATGGGTTATGTCAAGTAATTTGGATTTGATAGCTGTCAAAGTAAACAATTCCTGCAATAACAAACAACGAAGAAAACCCAAGTACGCGCAGTGACAAATAAGTCCATATTGTGGGTTTATGCCCAATTGAGGTTGCCAACCGTGTCTTTTTGAGCCGTAGATTCCGGCTATGAAAATTTCTCCGTGCTCCAGCTCAGGTTACCAGTTATTCGGCCGAAATTGATAATTTTTAAAAGTTACTTTCCAACTCAACTCAACCAAACCCGGACTCCGGGTAACTCACAATACTTACTTGTGAATTACCCAGAACGCGGTTTTAGTTCATGTTGCAAAAAAAGTATATTCCGTGTGAAAAAAACTACGTAAAAATGTTGGTCAGCAAGGTAAGTTCAATTTGAATTGATATAGGTGATAATATAATAATTACCTAACCTAAATTTGCAAATATTTTAAATTAAATGAAACTTTTAAATTTTACAAAATTTTAAAAGAGTTGGCAAACCTATGCCCAGGCCAGATGAGAGATGAGCTGGATTCTACTTGAGGTGAGTCTTCTTTATCGTTATTAACAGTTAAAACATGGATTGCCGACTTTAATAGTAAATTACGTAACAAGACCGAAAAGTGGTACTTTACTGGACGAGCAGACAGTTTTGGGACAGTAAAAACACTTCACGGGTATGTTACGTACAATGTTGTTTCTGCGTCCGCCATTGATAGCAAAATCACTATCGTCACCATTCATAATTAAACAATAACTTAATAAGCTACAGGTATATGTATGTCTTACAACACACCGTGCATCACAAAGGTGATATTCTTCTAGGGAATTACATTACGTAATGTATAACTAATAATAGAAATAATATGATATTTAACTTTAAACTCAATAAAAATTAATGTATTTTTTAAATTTACTTTGTGGTAGTCATTATTATTTTGACACTGAACGAATTTTATGGAAACTTGATTTAATTTTTTTATATCTTCTTTAAGATTTTCGCACTTGATGGTTTATGAACAGCATACATTGCATCTTTTTTAGTTCCATAAAGGCTTTTGAATATCGCTGGAATAAGTAAAGTGAGGCCTTTTCAAAAAATTAAAAAAAAAAAAAATCACCCAATATTTCGTTGTTTTCTTTCCTAGGCCGCAAACTCTTCATGGCACCGCCGTATAATATTTGTTTTATCAGGAAAACATTGGTTACTGTCCTACGATTTACGATACTTTCGTGCAAACACTGTCGTACAATTTATTTTGTTTGTCCTTAAATTCACCTTTTCTTTCGGTTACTATCGCAATAAAGATTTATTCTACCGCGCTGTAAAATTTTTCCAACAAATACACTAAACAAGAACTAAAATCCTTTATTAAGTTACTCAAATGAAGTGATTAGTTAGTTAAATAACGTAAGGCTTACAAACAAATGACTTTTGTAAACATAATGTTATTGTTAGTTTAAAAACTATCCCACATAAAAATGATAAACAGATGATCGATGACACTATAAAGAACTTGTGGAAAGCGATGATATTCATAATTTTCTCGACAGACATATTTGATCAAAATAAATTCAGAAACTTTTACTAACTTCTCGTAGCACTTTATATCTCAAAATGAGATAACAAGTAAACAGATGAAGAAACCTATTTCAGTCAAGCAGGAAATTAATTTTTTCTATATATTTACTTATTTATCACCGCTGCGGAAACTTTGTCGACAACAAACCTAGCAACTAAAATAGGTCTTAAGATGTTTTGTAAATGTTTTTAAAGTTTACTTTAACCCTTTAAGGACCATGGGACACATATGTCCCTGCATAAAATCTTGTTCGTGTACGTAAACCAAAATTATTTAAATATTTTTTTTAACCAATGTGTAATTCGGAACCTATTGGCGATCATTTTATAACTGAACACACGACATGAATGTCATCTGTCAAAAGATATTGTCCCGGGAAATCGTATATACTGAACGCGTAGTACTCAAACTTTTTCATAAGTGTTTCTTTATAGATTTTTTTTTTATATGTTTATGGTGTAATATTTTCATTTGATGGTAAGTAAATAATTGTTTTATTATGTTTTACAATAAAATTTTGAAGTAATATTCCATAAAATCTAGCAAAAACATAAAGCGACACCAATGTCCCTGTGGACGTAAAAGAATACATTAGCAAAGGATATTACTCACTGTTGTAATCGGTGTTGTTTTTTGTATTTTATTTATCTTTTTATCATGGTAGACATGTCGAAAAAACGGTGTAGGCAGTTTGAACTGAAAGATGACGAAATTTTGCAGTTATTGTTAGCAGAAAATAGCGACGACGAAGACGCGCTAAAACTCGATGAGGAAGACCAAGTATTTATAGCTCAGGATGTTGATTAAGGGGGATGAATTATTCCTTAGTATGAGAGGAGCCACAATCAATTTTTAAAAGTACAAAATTCCTCGTGCTTCAGATGTTATAGCAAAAAATATGAAAATGTAATTTTTTTACATCTCTCATAACTTTTTTGTCTTAATCATCAAGTCAATTTTATTTGTACCTTTTTAATGTAGTATGTAACTATTATCATGAATTCATTTTTGAGATATTACCCCACACTTCATTTTTTCTTATGGGCCGTCAGGTTGGCTTTGGAATAGTTCGATGTGCTTTTTGTTCCTTTTGCTAACGATATATTACAGGTCATATCTATAACTGCACATAACTTGGAAAATCAAGAAAAATTGTTTTTTATTAATATTATTTTAAGTTAGCCATGAAACATGTTAAACGGTCAAGTTGGCTTTGAAATAATTGAATGTGCTTTTTTCTCCTCTTTCTAACGAAATATCTTTTGTCGTATCTGTATTTATAAATAACTTGGAGAATCAAGAAAAACAGTATTTAGATATCTTTTTAATATCATTCTAGGTTAGCTATGAAACATGTTAAACAGGCAAGTTAGCTTTGCAAATTGCAATAATGGAATGTGCTGTTTTTTCCTCTCTCTAATGATATATCACTTGTCATGTATGTTTAAATAACAAACGGGAAAAATAAAATACAACACATTTTACCAATATCATTTTAAGTTAGTTATGAAACATGATAACTAGCTGACCAGGGAAGGTCACGATACGTTGTCGCTAGAATTTGATAAAGGTTGTGTTTATTGCATCGAAAACATCAAAACTAAATGTTTTGCAGAGTTATATGTGCCACTGGCCATTTCCTTCGGAAAAATCGGGAAAAAACCCAAATATTAGTATTAAAAGGTAATTTTTGCGATCGCGTTGGCCATGAAACCGTCAAAGACAAAATCAAAATTCTTCTATTTACCAATGCGCGCATCCCTTGCAAGTTTAATGGTGCCAAAGTTTTTGATAAAATCTTTAACTGTTCCGGAGAAAAAAGCGAAAATCGAGGCCCTTGTAAAAACGGTTTTTCCTAGGTTAAACGCCTATGCAAGTCGCATAGATTTAGTTATAACAGATATACCATATCTGCTCAAATCATAGCGCTTTTGCAGGGGTTTCGACGTTTTTCTCCCGAACCGTTCGAAATGTTTTCAAAAACTTTGCACCATTTTACTTGCAAATTATGCGCGCATTGGTAAATAGAAGAATTTTGATTTAGTCTCTGACGGTTTCATGGCCAACGCGATAGCAAAAATTACCTTTTAATACCAATTTTTGGGTTTTTCCCCTATTTTTCCGAAGGAAATGGCCAGTGGCACATATAACTCTGCAAAACATTTAGTTTTGATGTTTTCGATGCAATAAACACAACCTTTATCAAATTCTAGCAACAATGTATCGTAACCCTCTCCTGTTAGAATAATATTGGTATAATAATTATTTGTATTTTTCGGGTTATTCTTTTAAACAGATATGACAAGTGATATACCATTAGAAAGAGGAGATTAAAGCACATTTAACTGTTGCAAAGTTAACTTGCCTGTTTAACATGTTTCATGGCTAGAATAATATCGGTAAAATACGGTTTTTCTTGATTTTCCAAGTTATTTATAAAAATAGATATGACAAAAGATAAAGCGTTAGAAAAATGAATAAAAAACACATTTCATTATTCCAAAGTCAACTTGCCCGTTTAACTAACTTAGAATAATGTCGGTAAAATACGATTTCTCTCGAGTTCCTGAGTTATTTGTAAAAATAGATATAACTAACATATGATATATCGTTAGAAAGAGGAAAAAAATCACATCGAAATATTCCAAAGCCAACTTGACGGCCCATAAGAAAAAATGAAGTAAGGGGTAATATCTCAAAAATGGTAAGTGATAAAAAAAATCTAAGATAATAGTTAAATTTTACATAAAAAAGTACCTCAAGGAAGTACGAGTAAAATTGATTTAATGATTAAGACAAAGAAGATATGAAAAAAAATCGACATTTACATCGTTTTTGCAATAAAATCTGAAGCACAAGAAATTTTATATTTTTAAAAATTTATTGTGGCTTCTTTTATACTAAGGAATAATTTATCTAAGTTAAACAAACCTGTATTTCTTATAATAAGCGAGATCCCTATGCTGGAAATGTAATCTGGGACACCCTGTATAATAAAATGGAACTAAACTAACATACATATATATATACAGGGTGTCCCAGCCAAGACGAATTATTCGATAGCTCTGTTATTAGTAATAATATTTAAAAAAGTTCTATATAAAAGTTGTTTGTAATCATTTACTACATAACCTAAAATTATTATCAACTATACACAGTGTTTTGTTTTTGCGCTCTCATACCAAACATAGTTTTTTTATATAGAATACTCTGTATATTTTGTAATTTTTGGATGTAAAATTAAATTCTCTTTCAAAAATATTATAGGTTGTTTATGTCTAAAATATACAGTTTTTGAGTTATTAACGTTTTTTTGAAACTTTTGACAGATGCAGACCTTTATAAAAATATTTATAGTTATTAACATAATAACACCAAAGCAATTTACTCTGGTAATTCATTAGACAATAGTGTTATAGTGATTGCTGACTAGTTACATTTTTAAAATAATATACAGGGTGTTCGTTTTACTCGGTCCATTTCGTTAAACTTTAAACGCATGTAAGTACTTTTTTTTAAATGGAACACCCTATATATTTTTACATTTTCTTGTAGAAAATTTAATTATCTTTCAAAGTTATTAAGCATGTTTTATGTCTAAATATAATATTTTTGGAGTTATATCGTTTCTTATGATTATTTGCGAGTGTTTTACCTAAAATATCGGTAGTAGCCTTTGAAAATTCAAAACAATTTGTATGAACTGTCAACCAGAACAATTATTCGGCACAATTTTAACTATTATGCCACTAAAAATCCATATTCTTTTAAAAGTTGTAGATAAACAGCATAAATCGCAGCAAATAACACCAGAATGCTGTGTATCTACAGTTCTTAAAAAATGTGGATTTTTAGTGGCATAATAGTGAAAATTGTGCCTATTAAGTGTTTTGATTGACAGTTCATACAAATTGTTTTGATTTTTCAAAGGCTACTACCGATATTTTAGGTAAAACACTCGCAAATAATCATAAGAAACGATATAACTCCAAAAATATTATATTTAGACTAAAACATGCTTAACAACTTTGAAAGATAATTAAATTTTCTACAAGAAAATGTAAAAATATATAGGGTGTTCCATTTAAAAAAAATTACTTACATGCGTTTAAAGTTTAGCGAAATGGACCGAGTAAAACGAACACCCTGTATATTATTTTAAAAGTTTAATCAATCAAAAATCACTATGACACTATTGTCTAATAAATTGCGAGAGTAAATTGCTCTGGTGTTGTTATGTTAATAAATATAAATATTTTTATAAAGGTCTGCATCTATCAAAATTTTCAAAAAAACGTCAATAACTCAAAAACGGTTCATTTTAGACATAAATAACCTATAATATTTTTGAAAGAGAATTTAATTTTACATCCAAAAATTATTAAATATACAGGGTGTTCTATATAAAAAAACTATGTTTGGTATCAGAGCGCAAAAACAAAACACTGTGTATAGTTGATAATAATTTTAGGTTATGTAGTAAAGGATTACAAACAACTTTTATATTAAACTTTTTTGAATATTATTACTAATAACAGAGCTATCGAATAATTCGTCTTGGCTGGGACACCCTGTATAATATACACAGGGCCTTTCACAGTAAATGCGAGTCCCGGGGCAAACAAGGTTTTTGAGGCTCTTCAAAATTATTAGCTATGAGGGAAAAATATACAATGTTAATAGTCATTTGATGATATATGTTATAAAACGGTTATTTATTTCAACAACATGAATATTACGTATTTTTTTCTAACAGATCCAGTTAAAAATTGCAATAATTGTAAATTTCTAGTTCGTTTTATACATTAAAATAGTTATTCTAGTAAACCAATATACGAACTCCTTATTAATTTATACTTAACCAAGTTTAAGACCTCGGTAACAAAAAAAAAAATAATTAATGATTTGAAAAATGGTGCGAGTGATTAATTATTTATATTCTAAAATTTTCATTCATTGATAAACTTACTTTAAAAAATGCGTCTTTCTAGCAGTAAGCATCAAAACTATTTTGTTTTCTGTAGAAAACTAATACTAAATATTCCCTACGAATTGTCTGTTAGGAACCTTGTTACAAACTTTATCAATTAATGTTAAAAATCGTTTCGCTTCAAATTCAAAGTTATTTTGATTATCGGCTAAACTCAAGAATTAACACATTCTGAAACCAACTTTAACTCCATAAATTTGACTTTCAACAAAACTTTTCGTTTTCAATAATGAATAATTGGAAGGGCGTGAAACAGATAAAATTTACGACTCGATTACTAAGTGTTCTATCAAATAAGAAAGACAATAGTCTAGCATAATAAACGTTTTGCCAAGTCCTATTAAAGTAAGAGTAAAATTAATTACACCTCAATAAAAATTTATTACTAATCTTATCCTAAACGACAAGGTAATAATAATCCAAGAATAGCGTCCTGCAGTAACAAAATAAGTGCCAAAATAAAAGCGCTATAAAAATTAAATTTGCCTTAGCTAGATAGTATCGTTGACTATCAAACGTTTAATGTTAGTATAAAATAAAATAAAAGAAATCTATCCAATCAAGACAATCACTAATGTTTAATAAATAAATTGGAGTGGTCACCAAACAACTTTCACCTTAACTATACCGGGTGATTCAGTTTGACTGCCGCACCCCTATAACTTTTTAATTATTGAAAATAACCCCAACAAACTTCATATTTTTGGAAACTGCGACAAATTCTTTATTTAGTGATGTGCATTTGTTATCTCTACGATGATGTATATTAAACCGCGATAGGCAACTGTTTTTGTTTTTTTTTAATTACATAGTATACCTACATTTTTTTGTTGATACGAATAGAGAATTAAATTCTGAATCCGACCATGTATTAAAAATGTATGCATGCAAAAGAAAATTTTCGAGAAAAATCTGTTTAAAGTTTATTTCTTCCACACTCTCCGTGAATAAAATCATTTCTAACCTTCGACTACATACCTACTCCATTTTCTTTTTTGCTACTTTTTGTTATTTATGACATATGCACAAACACATAATTCTCAAAAAAAGTAAAAAATTATAAAAATTCGATAGTTGAGACATTTCACTAAAAAAAATACACTGTAACACATTAAAATTTAATGAAAAATGTTTTTTGGAGCCGTTTAAGAAACAAATTATTTTTTTAAAAAATTATTTTGTAATTAAAAGTTTTACCAATAAAAGTTATGAGAATTTTCTATAGACTACAATGCTACTAAAACATTATATTTTTTTATCTATTACCGTTTTTTGAATTAACGTTGCATCTTAAACACCCTTAAACTCGAAAATAGCCAAAATGGGTTCAGGGGACCTCAAAACGTGTATATCCGTCAAAATCGGGAATTCGAAAATTTTCGTAATCACAATACTCATTCTAGGTAGGTACGTATGTTAAGAGTAAAAATCAAAAAAGTTATAAACGCTTTCTTAGCACCCAAATTGCATCTACTTTGTTGTCAACTGTAAGTTTCGAAGCTTGTTTATTTTTTAATAAAAAATTTGTTATTTAAAAATTGCATCAATGAAATAGGCTTGCATTTACAGTCTGACTCGTAGAAAATATATTTTTTTTAACCCTTGTAGAGTTTATGACTTGCAATCTCGTCCTTAAGACCAATAAGCAGTTTAATTTTAGCCTAAATTAATAAAGTTCACACTTAGTCTAAGGTTTACCCAATAGTAGTCCTTAGTTTGCTAATATGAGGCGCCAATTTGCAAAACTTTCTATATCCGCCATTACTAATTTCACAGGAAACCCGAAAAACCTATACGTCGATTTATAATTGACTATGTATGTTCATAATGCACAGTTGTTTGCAGAAGGCATTAAAAAATTGATCGGCAATTACTGAAAAAAAAAGATGATCGCGGAAAAAGTTATTTTAGAAAATATTTTGGATTTAGAGAGTTTTGCAAACTATCTGTGGATTTAAAAAGTTTTGAAACATTATTTAAAGAACATAGTTCGCTTTTTTAAAAGAAATTAGAATTATCTTACAAATTTTTATTTTTAATTTTTTGAAATTCCAAAATACGGTACAAAAAATAGTTGTAATACAGGAGAAAGAATTTAAATTCTAAGACCATCATCCTCAGGATACAATATTTCTTCTTCATCAGGATTTTCATTTACATTTATATTTTCTTCATGAAAAGTATCGATCAAATTTCTATAAAATGACAAATCAATTTCTGGATTGTTTCTCCAATCAACGCCAAAGTGTTTCTTTAAAAGGTTGTCAACATCAATTAGCTTTAACTGTTTGACTGGAACGTTGTTAGGAAGTTCCTCTGGAGTGATATTGGCCACAGTCTTTCCTCTTTTCAGAACAGATTTGTATACTCCAATGTTGCTTTTATAATGGATTTCACCTTTTATAAATAGTTATACTTCCTGACTTATGTTTTTTAATAAAAAATCGCTTTGCCATGGAAAATTGAAAATGCCATTGACCAGGAGGCTTTATGCAAGATTCAACTGCTTTCTTCCAATCAAAAACAGTGAAATCCTTGGCAGTTCTAGAACAGTTGCATATTCAGCAAATATTTTTTTCTTCCTTTTTCAATCAAAAAGATGTTGGAGAAATTTCCATAATCAAAATATTAGTTAAACAAAACACAAAAAGACAGTAGACTGTCTTTAAAAACAAAACACGTGCGTTTCGGCTATCAAATACAGAACACTAACAAAAGCGCAAAATATAAAAGATATTAGGTAAGGATATATGATGTTTTGATTCCGTAAAATAACTAACAGGGTAAAATGGCGCTGGATGTAAAGAGTTTTGTAATAATCACTTCTAGAATGGATGAAAAGAGTTTTGAAGTAGTAGTAATGGTAGATTGAAAGAGTTTTGCAACGTTAGACAGTTTTCATGTATAAAATGAGCTGGGAAAATATAAGTTTTGTTGCGTTATGATTTAATAACCATATGACAGACTGTTTAAAGTCAACAGCGCCACCACTATCTAATTTTCTTACTAAATTGGATGTAAAGAGTTTTGCAAGTTGACGCCTCATATATAAGTACACTAATTATTAACGTGCACACTACCGCACAGTCTCTGCTTTTAAACTTTTACTTAAACTAACTCAAAAGGTTTAACCCTTTTGAGTCTTCTTAGTAGTCCTGTGGTGTCCAGGAGCTGGATCGCCTCGACGTTTACATGGTGATGGAGCCTTTCTTCGTGGCCCTTGGCAAACTTCTTAATTGTGTCGGTAACAGTGTCCATGTTGAGGTCCCGATGTATGTCACTGTTTCTGCAGTACCAGGGTGCATCAGCGATGTTCCTTAATGCTTTGTTCTGGAATCTCTGGATGATCTGAGTATTGCTTTGTTTGGTGCATCCCCATAGCTGTAGAAAATAATTATGATTAATTACTGTATTCATTGCTTTATAATTACCAACGTTTTATATTTTTCAATACTCTTTGATTAACAGTTGAGCTTAATATCAGTTAACATGAAGGTGATAGATTACAATTCATTTAGTGGTATAAATGTATACAGGGTGTTTCTGAACGATGTAGCATAATTTCTACTGGTGAATCTACATTGAAAAATAGGACGATTTAGCCCATCATGCCTTATAGAAAGTTGCATCGTTGCTAAGTTACAGACGTGTGGTGTTAATTGAAGGAATTAAATCTACATTTCCTAACGTGGAGACCATCTTAAAGATTTTTTTAACGTTACCGATTTGCAATGCAAGTGGCGAAAGATCATTTTCGATATTAAAACGTGTGAAAAACTGTTTGCGTAATTTTTTAAGTCATATTCATTATCAGTTATGTTTATTGAAAACGATGTTGTTCAATTTTTAGAATATGAAGACATTATTAGTAAATTCGCAAAATTAAAGGCCAGGAAGGTTCCTATTTAATACGTTTTTATATTCATAGTCTAATTAATATGATATACATACTTCTAGTAGTCTGTTACTCAATTAATTTTTTTTTTTTTTTTAATTAAAAATTACATTTTTTAGATCGTGAAGTGCAATTTTTGTTACCGTTATGTAAGGGGGTAGATGTCCCGAAATCAGATTGCGCCTAGGACCCCTAATTTAGTTAATACACCACTGCCTATAATATCAAGATTACAAATAATTTTCGCTTGATACGAATTCAATGCTGTATGAAAATAGCTCACACGTTTATAAAAAGTACAGATAATTGTATGCCAAATAAGGATTAAATACACATTTTAGAGAAATTTATTACTTAACTGAAGAAAATATTCTAAAAATATTTGCTAATAAGTGAACAATGTTAATGCATTCCTAACATATTTATTATTACCCCTAATTTAACCGAAGTTGTAACTCTCACCGTTTACGAGATACCCATAGTGGCCCTCGAAAAACGAGAACCCTGTATAATTAAAACTAAAATATTATGTGAGAAAATATATGTAAATGCTGTATGAAAAAATGGTGCATGATTAATAAATTATTAAATGTTATACGTGTGAGAAAATATAAACCATTATAGGTAGGTAATCGGTCGTTTTATATATAGAAGTTCCACATAGCAATCGGATTTTTGTATGGAGAAAATTGTTTGTTTTAGTTTTTGCTTAAAACATTTAACGTTTTATTATTGGTACCATCAAATGTTGCCATGTACGCACTCTGCTTAACTTTTATAGAATTATTTTTTTATATACCCTGTAATGAATAAACGAATCGACAGTTTGCTGTAGGTACTGTTTGCGGTAGTTAGGAAACTTCGTAAGACGATATGATCTGGTTCTGCACCCGAATAAAAGCTTTCACAGTAGAACATAAAATTGACGTCTTTCAAGTTCGCTTGGGATTTAAATTGGGTTCTGTTCTCGGATAACTCATATTACAGTGACCAAATAATATTTCAACATGATTATAAAACCATTAAAAAACACTTAAATCGGCTTTATCACAATGTTTATGCAAATATTCCAATGAGTTGTCTCATCATTGTGAATCGTAGCAAATAAAAACAAAATATTTGCCACAGATAAAAACGTTTTACTGTAATTCAAAATCTTTACCACATTATACGATAGACTACCTGCATGTGGCATTACAAATTTGACGTCAAAATGTTCCACATCCGAGGTTTCTTCTTTTTTGTTAAAGTCTACGTAAGATATGGCAGTTGCTATGCGTTCGTTAATGATTTTTAAAACATTAAAACATTAAGTCTCACTGATTGCCCACCTCTTTTAGTTAGTTACTGTTCTTTGGCTGTAATTAAAATAAGCTGGTACTGTGATTACAGCATCCGTAACTTCTTTTCCAAGAAAATCTTCTGCAGTTTTTTAAATTTTTTTTATAAGATAGCCCCTATTTCCTCCAGATAATACGTTGCTTTTCCTTCTTTAACTGTAATCATCGGTAAGTTTTTGTCATCGGCTATTACTTTGAATGCCCAATATTTTGAATCATTTTTAACATATTTATCGTTATAATTTTGACCCTTCAGACGTTTGGTGGTATCTCTATCTGGATTAACATAAACATACCATTACGATATACTACGTTCTCACGTCATCCTTTTCCTCTTTTGCATCGATACCTACGGCAATGTCGTTAATCTAAAAATGCACATACGAAGGTACAATTCTCTTACGTTTATTAGGTATAATTTCTATTCGACCATTTTTCTCAACAGCAACACAACTATTTGTGGTACCTAGATCAATACCAATTGCGATTTTTTTCTTCGTTGACATTGTGCATGCAGTAATTCATTGTCTTACATAGAACTACTTTATAATGCAATCTTATTATTGTATAACAACTCGTTCAAAATACGGCAATAAAGTTGATTAATTAATTAATTACAAGTAATATTATCGCACCCATTTTTAAATGATAAATATTGTTTAATATTAATCAAATTAGTATTAAGTACACCTACATAAACCTATTGCATATTTTAAGAAAATCGGTAATAGTTTATTTGTTCTTAAAACGATTATAGGTACCTTTTACGTTCCTAATAAGATTTACTAACAAATTAGTTTTGGTTTTACATATTAATAATATTTTTATTGCTATTTTGAAAATAACAAGATGTATACATATAATGCAGGCTGCAGGGCGAACCAAATTTGACAAATGTGGGATATTTCGGTAACTAAAATAATTAGATTTAATTTACTGGGGCTTCTTTTTCGAGATGCATAAACAATTGTACAGAGAGGCCTATTTTCGATGCCTATACAGGGTATCTTGGTTATTATCAGAGATAGAAAAAAACTAAGTACGTAGTCTCGATTTCTTTTTTCTAGAGAAATTCATTGCCGTAAACAGATTTTTGATATCTTTTTTAATTTTCGAAATACCTATAGCCAAAAACCGATTTTTGTCACTTTTCAAAAATGTTAAATATCTCGCTTAAACGAAAAGATAGAGAAAAACTTATTAAGAACAATAAACCATGCCAAAAACGTTTGTAAAGTTTTTCTCTATCTTTTTGTTTAAGCGAGATATTTAACTTTTTTTATGTTGGTGTTATACTCATGGTGTTTATGTATATTATGTGGTGTTTTATATTCATATTCTAATTACTGTAATTTAGTTGCCTATGTATTTTATAATTAAATACAGTGGTTTATGTTTGTTTCTTATGCATTAATACATTTTTTATTGAATTAAATTGATTTTTTTAATTGAAAATAATATTGTTTAGCTCGTGTAGTAGAATTTTGGTTTCCGGGAAGTAAGGGCCAGGGGTAAGGGCCCGGGGTAAGGGCCCTCAATTTACTTAATCTGAGGCTGTTTGAAATCGCACTGTGAACGTAAATTATTACTTAACACATTCAAGGAATAAAGTTAAAAATGCGATCAGAGAGTGAAAGTTCCGTGTGTTTTCTCCAAGCAACGGTCGGCCTCATACAGATGTAAAAAATATTGAGGAAATTACAAAACTACCATGAAAATTTATATTCAAAATGTTGTTAAACAAAAAACAGTTTGGTTTCATAAAACAATTAATCACATTTTTGTTGGGATCTTATTTAACCCTTGTTTGAATGGTAAAAATATTATTGGAAAAACGTAATAACTTAGGTATAAACTCTTATTTTGTATGTACACCGAAAAACAAAACCGGTTTTCAATACCATTAAAAACTCATTGCTTTAATTTTTGGTGCAACTTTAAACTGTTTAGAGAAAAGTAAAAATCTGTTTGATATACTACTACATGAACTATTGTTTAAATCTGCGATAAAAATTTAGCTCTGCGAAAAAGTGTTTTGTGATACGAATCAAAACGTTTCGAGTTTGGTTATACCGTCTATGTACGAGTGAGTACACATAGTACAACCAGCGAAGGATACTGCATTAAGAATAACATTTTAATAATACATATTGCAAATATCTCCTTAATTTTTAAGTAATGATTAAATTTTTATATTTGTGGTTTTACAAACAAACGTATTGAATTTTTAAGATCTTGCGTTGTCATACAAAATGGATCAAAACTAGCTATGTTCTGTGATCAAAACGTTCCCAATACTTTAACTTTTAATATAAAAAAAGTAATTTGTAAAGTTTTGATTTACCTACGTAAAATTTTGTTGAAATAAAACAAATGATAAAATTATGCCTCAAAAAAAAGTGCAATATGTTTTTTTCAATGTTTCTATAGACTATGACACGTATAAATCAAAGTTTCATCTGATAAATAGCAATAATGCTATTTGAATTTTATTAGTAGTACAATATTATGATTGCCAGAGTGCGATGAGATCTCCCACTTGAATTAGACCTTGGTCTAGTGTTGCCAATAGTATTATTTTGATCAGAAGGGTTTGAAAACCTTTTTTTGGCCTCTAAGTCACAATAATTATATTCATTTTTTGTGCGTTTGCTTCTATTATAAGATTTAACTTTTATTTTTACTGCACAACTTAAGATAAATGTAGTCATAGAGTATTAAATTTTCTATATTTTAGTAATTTTTAGGTAAGGATAAGTTTTCTTAGCGTCCTCTTAGGTAGGGGCTGGTAATTTGTACTTACTCTATTACAACTTTATCAACTTGTTTTTAAAGAAGCTAAATGTATGAGTTGTTTTAAACAAACTCTTTCAGTACAAACGGTAAAATGTTTATATGACTATAATAATCGCTCAACCACGAAGTATGGGTTATAATGACAAAAAAAAAACAGTATAATCAGTGGTGATATGATCTGCACTATGTAACGATATAGCCGATATATCACGGAAGCGGGGAAGGACATGGCATATGCTCATCTAAATAATGTGAACTGAGCACACCAGTCACAAAGTAACCATTACTTTCAATTAATGTAAGGGTCGCTATGAGTTTACTGGAAACAACTGGATTATTTTTTGGTACATTTTTAATAGCAAGTATAGTACTACTTTTTACACTGCGTAAGTAAACTTTTACACAATTTTGCAGTCATATTTTTATTATAAGTACATAATCATAATATAAAGGCAATACTCTACCAGAAGATTTTATACAAACATTTAATGAGTTGTTCAGTTTTATGTGTTTTTTTTTTTGAAATTTGATGAAAATCATGTTTTGTAGTAGTTGCGTTTTATCTTTAACAGTTTGAATTAGTACTTATTTTCACGTGAAATAATATTTACAGATAACTTGCCTCTACAACATTTTTGAAATACGCTGTATATTACAGTTAAATCGATAATACTAACAAACCATATTTTATTATTTTTATTTATTCACCAGGTGAAAAAGCTGAATATATTCGCATAATTGTATATTCGAAATAACGTATTTTAAAACGCTTGTATTCAATTTCTGTCTAAGTCAATTATTCTTTAGTTTTGGACCATCTAAAGATTTAATACTTTTCATTAAACTATTTGTCCTACACCTAACAGTAAAAGGACTCATGACTAAATAATAAATTAATCAATTTTTGAAAAAAAAAATGTTGGATCATGATCAGTAGGACAACTAAAACAATACTGTCCTTGAAAGAACGTTGAAAGCAACAATTTTTTATGTTTGAAAGCTAATTATAGTTGTTTATTTGTATCCAAAAAAATAACTCAATAATTTTTTTTACAAAAAAAAATCATTAAACCCTTTAACATTCATTGTATGTACAAAAGGAAACAAAAAGAATGTTCAATGTTTAATTTTGACTTTATAACATAGAGTGCAACCTAAAAAAAATTGCATCAAGATTTTATTATCCACAAAATTTGTTAAAGTTTATTTTATAAAAACAAACAAGAATACCACAGACCACAGCCTAATAATCTCAAGAATGTTGTTAATTTATACAACTTTTTATAACTGTAATTGTAATTATGTAATAAACATTACGAAACCAATAGTTTTCAAAACCTTTTTTAAAATGTTTTTGAAGTTAAAATCTCTACATGTTAATTTTATTTTTTAGTTTTTAAAAGGTAATAAATAATAATGTAACACTTTATACATATAGTTCATATAGCACTATAAGTAGTTCAAGAATATCTTTTTCGTACAATTTTTAACATAAAACTAACTGTGCGTTATCAAATAATATTAAATATAATTATTACTATAAATTACCAATTTGCCTTTTTTTGGTAGTACAAATGTACACTGTAATGTAAGAGTATATTACATAACAAGAGTTGTAAGAAGTATATTACGCATGAGTGGAAACGTTGAGTGCGTATTTCCACCAATGCGTAATTGCTTTACAACTCGTGTTTTGTAGCTTACTTTTTCTACGAACACATAATACATACGAATTTATTGTTTTTTGGATAATAGCAAACACACTTAGGTATACGCTGGTAACTGTCAAGTTTGACGTGAGTCTACTTTGACATTAAATTTATAAAAAAGTGTGCTTTTTGCTTACCGTGCGTAAATATCCACTTACTATGTATGCAAGCTGTACATTAATAGTCATTTCTAATAGTGGTCGTAGAAAAAAGACGTTAATAAACTTTTCCTTTGCGTTTTTTGATTCATCAAGTCATCAGTGACGGATTTTCCTAAGTAGGCTATAGCTTAGGGCGGCAAATTTTATTTTTTTGGCCACTGCTAGACATAGCATGTGAGACTGTGAATATGAGTAATAAATTGTATTAAGTTTGTTTCTAATATAACTTCCTATCATTTTTTTAAACTAATTTTAATGGCGATTGTTTTCGGTTATTTTACGTTGAATTATATTTGAAGCAGTAAACAGAGGAGACAATGTAACTAATCTAGTTGATGCGGCGCCTACAACTAATGTTACCAACAACAGCTATTTGGATCCAGACGGTCCCGATGTCCAGTTTATTCTCTTTACAAGGTAAGAATTTTGCAATTTATTTGTGACAGATATATCAACAACTAAAGATTTTTGTTCATTTAAAAGATATAGATACTTATTATTTTTAAAGACTGTTTCACAACTAGTACGTATGGTAGAGTTTCAGTATTAATACATCTTTTAATTTGACTTATAAATGTTTACAGGCGACATTTCTTTTGCAGTTTAAAAGTTATCTGCGGGTTGTTTTTTTTTACTAAAATCATAAACGTGAACGGTAACGATTCCATAATTTTAATTTATATACATTTTCATGGCCGTTTAGAATTAATTTAAAACAAAATTTTTGAGACAGTAAAAATATATTATAAAATATGTCTTTGCAAAGCATAAATTGTGTTTTAAATACCTGATATTTGCAACTTTAAATTAAAAGATTAAAAGAAAATGTAAAATATACTGCACATAATTTACAAAACTTTTTATTATAATTATATAATCAATCATTTCTTAAGAGAAAAAAGAGTATAACTAATTATGCTTCGCTGTTTCCTATTTGCTGTCTCTATAATAAATGACATTCTCTATGAACATAAAAATTTCCAAAAATTTTAAATGTATTTCAATATTTCAATACACAAAAACAAATTATTACATGGAATCCAGTAAATACTTAAGCGTATGATATGCCACCGTACAAAAGATAATTTTGACCAATTTATCATGAACACGAATATACTGAGTAATTATCAAGATACCCTTGACAAACAATAGCACGCTGTACTGTGGAAGCTAGCGGATGGTAGTCTGATTAGACTCGTATTAATTTTTCTGTCAATTAATTGTGTCTTTCAACGATAATTTTGGATATCTTTACTTATGACCGTATTTATTTAGTAAAAATAGAAAGTATTATTGTTAAGCTTTAATTGGCAAACAAGATTTTTAATGCGTCGCACTTAGGTGGAAGATATTGTATTAATTTAGTTTGATTATGACCAAATCTACCTCGTTAAATAAAAAGCTGTGAAGGTGGGGTGTATTTGTTTATTTTTCAATAATAAAAAAGGATATAATTTTCTTCCACTTCTGTTACGCATTTAATTTAAAGAATTTTAAAAATTAAGTTCTGCTTTTTATTCTCCGTATTTTGTATTACCAAAAAGATTTAACGTGATTAAAATCTTAATCAATATTGAATACCAATTTTTCAGTTTTATAAATAAATCCCATAAACAATTGAAATTTTTTGTTTAATGTTGGTACAACAAAAGCTTAGATTTTAGTTGATATTAAGATATTATTATCAATTTCTGTTATTTTTCATAAAAAAATCAAATTTAGAATAAGCTTAATGAGCATGGGATATTCTTTTATAGGGAACTATTTAACTAAATTCTACTTTTAGGAATTATCCTCCATTTAACCTGCCAGTGAATGATCATGAAGCATTTCTAAATTCTGGTTTTAACGTAAACGACCCAACAAAAATATTAATTCATGGTTTTTTAAGCAGCATCAAAGAAGACATTTTTGTTACTAACCGAAATGGTAAGTTTTCCAAATAAATGTGTATTTTAGTAAATTGCTCTAATATAGTTACATATGTAAAGATGCCAAAATACTTAAAAGGTGCCTATTTATATCTACAAAAAGGATCATATTTAAAGTATTTCAAGAAAATGCTAACTCAGTTAATTCTGAAAATACTTTAAATTGAACAAATTATTACTTTCTTATGTACCTACTTGCTTTTTTTGTTAACTTGCACCTACAGAAAAATGTGTAAAAATAATTATAAGTGTAACAAGAAATTTAAACGTATATTTACTAAATTTTATTGTGTTAATGCCTAAATTTTATGTTAGTAATAAAATACAGGGTGATTTAGTTTGACTGTTGCACTCCTATAACTTTGTTATTTTAAAAGAATACCCCTATAAAACTTATATTTTTGTAAATCGTAGAAAATGCTCTATCAAATGGTGTTGACAATGGACCTTCTGTCAATTTGCTTCTGTTAGTGTGTACTTAAAGGGTTTCAATTTAATACTCACAAAATAATAATTTTTTGTCAAAAAATAATAAAACGCAATTAGACAAGTTATAAACTGTCAATTACTACAGCGATTGTGTTTTGTTTAGTCAAAGACGACTATTTTGTGGAAAATAATAAATATTTTTTAAACTCGTTTTCCTCAAAAATTTTGCCTTGTATGTATACTTTTTTTTTAATGCAACAGTCAAACTGAATCATCCTATATACATATTTTTTTTAGTAAAAGTAGTTTAACGCTTGCTTATATAATTTTTATTTTGCTGTAAGTAGTATGTATAAAGTATTGTTATTTGTTCTATTTATTCGTAACTTATTTATTTCAGCCTATCTAGAAACAGGAAATTTCAATGTTATTGGAATGGATTGGTCAATTTTATGCGAATTTAACTATTTTTCGGCATTAAGAGGTGCACGGATAGCTGGCGATGCCATGGCCACATTTATAAACTGGCTCGTAAAAGAAGGTGTTCGATATGAAGATATACACGTCATTGGACACAGTTTAGGAGCTCATGTTGCCGGTATTGGTGCCGGTAGAGTCAAAGGAGGCAAAATTGGAAGAGTTACAGGTATGGACATGCAGTATCGCAATATTTTAGCAGCGCATGAAACAGAGAAGATTAATCGAGTTTTGAAAACGTCAATGTTAAAACGGTTTTTGTTCTAAAAAGAAAAAACTACGTTAAAACCTGTTTTACAAACAGATTTTTAAAATGATAGTTCAATATACAAGGTTGATCCCTATGCTCCACCCCTGACCTACTTATAGGTAAGGCATAAACTTCGAATTTCGATTGGGTCGTATAAGTGTAAGCAAATTTGTTTGTTTTTAAGTACCTCCAGATAAAAGAATTGACTACGAGTCAAATCTATTAAGATTTAGCAGTGGCAATGAAACAACGCGCAGTCTCATATGATAAAATAAAGAGATATTGCCGTGAGTGTAAGTATTACAGAACATTCTGTGAAGTTGTCATTGTCACGACGGGAAAAAAACGCCTAAAAAATATATGATCTCGTCATGGAAAACAGTAAAGTCACAATACGGCAAGTAGTGGAGAAAATAGGATTCTTATATTACACAATTCGCAATCTTGACCAGGAATGGAGTCTGAGTCAGAGTCAGAAGTCAATGCTTTTTGGAGTTGAAAGTCAAAAAAACTCCCGACTCTTTCATTAAGTTTTCATCAAAAATAAGAATATAGAATGAAAACAAAATAACGATATTAACCGATTTTTCTAAAGAACGGAAACGAGAATGACATTTTGTTTATTCAATACCGATTTTAACCGGTTTTCCTTAATATTGCCCAGTGTAGTGCATTAATTAAAAGAGTCGGTTTTAAAATAAACCGTCTCAGGATTCGAGAATCGTTTATTTTTCTGCCGACTCTGGGATCCCTGATCTTGTTTTGCAACTCTAATAGTCAACGGCAAGATGCGTGTACCGAATGTTGAACGCAACACAAAAGCGAATCCGACTAAGGCGTTCCCAGCAGCTCTTGAACTCGTGGCATGATAAGCAAAACTTTCTTGATCGATATGTGACGATGATGAAAATTGCGTCCATCACTGCGATTCCAAGACACATGTGCAAAGTAAACAGTGAAAACATCGGAGCTTTTCATCCTTCGTAAGCTCAGAGCTCCAGCGATTGCTAGCAAAATTATGGACTGGTTTCTGGAATGCATTAGGCGTTCTACTGATTATATTTTTTAAATAGAGAAGTGATAAAAATAACGCCACGAAACGCTGAGCAATAGTGTTCTCTTTTACCATAACAATCCTCCAACGCATAAATAAATGATTCATTGCAATGACTGCCATCAGCAAAGTGAGCTTTAACCTGGTGCATCGTCCCCTTTATTCTACAGAGTTAGTTCCCAGCGACTATTGCCTATGGGCCATCCTATATGTTTAGTATCCTTGAGATTTTATAATGCATGACAAGTTTCAAAGTATAGCTAAATGACATTAATTGAATAGCTCACCAAAAATAATGTTATTGCCAAATGTGTTCTTGTTAATTTCATTGCGAAATAAGATAAGGTTTCTTACACACCAAATGGGTCGATTTACATAAACCTGAACCTTTGATACATGTGTGACATATGACACATCTGTCATTTTATAAATAACATTTGTAGGACGTCATAGCTGACATCATAGTTGACGTCATAATAACACTCGTAATTGATTTGTTTGCAAATTTCGTCGGAGGAGACATTCTATTTAGTTTAAAATCCTTATACTTATAAATCGAAGAAACGTAGTTTTCAAAATTAAAAAAAAATATGTTGACACCCACTAGATATATGGAAAAATGTAATTCTTGTCACTTATTTAAAGAAATATTGCGTGTTTGTTGTTTTTATATTATTTGATACAAAAAGACTTAAGGTAAAAGTTGTAGATAATTTTAAGCTAAATAGGCACCAAATAGCAGATTTTGCCCATGAGTACTGACCGTGACGTTTTTAAATAGTTTATTACATTTCGTAAGCCTTGTCGAACTAAAATAATCAAAATTTGCTTTGGATTGCTCAGAAATACATTGTCTATAATTTAAAAATTAGCTAAAATATTATTTTGGATAAACTTTGGTTAAATGTTTTAGTACCTATTAACAATATCAATTTTATAATAGAATCTTGGTTTCCGGGTTTGGAACCGCGTCTTCTATATTTAGAAGTAGTTGAAGTTTCGACCATTGTGTCTTGGTCTTTTTCAAAACGACTAATTTGTGAGGGATGTTGCTGGGTTTATATATCCAGCTTGTGGAGGCGTGGCGTTCCGCTTGATGGGTTTGTTCTGCCTCAGTGATTTTGTGATGACTGGTTTCCAGATGTTTGGGAGTTGTATGCCTGTGTCTCTGTTGTAGTTGTTTGGGTTCTTGATGATTTCCAATGATTCTCGATATAATCTTGGCCAGAAATGGTTTGCGCGGGCCAGTAGTTTTGTTTCTCTGAAGAGGATGTTGTGTCCTGTACCCTGGGCGTGTTCTGCTACCGCTGATTTTTCGACTTGTTTTCTTGTTGTTTGTCCTTCGTGTTCTTTGAGACGCGTTTGTATACTCCTGCCAGTCTGTCCTATGTATACTTTTCCACAGGAGCAAGGTATGCTATATATTCCCGCGTGGTGTAGTCCTGTGTCGTGTGTTCTTCTTAATTTATTTGAGAGCTTCAAAGGAGCGTTGAAAACGGTTTTGATTTTATGTTTTTGTAGAAGCTTTGATATTTTGTTAGTCACTCCGCTGATGTAGGGCAAGTAAGTCGTAGCGATGTATTGTTTCTTTTCTTTTCCTTCTTTTGGCGTGGCATGTTTTTGTATGGTACGAAGTATTTGTTTACGCTGAACCGTTTTCTTGCAGGGCTCTCGTGACCATGTTCAGTTCTTTTTTGATGTTTTCTGGTGTGCATATCTCTTTAGCCCTATGTATTAATGTGTTGATCACCGATTGTTTTTGGGCTGGGTGATGATGTGATGCAGCATTTAGATATCGGTTGGTATGGGTCGGTTTGCGGTAAACGCTGTGGCTAAGTGTTCCGTTTGCTTCTCTTTTGACCAGTATGTCCAGAAAGGGTAACGCGCCATTCTTCTCTTCCTCCATCGTAAATTTTATGTTCTTGTGTAGGTTGTTCAGGTGTGTTAGAAAATCTTGAAGTGGTTCTTTTCCATGTTCCCAGATGACGAAGGTGTCGTCTACGTATCGGAACCAGTGTTTCGGTTTCAATTTGCTGGAGAGTAGGGCTTGTTCTTCGAAGGCTTCCATGTACAAGTTGGCGAGTGCCGGTGATAATGGTGAACCCATGGCTGCTCCCGTTGTTTGTTCATAGATGCCTCCATTAAAGGTGAAGTAGCTAGATTGTGCGCACAGCTTTATTAAGTCGGCTAGGTTACCATCAAGGTCGTTAGCAACCAGTCGTTCCCTTGCCAATTCCACTGCTTCCTCAACCGGTATATTGGTAAATAATGACGTCACATCGAAGCTAATCATGATGTCGTTGTCGTTTATATTTAGCTGTCCTAGTTTCTGGATGAAGTGTGCTGAGTTTCGGATATGGTGATCCGATTGTCCAATGAAATTCTTCAGTGTTCTGGCGAGGTATCTTGCTAAAGGATGGGTAGCTGATCCAATGGCGCTCACTATTGGTCTTAGTGGTACGTCTTGTTTGTGTATTTTCGGTAGACAATACAGTTTTGGGGTTCTGGATTCTGTCGGTATTAGGCTCTTGTGGTCTTCTGTTGGAATTGATGAGGTTTTCACTGCTGTCCTAATATGTCGTTCTATGTTCTTGGTAGGGTCCTTCTTCAGTACTCGGTACGTCGATTCCTGCAGCATGTCGAGAACTTTGCTGTTGTATTCCGCGCTGTCCATAATTACGGAGGCATTGCCTTTGTCGGCAGGTAGAATTATGATGTCCGGATTATCGCGTAGTTTCCTCTTTGCTCATGTTTGGTTTCGGTGGTTTGGCTTTCTTGAGGATGAGTGCTGTTGCTGCTCTTATATCTTCAGCGTCGTCCGTGGTAAGGTTACGAAGTGTGCTCTCTAGTTGACTCACTATTTCTTCGTTCGGTATGTATTTTGGAGCGACAGCAAAGTTAAATCCTTTTTGTAGTACGGCCTTGATGGTGTCGTCTATTATGGCACTCGATAGGTTTATAACGACCCGGCTGGCTAAGATTATATCGAGAATTATTGGAAATCATCAAGATCCCAAACAACTACAACAGAGACACAGGCATACAACTCCCAAACATCTGGAAACCAGTCATCACAAAATCACTGAGGCAGAACAAACCCATCAAGCGGAACGCCACGCCTCCACAAGCTGGATATATAAACCCAGCAACATCCCTCACAAATTAGTCGTTTTGAAAAAGACCAAGACACAATGGTCGAAACGTCAACTACTTCTAAATATAGAAGACGCGGTTCCAAACCCGGAAACCAAGATTGTATTATGGATAACGGCCGCGAAAGCCTCAAGAATAAAATAATA
This sequence comes from Elmis aenea, assembly GCA_947652605.1. Lineage (NCBI taxonomy): Eukaryota > Metazoa > Arthropoda > Insecta > Coleoptera > Elmidae > Elmis > Elmis aenea. The sequence continues at coordinate 38,330,433 of OX393577.1, forward strand.
TCAATTTTGGTTAAAAATTACAATTTTAGACAAAAAATTATTTTTATACAGTAAGATCTGATTTGGTTTTTGTATAAAGGATTAGACCCTGCTCAACCAGGTTATAAAGACATTCCAACTAAGTATAGATTGGATCCGACCGATGCTCAACTTGTAGATGTGATACACACGTACATTCGTGTGCTTAGTTTGTCTCAGCCTTTGGGCCATGTGGATTTTTACCCTAATGGAGGAAGATTTCAACCTGGTTGTCCCTATATGTACGATATATGTAAGTAAAGTAGTTAATGATTTTTATTACAGCATCGAAATCGTATTCAAGATTTTTTGTTCGTTTCCAAGATGTTTCAAAATAATTACTACTAAAACACTAAGTAATATTACCACTACCTAAGTAAAAAAATATTTAAAATTGGTTCATAGCAATAAGAAAAAAAAAGCATTATTTTACCACAAAAAATCCCATAGATATTATTAAAAAAGGCTTTTTATAATTCGTATTGAAACTTAATCAAATGATATGCAAAGGATTTGTTAAAAAATGCATAATGCTTTTAAAGTTTAGCGACTTAAAAGAGTACCTACTCAAGTAAATTGTCATATAATAATAGAACTAAACTAATCAATAAGATTGTGAATAAACAGTTTGTCGTAAAAAATGTATTTTATAAAATGAATCGCCCGGTACATTGCCTTGTTTGTTGGGGTAAAAAACTTACTAATATGTTAATTAGTCTTAATTTTTACTCGTAATCGTCTAATCGTCTTTATAAGGTAACTGAAGCCTTACATTTTTCTGTGGTTCTTTCTGAACTACCCGAGTCGAACTATCCTTAATTTGGGCAGCAGGTGCCATCCATTGTAATTGTACGCATAAAAGCCCTCGTCATCCTTTTTCCCAAGCACATATTATGTTACGAGTAGAGTTGCTTAAAACTATCAACAAATAACACTGTATAATTCAAATCTATATTAACAGGGACTCTGGGCGAGAGTATGGAATGCAATCACGCAAGAGCTTACATATATTTTACTGAATCCATACGTAATAAAAATGCATTTAAATGCAAACGGTGCGTGGATGTAAACGAAGCAGTTAACAACCGTTGTGCAATAGCTACGAATGTTTACATGGGACAAGCTGACACATACGAGTACGTAGATTAATTAAATTTAAATTAGAAAGATTTTATTATTTCCAAAATATTTTTTAAATGAAAATCAAACTGGAAGAAATACAAGATTTTAAACAGAAACCAACAGGAAACTACTCAGTTTGTCAGAATAATTAAGATATAATTTTTTAAATTCTTATTTAGCTTGGAAAAGTTTGTATTAATAGTCACTTTGTATTGCAGGTCCGGACTCTTTTATTTAAAAACTAATGATAAACCACCGTATACACTGATAGAATTGTAAGATTGGTAGGTATGTATTGCTAACAGATTTAGCGCGGTCTAAGCATTGTTAGTGTGTTTACGAAATTTAAAATCTGTTTGACATTGTAAATAAAAGCTTTCCCAAACTGGTTAAACTGTTATTCTTTCTTTATTAATTACAGATTAAAATAGATTATTGAAAAAAAGTGCAATAAAACTTAAATACTTATGAACCAAATTTTATTATAGTTTTATGTGCTCAAAAAAGTACTTACCTTGATAATTAAGCAATTTTTATAGGGGTGCTATTTCGAGTATGTGTAAGCCTCGTAGTTGTTGAGATATTTAATACTTTTCCATTTAATTACATTTTTTTTGCACCGAAGTAGGCCGCACTGATGCAAAACAAATGCCAAAATATAAGCAAGTGTCAACTTGACATTTGCATAAATATAAAATTGAAGCGGATATTAATTATATTATTAAAATTATTGTTTTTAGTTAAAAACTATAAAAAGTAGCAAATTGAAAATACATAAAAGAGAAACGACTACAATAAATGTTCGAAATGTCTTCCATTTTTATTCATACAATAAGTATATATATCAACATCGGCAAATCGGTTAATTTTGTTTATTAAAAAGTAGGAAAACTTTCCCCTATATAAACACATAAGAATTTCGATGTTAATTTATTTATAAATTTAAATATCTCTTCAAACTGTGGAAAGTTGTTTATGTTAAAAAAATGCGACGCAAAATTGATGTTTTGGAACATGGCTATTGTACTTAAATCCATTGTAGTAAAAGTTTTTCTAAAAAAAAAAATACAATAAAACATCCGCTTATGAAAATTGTTTAGAAATATAGTTTTAATTAATCTACTCACCATCTCAATTTTTATAATGACTTCACCGACTGCACCATCAATAACTTGTTGGGATGACATTTTTTTCTAAAATTATACCAATGTTTACTTTTAAACGTCCTTCTTCATACTAACAAAATCAGCAAAAAATTATATTTACTTTTAATAACAAACTTAACTTTAACAAGTTGCATCATTTAAAAAAAATGTAATTTTATAAATAATAAAAATTAAATATTAAAAAACAAATAAAAAATTTAGTAAAATTTAGTTTACCTTATGTAGTAGAAACACTCACTCACTAATAGCTAACACACACTTTCGTATTGTTCTACACTGCTACAGTACAACGCTTAAATAGCTGTAAAATTAATGATCTCATTCAAATGAAACGCCATGACACGTTACTTTTAAGCGTATGCACGATAAATGTAACATTTAATTAGTTTGATAAGTTGCAACTTGCATAAATTATCGTTGTTGTTATCGCTTGCGCGTGTGTTTAATCAATTGGAAGGTAGCGAGTTTACGTATAATCATTTTATAAGTTCCAAGTTGTAAAACATTTGCGAAAATAAACATTCATAAACACTAATTTAGCGACGAAGGAAACAATCACTAAATTACAAAATTATGTTAGTAAATGTTTCTTAACAAGTTTTTACAACAGACAAAAGACCACAGATATTTAGGCTACCACTGAAGAACAAAATGCTTGTGACCTTCGCTCCAAATACATATACTAAAAGTTTGGTTTGTTGAATAGTCTTTAGGTAAGTATACAGGGTGTCACACAAAAAACGCCGCAAGCTTTAACTCCGTTGTTTGTAGTCCGATTTTGGTGAACAAAAAACTAAATGAAATGGCTCCTCAAATACTATAAACAAAACAAAACAAAAATCTTAATCAACAAATGTCATTTAAACGTCAGTGTGGTATTTCAGCTACAGCAGATTTTTCGACTTGGTTTCTTTTTGTTTGTCCTTTATGTTCCTTAAGCTGCGTTTGTATGCTCCTCCTGGTCTATTTTATGTATACTTTTTTACAGGACCAAGGTATGCTGTATATTCTCTGGTGGTGTAGTCCCGTGTCAGGTGTTCCTTTTAGTTTATTCGAGAGCGTCGATGGAGCGTTGAAAACAGTTTTAATGTTGTGTTTTTGTAGAACTGTTGATATTTTATTCGTGACTTCTCGGATGTAGGGCGGTGTAGTGCTTCTTTTCTTTTTCTTTTAGCGTGGCACGTTTCTGTATGGTTCGAAGTATTTGTTTACGCTGGTAAGCATTTTCTTGTAGAGCTCATGTGACCATGTTTAGGTCTTCTTGAATGGTTTCTAGTGTGCATCATTCTTTGGATGTGTTGATCACCGATTGTTTTTGAGCCCGGTGATGGTACGATGCAGCGTTTAGATACCGGTTGGTGTGGGTTGGTTAAGGGTAAACGCTGTAGCCTAGTGTACCGTTAGCGTCTCTTTTGACCAGTTTGCCCAGAAATCCGCTGCCTTAAGTGCGCGAATTACTATTGACGACAGTTCGACAGTATTTAATGATATTATTCGTACTACAACACCAAGTATGTATTACGATTTTTATTGTTTCAGTATTTATATCTAGCTTTATTAATTATACTCCCGAGAATATAAAAGTAAAGTAACCACACTGTGGGGCGGATTGATGATTAAGACGGATCCGGAAAAAATTCAATTAATCAGCCCAACCACATCATACTTATATATATTAAAATAAAAAGAAATCAATTGTTGCATATTTTTTCATTAAAGCAGCTCATCGAACGACCGCCCACCGGGAATTTTTTCCTTGTCCCAGTGGCCTACCGTGACAACACTTAGTTAGTGCCGTTTATCGTGATCTCCAATTTAAAACGGTAAAATCCAATACCTTTTGGTCTTTTTTAAAATACCTAAAACTTTTGGAAATTAGATTTAGACGAATTTTAAAAATACTGACACTGAAAATTTAAAGTATCACCCAATATTAACAACTACAAAAAAAGTTTTAAAAAAGCAATTTGGCAGAACGAAAAATCCAAAAAATTTTAGTGTCCCGTTTTCATAATTTTAGTATATGGTCACCCTACGTAAGGTTCATCCTTTTCAGTTTATAATGCTTAGGTACTATTCTTATGGATAAAATGTTAGTATTCAGTAGTATTCAGGAAAGGCAAAACAACTACCCGCGCTATTTACATGGCAATCCGAATGTACTTCGATCCCTCAATAAAGACGAACACACCATAGTCATGTGTGTTGATCTCTCAAAAGCTTTCGATAGTGTTGACCACGAGATACTGCTAACGAAATTAGAACACTATGGTATACGAGGAACCGCCCATAACCTTATAAAATCTTATCTTTCGGAAAGAAACCAATATGTTGCCGGAAAAGACTCGCCAGGTAAATTTCTAAAATCCAACAAAAAGAAAATCAAAAAAGGAGTCCCGCAAGGATCAATCTTAGGCCCCCTGTTATAAATTTATTTATTTAGTCATGAGTCCTTCTACTGTTAGGTGTAGGACTCTGTTATACATACTGTACACTAATGATCTTCCAGATTTTGCCAAAACTTCCCTTATACAATTTGCCGATGACACATCTGCTATTATTAGTGACTCGAATTCCAAAAATTCTGAACAAAAACTCTTTGACTGCTTAGGCCAACTCCAACATTGGTTCACATTAAACAATCTAACCTTAAATGTCAATAAAACTCAAGTAATAAAATTTTCACAAAATAAATTAACCTCCGACTTAAAACTTAAAAACAATTCCACAACTATATATGTTGTTAATAAAATATCATTTCTTGGTTTAGGTATTGACTCTAGACTGGACTGGTCATACCACGTCGAACGCCTGTCACAAAGCCTGTCACGGTATTCTTTCGCACTAAAAAACCTAAAAAAATTGGTCAGTACAAACGCGGCCAAAACTGCATATCATGCATAATGTTGAATCTAGGTTACGCTATGCTATAATTTTTTGGGGTAACGCTAGTGACTCTGAACGCCTCTTTATTATACAAAAGCGATGTATAAGAACTATTTTTGGTCTAAACTACCGAGATCACTGTAAAGACACTTTTCGTGACAAACAAATATTAACTTTTTACGGCCTAGTCATTCTCGAAGCTATCCTTTTCGTAAGAAATAATTTTGATCTGTTCGAAGTTAATATAAGACACCATGCTGCCAATACCCGACATAAAAAAAATCTAAAGCCCGATTGCTTCAAATATACTTAACTTCAAAAAAATGTTGCCTCTATAATTATTGCAATATACAGGGTGAGTCACGACGGACGCGTCGGAGTTTTATGGCGAAACAGTTTGTATTTTCCAATTTCTGTCGCTGTTAGATTATGTAAGTCAATAAGGGCTACATTTTAAAAATATTTTTAAATATACAGGGTGCTCCAAAAAAGAGTGCCATATCAAAGTTATACTTTTTCTTATGGAACACCCTGTATATTTTTACATTTTTGGATTCCTCTTTAAATTTAAATCAAAAAATGTAAAAGGTTATATGGGTCTAAAGTCAACCGTTCTCGTGAAAATTGCATTTTTATGAAAATACAGTATTTTCAAAAATTTTCCACATTTGAAAACTTTGATAAGTCTGAAGAAATTCGCTTGGAGATAAGATTGACAATAGATTATGTAACACTTTGCACCACCTACATTTTTAAAATATTATACAGGGCGTTTTTTACGCTTGGTCAAAGTTGTGAAACTTTAAACATCGATAACTCATTTTTTTTAAATACAACACCTTATATTTTTTTACACCGTCTTATAGAAAATTTAATTCTCTTTCGAAAACATTAAGGCTGTTTTTCACCTAAAATTTATATTTTCCGAGATATCTCGATTTTATTGTTAATTATTAGGGCAAAGTAATATTTTCAAGTAAGCCATGAAGGTAGACAGCGGTAATTTGAAACAATTGAAAGAAAAAACAAGAAACTTATAATTTTGTCGTTTGCCTACACATTTTTGACATTTTTTTATAAGAAAGTTGTAGATTTACCATTTTTACGTTTAAATATAGGTTTCTCATCAGGGCCACAATATTTTTCATATAATTGAGTTTGATCGTTTGACAAGTCCTAAAAACCGATTGATAATGTATTAGGTACGAGAACGGAACGCTGATTTAAAAAAAAAGTAAAACTGACTTGTCTAATTTTACATTTAAAAAGAAAAACATGGTTGGTACTGTTTTTGGTAGAGTGTCGTAGTGTCGTATCGCAAACAGACAAAAAATGGTTTATAGGATTTAGTAATTATCTTATAACACTGATCCAATAAATAAATGCATAAATAATTTTAAAAAATCTCTATTTAAACGTAAGTATGGTAAAACTACAACTTTCCTATAAAAATATGTCAAAAGTGTGTAGTCAAACAATAAAATTATAAGTGTCTTGTTTTTTCTTTCAATTGTTTCAAATTACCGCTGTCTACCTTCATAGCCTACTTGAAAATATTACTTTGCCCTAATAATTAACAGGAAAATCGCGATATCTCGGAAAATATAAATTTTAGGTGAAAAACAGCCTTAATGTTTTCGAAAGAGAATTAAATTTGCTATAAGACGGTGTAAAAAAATATAAGGTGTTGTATTTAAAAAAAATGAGTTATCGATGTTTAAAGTTTCACAACTTTGACCAAGCGTAAAAAACGCCCTGTATAATATTTTAAAAATGTAGGTGGTGCAAAGTGTTACATAATCTATTGTCAATCTTATCTCCAAACGAATTTCTTCAGACTTGTCAAAGTTCTCAAATGTGGAAAATTTTTGAAAATACTGTATTTTCATGAAAATGCAATTTTCACGAGAACGGTTGACTTTAGACCCATATAACCTTATACATTTTTTGAAGTAAATTAAAAGAGGAATCCAAAAATGTAAAAATATACAGGGTGTTCCATAAGAAAAAGTATAACTTTGATATGCCACTCTTTTTTGGAGCACCCTGTATGTTTGAAAATATTTTTAAAATGTAGCCCTTATTGACTTACATAATCTAACAGCGACAGAAATTGGAAAATATAAACCGTTTCACCATAAAACTCCGACGCGTCCGTCGTGACTCACCCTGTATAACAAATTTAATACATCACCTGAGAGTATAAAAAATCTACCCACCCCCGAGCCCCGACTTGAAGAAAAGAGTAAGAAATGTCCTAATCTCTAAAGCTTATATGAAATGAGTGAATATCTTAATGACGCTTACTTTAAAAACTCTTTTAAGTAAATATAATTTTGTATTGTGTATACATTCGTATATATTCGTATATAATTATGTGTATTTATTATTAGCATTATTGTGACAGGTTCTATGCCTTTTTGGATTTTTCAGAACAAATAAAGACTACTACTACTATTAAAGAAAATGTAAATGGACATTGCAGCTTGCTTCCTACATATACTCGTATGTTAAAATTGATGTCGATGTTTAAACAGTTTAGCTTCTTCTTTTTTGGTGATGATAAACAAACACTTGGTTACATAATATGTTTTTTTTTTTGTGCGAACTGTTACACATGTAAATATAGTTTACTTATTTCTTATCTAATACTTAATACATAGATTGTCAAGTGGCACACATTGTATGTATTGCATGTGGTTAGATTGTACAATATAGGATATAAAAACATACATGACCTCGTTGAGAATAACACCACTTTTATTAGAATACCATATATTTATTATCTATAGCGAGCAAGATTAATGTTTTTTAAGTATTTCTGGCACAATATATAATATTCCTGAAAATAGCAAATTTTATACAACGTAGGAGTACTTTTATGATTTGGATTACATTTTCTCCTCGCTTATAATCAAATCCGCGATTTATCATTTGTCCAACCAAATACTTCAAAAACATTACAAAATGGAAGAGTTTTGCCGTGCGCAGACAAACAGCAATTTGAATTTTTATTAACCCTTTAGGCAGCTCTTGGTGTTTATAATTGTTGAGAAAATAATTAGCAAAATATTGAAAACTTTAAGAATTCGATAGTATATTTACTATATAAATCAATTGGAAAAGTTGGTGTTTCCACTATGTTATACATTAAGGTAAAGAAGAACTGTAGAACAACAAAAACTACATATCTACATATCTTATTTTTAAACAAATAATCAAAAGGAAATATGGAAGGTAATTGTTCTTTTTTATTAAATTAAAAATAACCCTACATCCTACATCTTAAATTGTTAAAAGCTTTGCTGTAAACTTAATAACTTTCATTTTATTAAATTTAGCAACCTTTTATTTTTGCCGTATACTGTAATGGCGAAGAATTATATTCAAGTTAAAAAACTTGTTCCAAAATATGCATTATCATGATCCCTCTATTTTTAAGCCTATGTATGAATGAAATTTAAAGTAATATTCTAAATAAAAAATTATTTGTTAAACTATTAAATGCAATGATTACTTTAAAAAAAAAAAATGGTTGTACTAGGTATAAACTTTTTTTATTTAGTTATAAATTAGGTTGTAAAAGCTGTTTGAATATCACAGATGCTTAATATTTGTATGATCCTTGGTCAATTTTTGTCCTGCAAAGTATTTTAATTTTTCATAGTTTAAAGTCAAACATGAATTTTATATTTTGCAATCAATAAACAACTAACATTCGTTTATATTACATTCGGCAAAATATTATTGTAATCTAGATTTTCTATGATAAATTTACCTAAAATTTTTAATAGTGTTTTATATTGTGTTCTACCTTATTGGCCATGATTAACAGTCTTTATGTTTAAATTAGAATTTAATTCACAAATTATAAAAAATCAATTTAGTGCTAATTTCACAGAAGCTATTGTTTTTAATATCTAGAAGAATTACTTCTGGTGCTGAAACTTTTACGCATTTATATGATGAAATTTAATTAACCATTGATGAATTAAAATAACATCAAGTCACTTAATTACCCTGTAGAAACAAGTTTGCTTAAATGCACATATTTTTTTAAACCAAGCAGTGGTGCGTCAACCTTGTGAGCTTGTAAAATACAAACAGACACCTAAAAAATTATAATACTGCCTAAAACTTTTCTTAAAAGTAGGGTCTAAGCAATAAATTAACGTATTTCAGCGTGAGTACAAAATAATAACTAATATTTCGCGGGTTACAATTAATTAGTTTTCTAATTTTCTTTTCATTTACCTCGTCATAACTTTAGAATCAAGGAATTGTGTACGAAAAAAGTTTGTGCACCACTGGTCCATTATGATCAGGATTTTTATTTAGGACATAACAAAATTTAACAATTAATGCATAAAGAATTGACAGCACCGTTAAAAAGTTATATAAACTATGGTTTTTAAAATATGCATTGTAAAAATATTAATTGGCGTTATGTACCATTAAGATATGTCACTGTACGTATAACTCATAATTGATATACGGTACTCCAATATGAATGTGAACTTCACATAAGTACTGCTTTTGTGAAGAGCAAGTATTAGTTTTGTATTTTTTATTTAATCAACATAAAACCAAACAAATGAATAAATACACACATTAAAACAGTTTAATGCAGCGCTAACCAAACTTTTCATATTTGCGCACCAGTTTTATTACCATATATCTATTGCCTATTTTGTTACATTCATTAATATTGCCAATTTAATAACGCTTAAGATACTTTAATTAAAAAATAAATTAAAGCTAAATAGTATTGTGACCACATTTATATACTCATAAAAACCCAGCTCAAGAAAATTACTCTATTAATAATCATTGTTTTATGGCCCATTTTAATGTGTGTATTGCAACTATCATAAATATCTAAATAAACTCAACTTATATCATATGCCCTAAAACTTTTCTCTATATAACATTGATCGTTAATGAAATTTGTTAGTTAACAAAAACGATAGGTTAATTTACTGGTTTAAACAGGTTTATTTTTTTAGGACAATTTATTGCACTATTATTCCTTCTTGTTTAGTTGATTACATTTTTTAACTTCTTTAGGGCTACAATTATTTTTAATGCAGAGCTAAAAGGTTATTTTAATGATTAAACATTTAAATACTTACAGCATAGTGATTTAATTTTGAAGCAATACATTTTCCTAAACAAGATAATCCTCAAAGGACGTACAAACATAGTTAAATTGGTGCAACCACGTGTTATTCAAATAATTCTTTTATTTTAATTTAAAACCATATGTGTACATATCTGTTACAATGCAAATTTTTGTGTCTAATACTGCTTTTAATATGTTTAAAAATACACTCAAAATACGATAGACATTTATAAAAATTATTCAACCATTAGTCTTTGAATTAGTTGGTTTCATGCAGGGCTCGAAACCAAAAAAAAATTTGATTAACGGTCAACCGAAATCGAGAACTTTAATTTTATAAGTTTTTGTCTAAAAGCCGGTTTTTGACATTATTTTGATTAGAAATGCAAAGTATGAAAATATTTTATCTGTTTATAATTCTATAATATATGTACAATCAAGCGTTCAGTTCTGGTAAACTAATTACGTTTAATACAGATTTTGTATTTTCTTAAAGTAATTTTTATTTAAAAAAAATGTTAAAAACCGGTTTTAAATTAAGGAAACCGTTTTTTTTGCGACTAAAAATAACGGTTTCGGTTATCAATCACTTTTACGGACAAAATATAACGGTTAACCGGTTTAAAAATCCAGATTCTTGCCCTGGTTTCATGAAATATGATTTTTAAAAAAAAAACATTTAATTTAACTATTGCTACTAATTTTAGTTAAATGCATTTAAAATTAAAACAATAGTAACATCTCTAATTGAGAAGTCCAAAAATAACAAATGTTTGAAAAAAGTTGCTTTATCAAAGAATTTTATCGAAAACCGGTTCTCTATTTAATAGTAAGAAAACTTTTAATGCGTTTGTGCTGTCCAGTATTGTACATTTGTTATCAAAAATTTTAAATGTCTATCGTATTTTGAATGTATTTATAAACGTATTAAAAACAGCATTACGCAGAAAAATTTGCATTGGAACAGAAGTAGCGATATGGTTTTAAAATAAGATAAAAGAATATTTGAATAACACGTGGTTGCACCAATTTTACTATGTTTGTACGTCCTTTGAGGATTATCTTGTTTAACAAAATGTATTGCTTCAAAATTAAATCAGTATGTTGTAAGTATCCAAATGTTTAATTATTAAAATAACTCTTTAGCTCTGTATTATATATTAATTGTAAAATAATAATTGTAGCCCTGAAAAAGTTAACAAATGTTATTAACGAAACATGTAGGAATAATAGTGAAATAAATTAACCTGAGAAAATAAGCCTGTTTAAACCAGTAAATCAACCTATCGTTTTTGATCACTACCAAACTCCGTATATTAAGAAACAGGAAAACTATAATTATTAATTGATTGTTTACTTCACTTTTTTTAACCAATTGTAAAATTCAACTTTTTTTCCAACTTAAACTTGGCAACGAAATTTAAACTTCTACTTATAGAAAACAAAAGATAAATGCAAAAACAGCATATAAATGGTAAGCATGTTATAAAAGAACATAATGTGCTAAAAATCGTTTTTTATTCTGACTCTTAATTTAATTGTTTAGCAGCTGATATACATTTTTAAAACAATTCTTTATGAATTTGCTGCTTGCAAATTACATTCTTAACTTTCACAGTAATAGTATCATATTGCATTCTATTCTGAAAGTAAAGAACGCCTCTGTGATACAAGTTAAAATTTTAATATATTCTGCATTTTTAAATCGAAAACAAATAATTTTTAATAAATGAAAGCGTTTATGTGTAAATTTTCCACACACGACACAAAACGAAGTCCAAGTTTTCATTTAACAAAACTTTATAAGTATTTGACATAATGTAACATATCGCAGACTATACAGAAACATGTTTACGCTTATAGATGGAACTTGTCGTCAATATTAATAAAATTTTCTTTGCTGATTTAATTATTACTTATATATTTAATACTTAAAAACACATATTTTTGTCAACACAATTGTTTATGTCAACATTTTCTATTTTAATTGGAACACTCACAATACCAATCTAAAAAATAGATTGTTTTATATTTGTATTCAATGCATATGATGTCATTCATTGATTTTTTTTGATATAATAAAACTAAAACGTTCAAACTTGTTAATTTTTTGCGAATAAGAAAGTAAGATGAACAATTTATTTTGTTCTAAAATACCACATGTATATAGTGTATATAAATATTTGTAGTAGAATTCAATTGCTTTAAACCGAACTGCTTTAAAAAAAAATGCGTTTCTCTGCACACGTTGCTAATTGAACAAGATTGACAATAAGATATTTTAAGATAAGATGCAGGAATTTCTCTTTCCGTGACGGTCCCTTATCTGCTGAAGGTGCTGTAGTTGGACGGCCGAAGGTATCGCTGGATGTGTAGGAGTTCCTGTTGGTGGTCCCGCATGCGATGGCAGTGATTGTCGTCGCCGCCTACGTAATGCAGGACTCAAATTGTACTTAACCTTCGCCTGACACAACAACTCCTTAAATACCTTGGAAACATTAACGTTATCTTTCGCCGAAGCTTCAACGAAACCATTTTCCCAATCAACAGTTACAACTGATTCTGTCATTGCTGTATCCACCTAAAAACAGAAATAAACTTGAATAGTCAATAAAAATTTTAACATTAAAACTAATACATGTTGCTTCGTTCATTTCTTTAAGATCAGCAATTCTTAACCGGGGGGCAGTGAAAGATTTTTAGGGGGGTCGAAAAAAACTTAATGGAAATATTCGGTTTCTAAAACTTTCAATTTTCAATAGTGTTATATCATAATCAGGTAAGGTAGCCAAATTAGTCAACTTATTCAGTTTCAAATAATTGTAAGTCATAAAATTTACGAATGGGTTTTCCAACATATTATGTGATAAAATGTTTGTTTCATATTTTTTTTAAATATAGCGGCAAATAAAACCGCTGCTTAAAAAGAAATCTTAATTATGTTAGGATATTTGAACTGTTTTAACTTTTAAGTGCACTGTGACGCAGAACCAAAACTAGTCCAATGCATTTATTACTGCGCCACCTAAAAACATCCGTCTGTTCCAGCAACGTGTAAATTAGTTTACCGTTACCACGGTCTACTACACAGGTTGGGAAACTCCCATATAAAACCGACTGAGGCCGGTAACTAGTTCTTTAATTTATCCCAGAAATGGCAATAAGTCTAAGAACTATTCGCCATAAATTATCGCTAGATGGCGGTAAGTCTAAGAACCGGTTCGTGTACAAGATTTTGACATAGTCAGTGAGGTTAATAAGCTTTCACTTAAGAAATTCGCAAAATGCGATTTAATCAAGCAGAGGATGTGTATAAAAATGTTTTAACCAAATTTTTAAGTCAGTTTTGTTCAAAATAAGATTCCACCCAGTGCAAGCAGAGGTTCTTAAACGTATCGCCATCTATTGGATTTTTATGGCACATGGTTCTTAGACTTGTCGCCACCTAGCGGAAATTTATGTCGAAAAGTTCCAGATTTTTTGACAGGCTTTCCTAACCTGTGTAGTAGACCGTGACCGTTACTCAACGTTTTTAGAAAAGTCTAAATTTCAACCGCGATCCCCTCTCTTTGCGGTCCACTTTAAGTTAAAACTGCTATAGGGGCCGTAACTACTGAATTATTAAAAACCACTGTTTTAGATAGGTACAATGTTTTGACTTATAAAATAGTTTTAAAATTCTTTAGTGTGAACCAGCGCTAGTGTTTGAATTTTGAAGACAAAGAAAAACAATATGTAAAGCGTAGATAGATGACACTATGGATAATTGGGCTAGCTAGAGTAATTGACAAAAACCCTCTTGGAAATATCGTATATATATATTACCGTGGTTTCTTATTTTTTTGTTGTTGTAGTTTATTTTGGATGGAAAAAAATTCACTTTCGCCACACGTCGTATGAAAAAGGTATTGTGAAATTGTGATAGCAAAAATATTCGCATTTGATATTTCTACGGTTTACACGTTCTGATCAGCGTGGGCCTTTTTAGACTCTTTTCCAATGACGTCCGTGTGTGTGTGTATGCATCAGCCTTAAAAAGTATATTACAAAACCGGCGAATTTAATTAACTTCTAAAGTAATTACTATTATACTAGGTGTTTAAGTATTACCGTTAATTCCAAATTACAAAAAAAAAACAGTGATAGTAAAAATATTTTGTTTATATATGTGCGTAATCTATATTGGGGTCTATCATTATATCTTAACACGATTTTTTCGTAGATTTTCAAACTAGGGAACTATTTAAAAAATTCAGACTTTAACGAATTTCTTAAACGAGGCTCCTATCGTTTAAAAAAAAAACTCTTAATTTGTAGAGAGTTTATTTTCCTTAATAAAATGCCGTTTGTTTTAACTCTCTCAGTTTTTAATAAAGGAATTTATGATTTTTATCATTTTTTAAATATTTATTTGGGACGTAGCACGCGAAAGCCAATGGTTATCTTATAATTTGTTTGAAACTAGGTATATTTAAACTAAAACTAAATAGAACATATTATTATAATAATTCTTACTGTAATATTTTGCATATTTACTTAGTTGGCTAATGTCATGCTTGACTTAAGGCTTGTTCATAACCTAACCTTTTTTTAAAAATGTCAGACACAAACTTGTATACTCTAAACGAATTAGCCGACATTCACTTAGTTTATTAAATGGTGACAATAATCTATATGTGTTGCATGGCTAACTTTGTTATTATAAGAGTTACACAGTCGCTTAAATTAACAAAGTTGGGCATAATTTCAAGACAAATTAAATACGATTTTGACATTTGACCAACACCTACAACTTTTTTCAATGGTAAAAAATTCCATAGCCACCTATATTAAAATCAAAATGTGAAATGATCCCTGTAGATATTTTTACGTAGAATAAGGAAAAATATCTAAAAAGTCATGGCACATTTGATTTTGGAGATATAACTAAAACCTTTTTTTTAAATGGCAACCATAGTTGGCTATAGGTTCATTAAAAAGAGAGTTATTTTCTCGTTTCATTGATGTATGGGTTGTTGGGTTTATCTTTAAAAAAAAAAACAATTATAGCAATATTATAGTACAATTAAGTTTAATGTAAATGACCATTGAAAAAAACAAAAGATCACGTAAATAAGCTAGCTGTACTTAATTAAATACAAAATATTGAAAACTTAAATAATTAAAGATATTTTTTACATTTCATCATATTTTATGATTGTCAAAATGGCATTAAATTTGTCTTAAAGTTCTGTCAAACTTTACTAATTTAACAGATTATGTAACTCTTATAATAACAAAGTTACCCATACAACTCATGTAGATTATTGTCACCCTGTATATTAGTTTTAAAATCGAAATTAATTAATTAGTCGCCCGAACCAAGTGGTACACCTTGTATAATTATATGCTATTTGAAAGAAATTTAAAATTTTATTTTTATTTCACTTCAAACAAGTTATTAGTCTAAGTCTAGCTAGACCTTTGCAAAATAAGGTGTGAGGTCAACTACTTAAGAGGTTAAAAATGAGTTAGTATACAAAAATTTGTGAAATCAATACAAGATTTCTTTGTCAGCAACATATTACGCGACATGTTGAGATTATGAACATGTAGGCAAGAATGATCTCTTCAGGTTCTTTATTGGTTTTGCGGTTTGGTCACAATTGGATTCTATTTCTACTTTATTCGCTCCTAGGTAAAGTATATGTTGTGTATTTATTTTGACACTACTTCAGTAGGATTTCTGTTTAAAATATTAATACACCAATCTTTAATTTTTTAATTTTAATTTTATTGATTACAAAAGAAATTAAGGTACCTTTAATGTAATACGAGAGTTTTAACTTTTTTGCTGTAAACACATCTCGTGAAAATATTGTATTTTAAAAGATTCAGTAATAATACAGTATTATTACAAATATTTTTCAATGAACTATATTAATGGAGTCTAATGTTTGTTAAGTATTACACGTACGTAAACACGTAAGAGAAAAATGAGCTGAAAGTTGAATTAAAAAAATATATAAATGCACTAAAAAGCCTTTAAAGTATCTTTTCAACTGTGCCATTTTTTAATTAAAGCACATTGCAAGAAATTGTGGTATTAAAATTATTGTTTGGAATTATGTTTACAAAATAAGAACCTATCTACTAATTTCAAATAATCCTCGCGGTTTTCCGACCGAGTACGCTCGCAATTTTATTTCCATTTATTCAGAGAGTTCGTTTTAATCGCTAGAGTGTACAGAAGGGATTATATTTCTAAAATAATATAAATGCTAATTACTACAGACTTAACTGCAGAATTTATTAAGTAATTTAGCTGGTAACAGTTGAAAGAAATCGTAAAAGACATTGAAGAAAATATAGTCTGCATTTGAATTCATAGCATATTAATAGTGCTTTATGGTTATGATCCACGTTACCGAAATAAACGTTTAGTATGGTAACTAATAGTATTTTAAAGTTTATTTTTATAAATACTACATTCTGACGACAACTGCATGCTCTATGACTAGATGGATTATACACATAATCATTACTTGCTACAATTCGCATCTAAATTGTCTACTACGCCTAATAAACTGAAACATAAAAATAAAATGGAAACGAAGCAATCACAGAAAATGACCAAAATGTAATTCCACGTCTAACTAAACCCGTAAAAGTTCGCTTTCTGGGAATTATGAATTTCCCACCGTTAATTTAAAGAAACAAACGATGTTAAAAAAGGAAATTTAAAGTAACAAAAAGGTTAATGAAAAAAAAAACATATTATGCATAGATGCAAAAATTTACCTCCGAGTGGGTAAAGCGTCCGTCCAAGCATAACACACCTTGGATTAAATAAAAACAAACGAAAACAGAACAAACTTTACCTTTAACCTAATGATTACTCGAAAAAATGAGCTTAAGTACTAAAAGTTAAAGACGGTTTTACAAACCACAATTTTTAACGGAGAGAAAATAGATAACTTTATTTTACTTAAACTTTCAAAGGTTAGGTTAACTATTAAGTGAACTTCAACAAAGCTGTACTTTTATCATTTCGATTTAAAATATTATTCATAAGCTTATTATTAATATAACGCATGTAGTGACTTAAGTTTTTATGTAAGTATAATTGCCAAAGAAAATTTAAAAAATATAATGTACTTATTTAATTTCGTATACAGGGTGGTGCTTTTTTCGATGCTCACCATTGCTATCTTGGAAACGGTAAGAGATACAAGGTCGGTTAAATTAGAGAAAAGTTGCACATTTTTACGGCGATTAAGAATTTGAAAAGAAATCCTGGATATTTTGATTCGTTTTTGATTTATTACAAAAAAACTGAAAAATGTGATTTTAGAAAAATATTATTATCTTCCTTACCATTGACGCTATTTCATTTAAACTTGGTAACTTTATGTTTTTGACCGTCCTGGGTTTGATGACGTCAACAGAAATTTTCTAAGCCTTCTAGATTTCAAGTTGTGATAGTCAACTTTTTTATTTCTTATGGCCGCCATATTGGATTTTTACACCATCAGACAGACAAAAAAATTAGCTTTTCAGATTGGTAACCAACATACCATTTTTCTTTCAAAAAACTTGTTGAAATTTTAAAATTTGTGTAAATAATTCATAAAATCGAGAATGCTCTGAAAAACAATTGAAATTATAATATAAATCATAGTGACACAACATTTTATAGGTCCAATGATAACGAAATTAAGATTGTTGGAAACATATTTAGAAGATATGTTAGGCGAATTGCCATTATTAACAATTCAAAATCATCAGTAGTTTCAGCATGAAGGAGCTGGTCCTCACAACGCCCGCATTGTAAAAGGATATTAATATAGATGTACGGTTTCAAAATGCATGACTTGGTACGTTTGGTCCTGTTCATTGGCCTCCGCGATCGCCATGTTTAACGCCTATGGATTACTTTTACATTGATGTTGTTTATGCAACCCCAACGGAAAATACTGAACTTCTTCGCCATAAAATCAAAAATGCTTTCGACTCTATTTCGAGACAAACTATCCTAAAGGCAGTGGACGAAATGAATCTGAGGACTAACCACTACATCATACATAACGGCGCGCACTTTAAACAATTTAAATAATTATTTATCTGGTGTTTTAAATTTATTGTCCTTTCGTTATTTTATTAGACCTATAAAATGTTGTGTCACTTTGATTTATATTATAATTTCAATTGTTTTTCAGAGCATTCTCGATTTTATGAATTATTTACACAAATTTTAAAATTTCAACAAGTTTTTTGAAAGAAAAAAGGTATGTTGGTTACCAATCTGAAAAGATAATTTTTTTGTCTGTCTGATGGTGTAAAAATCCAATATGGCGGCTATAAGAAATAAAAAAGTTGACTATCGCAACTTGAAATCTAGAAGGCTTAGAAAATTTCTGTTGACGTCATCAAACCCAGGAAGGTCAAAAACATAAAGTTACCAAGTTTAAATGAAATAGCGTCAATGGTAGGGAAGATAATAATATTTTTCTAAAATCACATTTTTCAGTTTTTTTGTAATAAATCAGAAACGAATCAAAATATCCAGGATTTCTTTTCAGATTCTTAATCGCCATAAAAATGTGCAACTTTTCTCTAATTTAACCGACCTTGTATCTCTTACCGTTTCCAAGATAGCAATGGTGAGCATCGAAAAAAGCACCACCCTGTATAATCATTGTCTGTGTCTAAGCATACAAAATTTTTAGGTTAATAAAAAACTAAAATATACAGTGTGTCCAGAATTCGAGGCTCACCATGGGTAACTTTTAAACCGTAATAGGTACAAGATCGGTCAAATGGGACAAAAGTTACCTACTTCATAGAGCAATACAGCGATGCTTTTGTTTTAAAAAAAAAATTCAAGGCTAATTTGATATTGGTGTAAAACCAAAAATGTGGCATTTTTTTACATGAATTTATCTCAGTTGCTATGAGATATAGCAAAAAAAGTTTTTAACAAAAGTGGTAGATATTTTTGATCGCTATAAAATGGCGGCAATTAATTTTTTTAATATTGCATACTTCACGAGATACAGCATAAACTTGCATTTTTTTAAATGTAAATCATAGTTGATTTTAGTGTCATTCGAGAGCTTATTTTTTTCTCTTTTGAAGGATGTGCAATATGATAGGTACATTTATTTTGATATTTGACGGCTCTAACATTAAAAAACTATTTTGATGAAAAAAATTAAGCAAGCCATGAATTAATAACGCCGAGTTTCACCTATTAGCTGATAAGAAACAAAATAACGCCTAAACAAAGCAAAAAATCAAGGTATCAATGAATTATTTTATTTTCAACACAACAACACTTAAATTATACTCCTATCATACAATCAATACAATAATTTTTATGTCATAAATCTAGTACGCAATTTTAAATGTCTAAATAAACATTTACAAAAAAAATATTATAAACCTTGAATATTTTAACAAAAAAATAAGTTTGAAGTGTTATCTCTTCCAACACTTAAAAGCGTCTTTGTTTTTGCTGATACTATGTGCAATCTTACATAAGAGAGTTGTGTATGTATAAATAACACCTTTTCCATTTGGAAAGACTATTTTAAAAATGTAAAAAAGTTAATTATACGCTATCAATATGATGGCCAAACAACAAAATATTCATTAAATAAACGATAAAATTCTAAATCTGAATGGTCATATTCAGTGAAATGGGTTCAGTTTTAACAGTTGTAGCAGCAAGTACCTACTTCTGTTTCCTGGATCTCTTTGTTTTGTTTATAATTTTTACGTGGTTTTTATACGAACCAAACTGTCTGAGATTTTTTTTCAGTTTAGAAATTACAGTTCTGTGAGGTTGTCGCCTCTCTGGATACAAATTCATGTAATCAGCACATGCTCGTTTTGAATTCCTTGAGCTTTTAATATACTCAGAAAACATATATTGTGTTTTTTTCACAACCGGAGGAAGCCATATCATCGTATTATTTACAATGACAGTTAAAAACTGACAATACCTGAATTTGATCTAACAAACATTTGTTTCACAGCCTACGTAATTAATTTATTATCTTTGGTTTTGCTATCGAAAATTACAAAATAGTATTACCAATATTGGATTTTTTGCTTTGTTTAGGCGTTCTTTTGTTTCTTATCAGCTAATAGGTGAAACCCGACGTAATAATTCATGGCTTGCTTAATTTTTTTCATCAGAATCGTTTTTTAATGTTAGAGGAGTCAAATTTCAAAATAAATGTATCATATGGCACATCATTGAAAAGAAAAAAAAAATAAGCTCTTGAATGACACTAAAATGAACTATGGTTTGCATTTAAAAAAATGCAAGTTTATGCTGTATCTCGTAAAGTAGGCAATATTAAAAAAATTAATTGCCTCTATTTTATAGCGACTAAAAATAGCTACCACTTTTGTTACAAACTTTTTTTGCTATATCTCATAGCAACTGCGATAAATTCATGTAAAGATATAACACATTTTTGGTTTTACACCAATATCAAATTAGCCTTGATTTTTTTTTTCAAAAACAAAAGCATCGCTGTATTGCTCTATGAAGAAGGTAACTTTTGTCCCATTTGACCGACCTTGTATCTATTACGGTTTAAAAGTTACCCATGGTGAGCCTCGAATTCTAGACACACTGTATAACAACCTGTTATTATAATCATTAAACGTTTATAAAACTTTTTAAACACTATTTAACTAATAAATGCCGTGCTAGCTATTCTACAGAATAAAAATAACCACTCTTTTATTATTAAAATTAAGTTTTTCATAGAAAGCGCCAAGACTGGAAAATACCCTTTAAATGTTTAAACTGTTAATTAAAATTAAAAAGATAATCAATACTTTTTTTAAATTTATACATTCCAAATGTTTTTTTTTTTTACAACATTACGTTTAAATCAAATTTTTTATTCATATAATAGTGTCTTGTTTAACCGTAACAATTGACATGATCAATCAAAGACGGCCAATTACAGTGAAGCACTACACAATACATCGACAAACGATAGCATTAATAACCATTACTTAACAATGGGACGAGAAATGCCCCACAGTAATTCTACTCGAAACACAATTCGTGAACTCATTACTCTCCAGGGACCTGCTAACGACACCTGTATTGCAAGGAGCAGCCCCAATCTCAACTCTAAGAGTAGAAAATGAATGAAAAAGAGCCCTTTCTAGACATAACAAATTTCAAGAACTCTAAAAACTTTTTTTTAATACAATAATACAAGTAATATTTTAAATATTCTTATAATCTTCGTGTCGTATTAGCAAATAAATATAGCTAAACGTCACCATTCTATTGCGAAACAGACATTGAAATATGATGTACCGAGTGTAACTGAATTCTGGTGCACTTCAAACATCTTTTGCATTGATGTGTGATGTATCTACCTTTATGAAGTTTGGATTGGTGTGTTCCGAGAATAAAATACAGAAAACCGTGGATATTTAGTACAAATTTCATTTCCAGTTTAAATGGCAATCACCTTAACTTTGTTATTTCAAATGGAACACCCTGTATATTTTTACATTTTTGAAAATATGTAATCACAATTTTAACCAAACTCTATCATTATGATAAATTTCAAATAACTTTTTGAAAAAAAAAAGTTCAGTGTACCCTGACCTACATAAAGTAAAATTTGTTACGTAAACAAGGATCCGAAAAATGTTTTTGCACATTTTAATCACTTTAATTGGCTTTAAGGGTTACGAAATCGTTATACAGGGTGTCCCAAATTCGAGTAAATGCATGGGGATCTCGCTTATCTTAAGAGCTACGAGGTCGGATAAATTAGGGCAAAGTTGCGAAATTAGATGCTCATCAAATATCTGCAAAGAAAGTGTCCATAGCTACCTTAGTTCTAAAGTTATTCAAGAAAAACTGAAAAAATAGATTTTCGTTTTTTTGCCCTATTTCCTACATTTTTTAAGATATCGACAATCTAGAAGCACTTCTTTAGGGCAATTTCTTAAACTTTATATTTTGAGATAACATAAAATTTCCAACAACGTTTCGTCTCTTCAGAAACATCATCACTTTCATTTTTTTTAGATACCCAAAACAATTTTAATCTCATAGTTGGATAGCATTTTGTCTTCTGATTTCAATGGTATATGACACTTAATATCTGAAATTATATTTTACCACAAAAAATTGAGAAAAACTTGTTTTGTCCAATTTTTGAATCAAATGATCTTATTAAAAAAAAAACAGTTCTTGGTTTTTTTTGTTGTTCTGTTAATACTGTCACTTTGAAATTAATATAATCGTGATTAATTGTACAAATTCTTTGATATTTGTGATTTGATTAGCAATTTTTATTTTTACTATGTTCTGGTAGTACATTTTTAATTAATTAATTAATTCACTATCCCTTCGTGTATTGCGGGGTGTTATTAAAATAATTTTCGTCAATTAAGGGAAATAAAAGGTGTTAAAAATAAGTTATTGTAATTGTTTGTAATGAAGTATTGAATAAACTGTTTAAAATTAAAAAGCAAGTAATGAATATTATGACATTTCTCGAATTCCTTAAAAAGTGTTGATTGTCATATTTATTAAAATGGTTTTCACAAACAAAGAAAATCAGGACATGTTACAAATTTATTATTCCTCACATAGAAATTGTGATAGATCTGTTTACAATTATCTTGAACTGTACCCAGAAAGACAACAACCATTCCGATGTTATTTTTATCTATTGCTCAAAAAAGTATGGATCGTTTAAAAAACCTTGCCAATCTTATGGCAGCAGAGTGCCCAATGAGACTAGAGATCATTATTCTTCATTAAAATCAATTACAATATCATATTTGTAACACCATTTATTTTCCTTAATAATTGACGAACATTATTTTAACAATACTCCGCAATACACGAAGGGATAGCTAATAAATAAATTAGTAAAAAATGTACTACCAGAACATAGTTAAAATAAAAACTGCTAACCAAATCACAAATATCAAAGAATTTCTAGCTGGTTGCAAATTATACAATAAATTTTTTTTTAATTGGATAAAATGAATTTTTCTCAATTTTTTGTGGTAAAATATAATTTCAGATATTAAGTGTCATATATCATTGAAATCAGAAGACCAAATGCTATCCAACTATGAGATTAAAATTGTTTCGGATATTTAAAAAAAAGAAATTGATGATGTTTCTGAAGAGACGAAACGTTGGAAATTTTAGATTATCTCAAAATACAGTGTGTCCAAAATGTAACGTAACGGATCAATATCTCGTCTTGTAACAATTTCACAAAAAAAAGTTTCATACAAAAGTTGTTTGTGGTAATTTACTACATGACCTTAAATTATTTTAAACTATACAGGGTGTTCCATTTTCGCGCTATAGCAAAAATAAAGATTTTTTTAAATGGAACACCCTGTATATTTTTAGGTCCTCGATTGTCATTTTTTAACCTCTACACGAATGTCTTTTCATTTTTTGATTTTGTGACAGTCTTGCCAACTTATTAATTTTTTTCCGAAAAATCTGACATAAGCAGGCTTAACTTTAAAAAATCGTAGCGACCTCGTCTCTTGAAGTTAAGAAATAAGTTTTAACAATAATGTTAGTCCGGTTAGGGAGCAACATTTTAATAATAAAAAATTTAAATTTATTGATACAGGGTGTTTACAAAAAAATTCCAAACTTTCCAAACTTCAAAGTACATAACTCATTTTTTTCAAATGTAAACACCCTTGTTTTATTATGCTATTCGATAGCATTTTTTCTCCCCTTCAATTTTTATGAAGAGTGTCCTATGTCTAAACCCAGTAGTTGTTGAGATATTCATATTTGAATTAAGACAGCTATGGAAATTTTCTTTGCAAATATTTGATGGACATACAATTTCGCAACTTTGCCCTAATTTAACCGACCTCGTAGCTCTTAAGATACGCGATGATCCCCATGCATTTACTCGAATTTGGGACACCCTGCATAAAACTCATAAAAGGGTAGAATAACAAAAAAAATTGTTAACGACGCTCTTTTATCTATTCTATGGTAAACAAATTTTTAAATGGCACTTGTTGGGATTGTAGTAGTTTTAAAGGACACCGTAAAACATTGCTATCTTTAGTGATAGATACACATAAAAAAATGAATGGTTATAGCACTTTATTTTATTGACTTTGTTATTAAGAATAAGATATTAAAAAAGTACGAAATAAAAGTTTAGAGGTTTGCGGTGATGGAATATAAGAATATTGGAATTAAAATAAACTTTTTTAAATTACCCAACTGAATATATAATTGCCTCTAATTTGATTTGCATATTTCAATTATACCTTGCAAAAAATTATCAAGGCGTTTTTTCCTATTAAAATTTAAATAACGTGCCCACGGAAAATATGAGATAAAATATTTTGAATAATATCGAAACTGATATTTGCTTCATACACCGTTCAAGTTATTCATTGCTAACTCAATATTAAGCTGCGTAACGACGATTTAATTAAAATAACATTAAGGTTCTTAAAGTTCTATCCAAATTGGCATATTTATTAATAAAAACAATTGAACGTCACCTTTAAATTGCAAAATAGACATTCAGTATGACAAATATATAACTCCAAAAAAAAATTATAAGTAGTATTAAAACAAAGCAAAAAATATATTTCCATTTGTTAAAATGCAAGGTAAATTTTTTTATAAATGTCTGAAGTAAAAAGAAATTTGATTTAAATAGTCGTTATTTCTTAAAAAAGTTATATGTTTTATAGGCGCCTAAAATATTGTTAATTGACGTGAAACAGAGATTTAATTTTAAGGTATTATTATTATTTAGGTCGACTGGAAAACCATAAATTACTTGTAAAATTTTGAAAATGGTTTCAATGTGACAGAATGTCATGTGCACAGTGTAACTAACCTCTCTGTTTCCTACAAGATCCGTTTTGTTACCGACAACAACGATAGGAACTGCGGTACTTCCTTTTGTTTCGTGTATCTGATCCCGTAGAGATCGAACTTCCTCAAACGTACTTGCATCATTAACGTCGTAAACCAGAATGAAGGCATCCGCCGATGAGATCGACAATGCTCGCATTGCCGGGAACTCGTAGGCTCCTGAGGTATCAAGAATATCCAGTGTAAGGTGTACTCCGGTGACATTGAAATCGCCGTGGTGCATTTCCTCTATGGTCCGTTTGTACTTAGGCGAAAAGGTCCCATAAAGAAATTGGCTAATAAGGGAAGACTTTCCAACTTTGGCAGCGCCCAGCACTACTATCTTGTGACGTACATTGCTGCTAGGTACGAGTGAATCACTCTTTTCCATAGAATCTGATGCATCTTCACTTCTTTGTGATCTACAAACAATAGTACATTTTTAAAACATTTTATAATTTTTTTAGGAAAACACATTACAAGTTTATAATTATGCAAAGTAAAATAAACATTAAATGTATTTTACGTTAATTACATTACATGATTTTGTGCATCTTCGATATTTTGTTGCACTATTTTAAAAATAAAAGTTATTTAAACTGTCTTACGGTTATATAGGGTGTTTCATAATTGAATGCTGATCATTAAGGGTGTTATTTCTTGGATGATTTTAAGAAAAAAAGTTCATATCAATGTAGGTCCGCAACCGCCGTATTTTTGAGATACAGCGTGTTAAAAGTTGAAAAAAACGGTTTTTTCGTAATATTTTTGATACCGCTTTAGATATTTTTTTGAACTTTAGTAGGTACTAACTAGGCATAAAAACGCATTTTTCTTCAAAAAAAAAAAATTGTTCTATTTCAGATATGACAATGAGCTTATAAAATAAACAAATTCTGTTTCTGGCCTACTACAACTAGATATGTGCTCTTTTACTCTTCAAGAGTAATAGCCTTTTATTTTTTTACTCGAAAACCGTTCGTCGGACAAAAAAAGTCAAAAGGCCAGTTTTACTAAGAGATAAAGCAAAATTATAAAAATGACATTTATTTTGAAAAAAAACAGTGGCGTATCATTTTTTTCATTAAAAATATTCAAGGACATGTTAATACGGACGCCATTAGTAGAAATAGAACAATTTTTTTTCTGAAAAAAATGTGCTTTTATGCCTAGTTAGTACCTACCTACTTAAATTCAAAAAAATATCTAAAGCGGTATCATATTTTTGAAAAAATCGATATTTTTTTCAACTTTTAACACCCTGTATCTCAAAAATACGGCGGTTGCGGACCTACATTGATATGAACTTTTTTTCTTAAAATCATCCAAGGAATAATACTCTTAAGGATCAGCATTCAATTATGAAACACCCGTATATTTAATACGGTTAGAGTCTAACCTAACGGGGATTAAATATTCTTCTACGAAACAAAAGGACCGAAAATGGATTTTTGATTCGTCTATTATTAGTTTTAATTGTAAATTTATACAGAATTTTTTGTAGATATCAATATCGGTAAAAACCGTTTTATTTTCATTTCTTAAACAAAAATTTTTATTTGCATCTCCAAATAATTATATCGCGCTTAACTTAACGCTTATAAATTTTGCATTAATATCTCAAATTTTTACAACAAATAAGTTAAATTTATTGCAGTAGAACACCTATTAACAAAATTGTGGACATCGACTTTGTGCTAAAATGGGCTCTGGTAATTTATACTTTTTTTTTAAATTGTTTGGTAAAACATAATTGTTTACTTAATACCTCTACAAAATGGTACTCTTTAATATTTAATAATAATAATTTGTGCTACAATAATTTTCCTCGCCACAATTACTTATTAATTTTAAAAGTATAAATCGCTTTACATCAGGGGTTCTTAACCAGGGGTCCACGGGCCACTTAGGGGTCCGTAGAAAAACTTCAGGGGGTCCGCGAGCTTTGATGGGAAAAATTAATTAATGAATTTTTACTTCTAATTGAAATCTATATTTGCTTTACTTATGAACGTATACATTAAATTACAATAGTATTAGCTGTATATCTGTGGTGCTGAATAGAGAAAAATAGATATTTTCATATCGCAATACAGCTGTTAAATATTTTGAAAAAATCTTCATTCTGACCAAGGAAGGACACGATATATTGTCGCTAGAATCTGATCAAGGCTGTGTTTATTGCATCAAGAACATCAAAACTAAACATTTTGAAGAGTTATACGTGCCAGTGGCCATTTCCTTCAGATAAATAGGGGAACAACTGAAAAGTTTTATATTAAGAGTAATTTTTGCGATCGCGTTGGCCATGAAACCGTCAGAGATAAAATCAAAATTTTTCTATTTACCAATTCGCTCATCCTTTGCAAGTAAATTCGGGCAAAGTTTTTGAAAAAATCTTAAACAGATCCGGAGAAAAACGCAGAAAACGAAACCCTTGCAAAAGCGCTATGATTTGAGAAGTTATCACCAAATCTATCCAACTTGCATAGGCGTTTAACATAGTGAAAACCGTTATTACAAGGGCCTCGTTTTTCGAGTTTTTCTCAGGAACCGTTTAAGATTTTTTCAAAACCTTTGCACGATTTTACTTGCAAAGGATGCGCGAATTGATAAACAAAAAAAATTCTATTTTATCTCTGACGGTTTCATGGCAAAAGTAACTTTTATTATTCAACTTTCATTTTCCTCTAATTTTTCAAAAGAAATGGCCAGTGGCACGTATAACTCTGCAAAACATTTAGTTTTAATATTCTTGCTGCTATGAACACAGCCAAGATCAGATTCTATCGACAACATATCGTGACCCTCCCTTGTGAGAAAGGGACCTCGGCTTTCACCTGACTGATAAAGGGGTCCATGGAACAAAAAAGATTAAGAATCCCTGCTTTACGTAGTGGTACCCAGAAGTTACCGGAATTGAAACGACCAGCTCAAGAGGAGTGTAGTACAGAATTGTGCCTTTAGGTCCGGCCTTCAGTATCACTAACGAACCCGTTAAGCAGAACTTCCGTTAAAGATGACCAACGTTCTGGGCACCCTTTAACTGGCATCACAAACGCAGGCATCGCCAAATTTTATGAAAAAATAAGTGAAGATCGTCGAAAATCTATTCAAGTTTGTGGGGCTTTAGGTTGTTCAAACGGGACTTGCCAGCAAATTTTGTCGAAAGAATCTAAAATCTACTTCGAGAACAATTCGTCATTCATTATGCACGAGTTTCCCACCTTATTCTCCCGACCTAGCCTGTAGCGACTTTGTTTTTTTGTTCCTGAAAATGAAAACGAGGCTTCAGAGGAAACAATTTAACACGATAGAGAAGTTTAAGAGGTATCATAAAACGTAATAAAGAGTCTGATTGGAAATGACATCCAGCAATGTTTCCAGAAATTCAAATCGCACTGCAACAGCCGATTGCTTTGAAGGAGATAACGTCAAGTATTTTATTTTTGTAAGTGTATTATACTTTTTAAATAGTTAAATTTCGAGAACTTTTGGGTAGCACCACAAATAAACCTGACAGTTTTAATGAAAATAAGATATATTCTTTTTTTCCTATACATAAAAGTTGTCGAAACTTTTTGAATATGTTTTATTGCCTAAGAACAAATCATTATGTTTTAATAATGATTAATAATTTCAGAATTCTGCTTTTTAAATAAATAAATAATGGGTATTTGATCATTGCTTTTCTTAGCATTAAAAACATCTTGTAGTCTTGTTTACGGTTTTCCATGTCAGTGCAATTTGAAAGCATTAAAAAGTTACTGATTCTTCGTTATAAAAGAGCGACTATTTAAGGTAGGTACTTATTTGATTTATTAATAAGAGTGTCAATCGTTGAGATATCTATCTCAACACTTAATAATACTCCGTCTTGTTTTATTTCATTCCATAAATAAATTTTAAACTAACAAATACTAATTATATTAGTCAAAAACCCATCAATGATCGTTGCCAAAACATGATTTCTCGATGCTGTTTAACTTACAATCACGCAATACAATTTTAAAAATTAAAAACTACCTATATTGCAAAAATACCCTTATTTCAATTTACTAAAGCTAATCTTGAAAGATTTTTTAAATGTGTTAGATCTATTTATTAGTTCTTCAAAATCGTTTTTCAATTATTGGAGTAATATAGACACAGTTTAACCCTTAAATGCATGATTTAAAAAAAATTAGATTTAAATAAAATTCTAGGTATATTTTATTGTAGAGAATGTGAGAGAAATAGTAAAAAAAATCATTCACAATTTTTTAACTGTTTTAATTGAAAAACAAAAATTGTTGCCGAAGAGCAACATTGCGCCAAACAATAACTAAAAATATTGCCGAAGAGCAACATTTGTGCACAACGATCAATAAAATGTGTTGTTGATGGGCAACTTTGTACAAAACAATAAATAAAATATGTTACCGAAGGTAACCTTTGTGCAAAACGATAAACAAAGTATGTTGCCGAAGGGCAACACTGTGCAAAACGGCAACTTTTATTTTAGGTGCAAATTATTTTGTTATAACATAGAGTAACACCACATTTTTCACAATTTGTTGTTCATTCCATTTTATTTTGTAATTACATGTCACTATAAAATGCTTTTTAAATTAAATAACAAGAAAATTATACAACGCCAAATTTGTAATAAATGCAAAATGTTGCTAATTAGCAACACAATTTTTATAGCACTGCTATGTACGGAGGTACAATATTGCATTATAATTCGATAAACTTTGATCTGTTAAAAACTTTTTTCTATGTTAAAATATTCTTTAATTTAAAAACAAAAATTCTAAATCTTAAAAATTATAAAAAAACAAAAAAAATTAGGTTTTGTTTTGATGATAAATTTTCAGAAACTATCGCCCTTTATGAAATTGTTTCTTAACATATGCATATCCAGAAGTGTTGTGAATCATAAACAAAAAGTAGAATTGTGACAAAATAATTTTTATGGTTTTTACATAATATAATAATATATGTTGCTAATCGGCAACACTATGCATTTAAGGGTTTTAAAACATTCTTATTTGTTATTAGTTATTACTACCTACGTAACATCCGCCTAAAATGTATTGGTTTTAGACGCGTATTTTTAACAACCTTTTGTCTTAAAATTAACCTAAAAATAAAAGACCTTGTTAATTAAAAATTATTAAAAAAGAAAACCTTTTATTTGAATACAAATTAAATACTTTTTTGCTAGTAATAACAATAACGAAAGTGTTAAAAATAAATAAAAATAAACAGCGAACGTTTGTACAAAATACTAAAATAGTAATAAATACGTTTAATTAAAATTCGATTATCTGTAAGAAATCTCTTTTGTAGAAATATTATACCAGTCTTAAAACTTTCGTCTCTTATTCAGTTATTTTTACATTATTGTCGTTATTTTAACTCATTAATGATCAAACAAAACATTTTATAAACGAAATCTCAAATACCTTATACTGGCAGTTTGCCAGTATAAAACCATTTTTATGTTCCGACAATGTAATTCAAGTGAAAAATTGTTCCTTGATTGAATAAGTTTGGGATACACTGTTTCCAACAAAATTATGTTTTAGATTGATGGTTCATATTATGGCGACACCCACATACGATGCAGTAAACGTGTATCCGCTTCTGCTTATTTGACTGTTTTATACAAAAAGATGTAAAACCCGTTAATTATGTTTTCAGCAATTAATAAAGCTTGTGAGGTTTTCAGTTTTTGGTTTATGCATGTTGCATGTAAATATTTCAACTCTGTGCTTTTTTATGAGTTTTAAATCAGACCGCGGATTAAAAGTCCTTTACTAATTAATATTTTAAAAAAATAAACTGTTCAACAAACAAATTAACCCCAGAAAAATTTCAACAAAAAATTTATTCTGTTAGAAAATCATTTAATATAGTGATAATACCAAAACGCGTAAAAGTTTTTATTGAAGGCGATAGGTTAAGATTAAGATGAAACATTTTTATGAGCAGTTTCAATAAAATTAATCTATAAAATAGATTTTATGATATAATTTCATCACATTGTCACACTTCTCTCAACCAGAATATAATGTATGTCTGTATATCAATATTTTCGGTTCAGTGTTGCTATAACCATAAAAAAAATGGGTTCTGCTACATCCACTTTTAAAAAGTAAAGAGTTGCACAATAAAAATAGTAATTTGGAGTGATATTGAAGTACTTATTGTAATAAACTTTAATCATCAGTAGATAATTAGTTAGTCTAGCAACCTATTATTAAAAAAAATAATACTTTATTCAGTCTTTAACCTAACCCTTTATTACTGACCGAAGTAATAAGTGTCAAGCTATAAGTTGGTTAAAGCTTTTTTTAACATATTAGTTATTAATATACATAATAATTAATATGTTCTTATATGTCATCATTGTTCATAACTAAAGGATGTTTCAACGAGAGATGTAGGATTTGTGTTTTTAATAAATTCCAAAGAACTACGATAATCTTTTTTTTTAAATTCCATTATAGAGTAGAGACATAAAGCATATCATCAAATAGCCGCCTCGGCTCTTCTCACAGACCGCCATCCTTTTCCTGAACTTTTTGGTAATTTTTGTCGCAGCAAAGATCCAGCTTTATCTCACAAGGGAGGGTCACGATACGTTGTCGCTAGAATTTGATTAAGGATGTGTTTATTGCATTCAGGACATCAAAACTAAATGTTTTCCATAGTTATACGTGCCACTGGTCATTTCCTTCGGGAAAATAGGGTACAAATTGAAAAATTGATGTGAAAAGGTCATTTTTGCGATCGAGTTGGCCATAAAACTGTCAGAGACAAAATCTAAATATCTCAAATTATCAATGCTCGCATCCTTTACAAGTAAAATGGTGCAAAGTTTTTGAAAAAATCTTAAACGGTTCCGGAGAAACACGTCAAAAACGAAACCCCTGCATAAGCGCTATGATTTGAGAAGTTGTGGTATCTGTTGTAAACTATATCTATGCGACTTGCATTCATAGGCATTTAACACAGGAAAAACAGTTTTTACAAAGGCCTCGTTTTTCGCGTATTTCTCCCGGACCGTTTAAGATTCTTCCAAAAACTTTGCACCATTTTACTTGCAAAGGATGAGCACATTGGTAAATAAAAAAATTTGATTTTGTCTCTGACGGTTTCATGACCATCGCGATCGCAAAAATTACTTTTATTATTAAACTTCTCAGTTTTTTCCCTATTTTTTCGAAGAAAATGGCCAGTGGCACGTATAACTCTGCAAAACATTTAGTTTTGATGTTCTTGATGCAATAAGCACAGCCTTAATCAAATTCTAGCGACAACGTATCGTGACCTTCCCTGGTCAGCAAAAGCGGCTTCGATGTTGACTTTGAGAGCGTGAATTAACTGTGGATTATTGGTATAGACTTTTGCTTTATTATAGACCAAATAAAGAAGTCCAATGGTCTTAAAACGCATTGGTGGATAATTAATGTCGCCATTTCTAAAAATCAAACGACTTGGGAATTTGGAACGCAATAATGTGATTGTTGAAAGCAAAGGTCCGCTATGTACCTATTCTCCAGTTAGACTGGGCGCTGATATGCAGTTATCAGTTGTGCAACACTTTGGTTGCAGGAGTCATTACCAGGCTCTATCAGAGGTGTGCGGGCAAAAGGGGCAGATGCTCCGGGCCTCACAAGTTTAGGGGCCTTACAATTTTTAACTTGATCTCTAAAAAACAGTACGGATTTTAAGAAAGTGGAGTCATCAGTGTGACGGATGTTTAAAAACTATTCGAGCGAGCCAGGACCTTTTTGTGTGCCCCAGGTCTCGCATCTGAAAGGCCCTGGTCGTTACCATTGGTTTTTATGAGAACGCGCTCACATGCAACTGGCGTACAACTGTAAATTTCGACAACTTAACAATTTGTGTCGAGACACAACTGTTTTGTGTCGTATATGTATTACTTTCGTCCTCCTTGTCATCTCAAGAGCACACACTGTAGCTAACTCGTAGAAATTCACGTTAAAACCAAACAATTCACTTGTTTGTGTGCTTGCATCTGTGTGACTCCTGATTAGGTTCTGCATATGTGAGTGCGGTTTAGCCGTTGGCGGATCAAACTGTTCCGCAACTGATAATTGCGCCCATCCTTGTATATATTCCTATATCCGAGAAGTGTTTGGGGTTGTTCAAGCGCAGTCCAAAAGACTTTTGGCGCAGATACATAATCGAAGGCAAGACTTGGAGTCGCTGTTACACACCAAAGTTCAAGTAACAATCAAAAACAATGGCCAACGAGAGACGAACCAGTTATGCTTCCTACACGCTGGTAAAAAGTACTCGTCAGATTTCGAAGTGATTGCTGCTACAAACACCTATTTTAAGCAATTGGTCGAATCAGCCTTTAAGGATGGCATAAAGGCTGGAGGAATCAGTGTAATTAGCTAAAAGGAGACTATGTCAAAAAATAAAATAAGTTTATATCCAATATTTTATTGTTTTCTGTCCTAAGCCAGAAATTATTTATCCTGTCCACGTATAATTACAAAAACGATTATTGCGATAAGTTTACTTTGGTTTTAAATAGATTAATCAATGCCATGAACCAATTATAATTTAATAATCCATCCACAATAAATGTGAATCTCTGAACAAATTTTGCAAGTTGTAGATTTAAATTGGTGCTGTTCAACCACTTAAACATTATAGGTATAATGAATTTTAACAAGCATGAAATCTGAGTTTTATAATTTATTAAGATTTCTTAAAGAAAAAATATTTCTATTTATTAACACATGATATTATTAATAAATAACACTACTCTTTTAGGTTTAACACGTATGAAATGTAATTGTCGATTTAATTTAATTAATTCTTTTAACCTTTTTATTGCAACAGTTATTCGAACAAAAAAAAAGCGTTTCATGCCACAGTCATTTAGACATACGGCGTAAAATATAAATTATTTGATAATATTAAAGATTAAAAAAAGTTATTTTAAATTCAAAGACGGAAGAGCAATAGAATCGATACGATAAAATCACTAGAACATCAAACGCACGCAATCAAAAAGTTAGAAATGTATAGCCCGAAGGCTATAAAAATAAGTGAATGATTTTGATTGAAACAAGACTAGAGAGAGTATTCAGTGCTGCGACAAGGCAAACATTGTCTCAACAAAGTAGAATTCAATAACGCGAGTTCCTTCTTTAGACAGGAATATGTACAACCAAAAATTATGGTGGCAACAACCTACGTGATTTTCTGCTACGCCGTTATTCACTTGTCTCTTTACATTTATAAATTTTTGATCCTTATTATCCTTACAAACTATTGCCTACAGTGTAATAGGACATTTACTCCCTGGACGATAACCACCCGGACAATAACCCCCTTGAAAAATCTGTTTTTAGGACCTTCATAGCTGTATGTAGTCCCGTTTATTAAGCGCTTATGAGTGCAAAGAAATTATATATTAATCTTATAGTGAACAGGCGCCTTTTTTGGCTAAAATTTATCGCTGGTAAAAAAAATGAACGCGTAAGAGTTCTGTTAAGCATTAAAAAGGAACAGGATATTCTTCTACGGCTGTAATCGAAAAAAAATATCGCAGGTACTAAGAAGATAATTGAACCCTCCAGTTTTTGAAAAAAGGGTACAATTTCTAGAGCAGCTTGAGTTGGCAGTGTGCCACTTTTGATTATTTTTATGACTTGGTGTTGTAAAAGTTCTTATCTGAGAAACAGATTTTGATACTGCCCTTTACAATTATTTTGCAAGCACTTGACATTTAATTGGTTGTTCGTTGTTTCTTTTTTATAGATAGCGCGATAAGTGATTGGTAAAATACATTTTGTTTTTAATTATCCGAGATGTTTATAAAAATAGATACAGCAATTAATATTTCATTAGAAGAAGGGAAAACACGAGTAACTAATTTTAAGGCCAACTTGACAGCTAGAGATGTACCGAGTACCCGGAAATTACCCGGTACCCGGCATACCCGGCGACATTTTCGGTACCCGGAAATTACCCGGAACCGGCAAAAATTTTTGGGATCCGGTGCCGGGTAATGAAGTTTTTGATGCGTAAAAAAATTAAAAAAATATTGTTTTATTATTACAACTCAAAAAAATACAACAAATACACTTAATTTTAAGGCATAACAAAATATAAAAAATAAAATTCTGTGTATTATAAACATTTAACTAAAATACATAATATATAGCAAAAAATTAAAAATAACTCTTTATTAAAAAACATCCAAAAATTATATTTAATAATTTCTGCGTTTCGCGGGAGAAGTTTATTTCTTCTTTCTTCATAAATAATACCTGCCTCGCTGAACATTCTTTCACTGGGTATGCTACTGGGGGGTGGTGATAAGTATTTTCTAGCCAATTTTGATAATTTTGGATATACACCTGCATTTTTTGACCACCAAACCAACGGATTTTCTGTGCGAGGAACGTTAGGATATTTAAGAAAATTTAAAAGTTCAATCTGATCCTTATCTGTTGAATTTTCCACATTATAGGACTCTTCTTCGTTGGAATTATTTTCACATAAAATTTCATCTATACAACTCCACACATCTTCATTTTTATCATTACTTTTTTCTTATTCTGCGAGTTGTTTATTATCATTATTTTCATCAATATCAATACCTACTGGTGAAATGTTTTTCATATCTTCTATAATCCAATTTTTAGCAATAACTTGGGTATTCGACTCTAAAAATTTAAGTTTGTAACGGGGGTCTAATACTGTGGGTATTACATACAACTTATTTTTTTTCACATTTTCAAATCGGGCTTTTAAAGATTTTAGCATATCTTTTTTGACGGTTACCGTTCCTTCTTCGAATAGTTTTTTGCTGAGAAAGCGTTCTAAAGCGGCTACATTCGGTATCACCATGGAAATAAGAGCTTCCTCTGAACTGGCTTCCACCGTGACATTGTAAAATTGCTCCAATAAAAAAACTATGTTTTCAATTAACTTAAAATTGGCTGCACTCAAGTTTGGTATGTTATGATCTGTTGAATATAGTGTGATGGCTTGTTTTTGTTCTAATATCCTCTTTAACATATGATAGGTCGAATTCCACCTCGTGACTACGTCTTGTAGTAATTTGTGTTGTGGAAGCAAAAATTTGGTTTGAATTTCTTTTAACTTCGTACAAGCTACTTGCGAGTGATTGAAATGAGTTACCATATTGCGACACTTTGTAATAATGTCGGAAATAGATTTTTGTGAATATATGCTGTCATGAATTACCAACTGAATACTATGGATGAAACAGGACTCATTTCTTAAATGGGCAATGTTTGATCCACTGATCATATTACGCGCATTGTCCCGAAGCAATACGTGTATGTTGTTTTCAGCATCTAATTCCCAGGACTGTAGCATTTCGCCTAATGAATCACTAATGGCAGTACCCGTATGGCTTCCAGGAAAATGACGAGCATTTAAAACCACGCACTTTTTTTCAAATTTTTCATTAAGCCAATGTCCACTGAGGCTTATAAAGCTTTCGTTGGTTTCAGAACAGGTCCATATATCAGATGTCAAGGAAATCAAATTCAGTTGTGACTTTTCAATATTAATTAAATCACGAATTTTTAAACAACATTTATCGTATATAGTAGGAATAACATTTTTTGAAAAATATTTTCGTGAAGGTATTTTATATCGTTGCTCTAACGATTTCAAAAGACTAATAAATCCAACATTCTCGACTATTGAAAATGGCTGGTTATCCACAGCTATCATTTCGCCAATTTTGTAATGAATTTTTTTTGCTTTTATATTGTTAATGTCCCATAAGTTAATTTTGTCTAAACATTGCGCCAATGTTTGCTGTTTAATTGGACGCGAAGGTCCCGGAGTATGATCGTCTATTTTTTGTTTCTTAACAATAACATTGTCACTATCTGTAGATACGTTACTTTCACTATGCTCAGAATGTTTTAATCGTAAATGTTTTAGCAAAGTCGATGTTCCAAATGTCTTTACATTTTTTCCACCTCGAGATAAC
The DNA here is from genome assembly GCA_947652605.1 of Elmis aenea. Lineage (NCBI taxonomy): Eukaryota > Metazoa > Arthropoda > Insecta > Coleoptera > Elmidae > Elmis > Elmis aenea. The sequence goes on from OX393577.1 coordinate 38,367,665, forward strand.
ATTGCGCCACATAAACTGCATTCTGCTTTTGAATTATTTTCAGCAGATATCTTAAAATAGTTCCAAACCGCACTCATTTTTTATTAAATAATTTAACCTGACTTGATAGTTGTACATGAACGAAACAACAGCAACTAGTAGCAAGAACACAACTCGGGGAACTCCCCGATTGTACTTTTCGATGATCTCCGACGTATGACGAACACCTGCACAAAATCTACCGATTACCCAGTACCCGGCCGGGTACCCGGCCGGGTAAATATTTTGAATTGCCCCATTACTCGGTACCCGGTACCCGGCAATTTTTGGACTCGGTACATCACTATATGACAGCCCATAAAAAAGTCCCTTAAGAGCATAAAATAAAATTGATCTAAGGATTAAGACACAAAAGTAATGAGAGAAAAATAAATTCAACATTTTTTTATTTTTTCTATAACTTTTGAAGTACGAGGAATTTTGTACTTTTAAAAATTGATTGTAGCTCCTCTCAAACCTGTATCTCTTATAATAAGCGGGATTCCATGCTCGAAATGTTATCTGAGACACGCTCTATAGATACATTAAAATTTTTATATAATCAACTGCAAATTTTCCAAAGAAATCCAAAACATCTCCTAAGAAATAAATTTTACAGGCAATAAATTTAAAAATTTTGAAGATAAACGATTTAATGTGTAGGTATTTAATGAAAAAAAGAACAAAATAATCTGATAGAATAGACTGGGGAGCAGGTGAAATTTCAATAGTCCTTTATACGATCATAAACTTTTTTGGTTTATGAATGTCCATTTTCAACATGGACATAGGTTTTTGCAATTCATGTATTAATATGTGTACCTACGCTTTTAGGTACCTATTTATTGTCCGTCAGGATAGGTAGTAATAAAATAGCACACGTTTCCCAGAAACTACTCACTCTAAATTTTTCAGCAACTCATTAAAGGACGATGGGTTGTTCCAAAATAGGAAAGTTCTTATTCCCTGGACAAATTTCTCGTCCGGTGAACTTTTGCTCGTGTGTCGGCAGTCTAGGAACAATATCTCATTCATCCTTTACTCCTGCACAATTGTCTGTGTAAAATATTCACGGCACGTGATTTAAAATATGTCAAACATAGTCGCAATGAGTGAAATCGTAAAACTTCAGTCTTTAAGTGTTATAATCCTTATTAACGAGCACGTTCAAAGTTCTTTTGATTTCAACGAATCATTATTGATAAAAATTGGCGTGCGAGTTTTAGTTGTTATTCAAAAACTTTATTCAGTGAAATTTAATATACTCATAAATTTAAAAGAAGCATATTAAACTAAATTGTAAAATACATGGTATTCGAATTGAGTTAAACCTTATTTCATAAGAATTTAATTATATTTTCCAAAAAAAAAAAACGATTAAAAAAAACAAAAGCTCTTAGCTTTAAAACGACTCATTTTATGCTTAAATCTTTTTCAATATTTTTGCAGTACGCATTGCTAATAAATGGAGATGGTTTATCTTAAAACACGCTAATTCCCTTTGTGAGATACCGAAAGCTGCTTTTCACCTGCTGTAGAAGCATTTTAGCATAAAAAGAACAAATCCGAGATTTACATTCCAAAAAACTAAATAAGGGATTTTTTACATTTATAAAAAATAACAAACATACCAACTGGTTATAATTATAATTTTCAACTACGTTATTCAACAATATAATCAATATTTCTATAAACAATGCAATTTTTAAAGGTCTGTGGGAATAACATATGTAAATTTATATATTTATAATAGTATAAATGATTTTATATGATTTTAGTGTAATTTACCAACAATCATAAATATTTAAAAAACACTAGCAGGTACCTATTGTACCTACTGTTGAAAGTGCATATGTAAATATGAAATAAAATAGGCATATTTTGCCCAGTTTCAGAAATATTCTAAAACAACTGAAAAACGTCTAGGTTTAATCATGACTATACATTTTTTAACTCCTGGTTTGGGGCAATTTGAACTTACACTTTTTTTAAATTTGGTTTAAAAAGCTAGCGCTTCATCCGTTTGGCAATGTGAAAGCATTTTGCAAGTTATTCGATAGAATTCTAAAAGTTCAAGTGGAACTACAACACAGTTCTAAAGGAAAGCTTTAAAAAAGTGTTTCATTTTCATTCAGGGTGTCTCAGCCAAGACGAATTATTCGATAGCTCGGTTATTAATTATGATTTTAAAAAAGTTTTAAATACAAAACTTCTGTGGTCATTTACCAAATAACACAAAATATTTTCAACTACAGAGTGTTTTTTGCGTACTTTATTTTTTATTTAAATTGAACACCCTGTATATTTTGCACTTTTTAGATTTCAAATTTAATTCTCTTACAAAATTTGTGAGGTTTTATGTACCTAAAATGAATCATTTTTGAGTTACTTAAGTTTTATTTCTAATAATAACAGGAATAGAACTCTAAAAAAATATTAATATTTAACAACTTAGCATCGCTGTAACGAATTTCTTGAAAACTGTAGTTAACAATAGTGTCATAGTAATTTTTAAAAAATTATACAGGGTTTTTCTTATGTCCGGTCCAATTGGCTTAACTTTAAACACGACTATAACGACATTCAATTGAATTAAGTTCAAAATGCTATAAATTAGAATCTGTAGTTGTAGAATTTTTCAACTGTAGATTTTAATACATCAAAAATTAAACAAATTTGAAAATTTAAAAATAGTTTTTAATGTGTTTCAATAATTTTGTTTTTTAAATTTTGGTCTGCATGTAATGATTCATATAAATTCCAAATTAAGAGATTTTATAACTGTTAAAAAACCAAGATTCTCATATTGATTATTAACTTTGGCATACGCTGCATGTAATGTTGCGCATAATATTTTACCTTGGATGGTGACGATCATCTTCAGATTCTTCCTTAAGAAAAGAAGGCTGCAGACTAAAACGTCTACGAAATTGATGTCGGCCCTTCATCAGTCTTCTTTGCCCCGACGCAGCCAGTACGAGGCTTGGTTCCTGTTAAAGTAAATGTCATTAAATAAAGCGATACAAGTAACACCTAGAAATACATTAGGAATGAAGGCACGTTTGCAAACAATTTCTTACCAACAATTTCACTGAAAAAAAGTCATTTCTTCCTAAATTGTTTTTAACCCGGGACAGTTTAGTATTGTATAATCAACAACGATAAATACGAAAAATTACGTTTTAATTTATCTTTTGAGACTCGCCTAATTGATTAATATATTTAAGTCAAAGTCAAGCTAATCTGTACAGAAAAACGAAGCGACTGCATAAACAAGTTTTAAATAATAAAGACATTCTAAATTGTACAATATTTGATTATGTATCTTTACTGTAGCTTAAACAATCTCGTTAATCGTCGTCAAAGTATCTGAAACAAAAGTTTAAAGACAAAAACCGTTCTTAATAATATAAACAATTTATTGGAAAATGCAAATTTTGTCAGCTCATCATGACGGCATTTTTAGGTTTCAATTAAACAACCGTTTATTAATTTGTTAACGTTGCTGCATAATTGAATTAAAACTAAATTCTTATATTAGCCGTAGGATTCAAAACGTAAGTTTCACACAATAATTAAAACTAAAAAATAGTCTTTGTCATCTTAACAAATTATTTGATTTTGTCTTATGTTCCTAATAATTAAACACATTTAAATTATGAAACCAATATGTCACCACAGTTTATATTCAAAATACTTTTAGTTACTTTATTGTCGTATTAAATACAGGGTGATTGATTGGGACCGGTACTTAAAAAGATATGAAGAATGAAAAATGGTATTGATCTGAAATTTTGGTTATGACCATAATGGCATTGATCTATTTAATGAAAACATTTTCAAGATGGCGACACTTCCGGATATACCGGAAGTTGACGCCTACTTTCTTATTTCAAATACAATGGTGTATCTTTTATTGCATTTTTAGATAAAACACATTATATTAGAGGTACTTTAATTAGCATTTCCTATACCTAAGTGCAGTCGTTTTTTAGATTTTTGGACTTTTTTGAAAATTTTTTGATTTTAATTGTGATGCTTAATATTATCTAACGCCGCCATTTTTAAAGAAAAAACCCTCAAATTTAGCCTATGCGTAGAAGAAACCTTGGAGTCCATGCTGGAATTTTTCCGATCGATACATTACTTACAGGGTGTCCAAAATTTAATTTCCTTTTATTACACTTCAGACTAGTAAAACTCGTTTAAATCAAATACAATGCCCAATTTTTTTTAAAATTTTATAATGCAAAATTAAATTCTGCATCAATCTGTATTAGCGTTTCCTATACCTATCTGCAATAATTTTCGAGTTATTAAGAATTTTAGAAAATTTTAAGCGAAATTGCAACATATTTAAATAGTAGGCCTTGGGAATGACAACAAAAGCCAATAATAATAATCAACCACTTTCATAGCGTTTGTCTGTAGTGTTCATGAAAATGGAAAATCAAGAGTATTCAAACACGGATATTTTGAACTTATTTTATATTCTTGGAGAATGTTACAAGATTATTAAAAGAACTTTCCGTGGTTCAGTCAGAGGTATTCTCATTTGACTGTAATGACCAGACAGAAATTTCAATGAATAGAATCAATTTTGTTGCAATTTAATCGACCTAAGCGTGTGACAAATAATGAAACTAATGAAGTTAACATCCTGGGATATTTTAATGCCCATCTTCAGCGGTCAATTCGATCAGCAGCGCAAGACTTAGTTTAACATCCTATGCTGTACAAGCTACGTTAAAAATGCACAACTCTTCGTTCGCACTTTCAACAATTTTCTGATATTGTCCGTGAATATAAAAAAAATTTAAAATATTCGTGTTTGAATACTCTTGATTTTCCATTTTCATGAACACTACAGACAAACGCTATGAAAGTAGTTGACAGTTATTATTATTGGCTTTTGTTATCATTTCCAAGGCCTACTATTTAAATATGTTGCAATTTCTCCTAAATTTATCTAAAATTCTTAATAACTCGAAAATTATTGCAGATAGGTATAGAAAACGCTAATACAGATTGATGCAGAATTTAATTTTGCATAATAAGATTTTTAAAAAAGTGGGCATTGTATTTGATTTAAACGAGTTTAACTAGTCTGATGTTGTATTAAAACGAAATTAAATTTTGGACACCCTGTAAGTAATGTATCGACTGGTAAATTTCCAGCATGAACTTCAAGGTTTCTTCTATGCATAGTTTAAATTTGAGGGTTTTCCCTTTAAAAATGGCGGCGTTAGATAATATTAAGCATCACGATGAAAATCCAAAAATTTTCAAAAAAGTCCAAAAATCTAAAAAACGCCTGTTCTTAGGTATAGGGAATGCTGTTAAAAGTACCTCTAATATAATGTGTTAAATCTAAAAATGCAATAAAAAATAAACCATTATATTTGAAATGAGAAAGTAATAAATTATTTTTCTTCAATTAAATTGATTAATGAATGATAATCAAGTGTTTAATTATCCATTTTATAATTTCTTTACTAAAGTTTTATCATAATATTTTCTTAGTTTTGCAAATTGGATATAATTTTTTATATTTATGCGTCCTGTCATTTCTGCAATCCATCACTACACCACCTTTACTCTGTCTTAGTATTAGTTACAATAATGTTTAAAATTTAAATCAGTTTAAAATTTAATTTTTTTTATTTAGATCAATTCGAAGTTCATATTAAATAGAAGAATTTTCTAAATATAATTACACTTTCATGAGATCAAAAGTGTTTTTGTTTCTCGATAAGTGTGTAGCACATAATAACCACAAAACCGAATCCTGAAATTCCAGCCCACAAAGATAAATAAAGAAATAAGAACAGACACAGACGCAGTTAACAAAGCAGCACAAATATCATATTGGGCGAAATATGTTAGCACCGTGCAATAAAGACGTAAGTTAAATTTTTATAGCTAGCTATATAACACAAGACAATTGACCGTAAAAAAAGGTTTGTAGAGAAAATGCTGAAATGAAAAGGACGACAAAGAAGTGTCATAGTATTAGCAAACAGCATTACAGACGAAAATACAAACATATTACACTTGTATAATTACGTCTTTAACAAAAGATAGTGAAATAATTCCGTTATATCATATAACCATAACTTTGTGACAATATTCATACCTTATTGTTTACGGTTTTGATGCGCATACAAAGTGATCATTACTACAAACCATAAGTTAAACAATAATATCCTGACCCAATTAATATCGGAACACGAAAGCAATCCATTACGTCTATAATAATATTTCACAAGGACGATACCCGGCATAACACATGTTGATCAAAATCGACAGAGGTTCTATAAACGTATGTCTAGTAAATTATTACACTATTGTTCAAATGCCTTGGACACTATTTAGTGATAAAGGTCTGAAAAAAGTGTTTGAGATTGGCAGCAGTTATATTTCATCATCATTTTACAAGATTTTTCTTTGTATGTCGCTATGTACCTACAGAGTAGTGCAGATTCAATCGGATTTCGTAGGTTTCTCGTTTTTTATTAAAGATAAAAAAGAGCCAAATAGCCAACAACGTGCAGTTTTTTAAAACAAATTCAAAACCATCCAGGGTGTCACACAAAAAACGCCGCAAGCTGTAACTCCTTTGTTTGTGGTCCGATTTTGGTGAACAAAAAAGTAAATGAAATGGCTTCTCAAATACTATAAACTGAATTGGATTTCAATTTTTTTCAAGTTCAACTTAAATGTCAAACGATACCTAGTCAATTTTTTTTTCAAATGGCACCATCTATTTTTTTTACTAAATCTGGTGAACATTTTTTTTCTAAATTCAATGATGGAATCATCAGTTAATTTTAGTGCTAAACTAATAAGAAATAAAAAATTAAGGTTAGGTTTCACAAAATTTTCAAGCGTGCCGTGGAAAACAAAAAAATCCTAATCAACAAATGTCATTTAAATACAACACTGACTTTTTTTGTGTGAGACCCTGTATAACCATTTTAATACATTTTTGTAATATTTTTTAATGAGAATGTCAACGATGACAAGTTGTATAAAGTCTGTTTTATACTACACTATTTTTTCGTTTAAGAAAATCGTATACGATTTTTTAGTACGGTGTCAATCAGAAATTACAAATCTTGAACCAAAAATTAGTACGAAATTATTACCGTCCCTATATGCGTCCTATTTTAGCATGGGCGTGTTTTGTGGCATGGGCGCATGCGTATTCTACTGCAACTTTATCTGACCGCATGTCATTTGTGGGTTAGGTTAACTGAAACAATCAAACGATGTTAAATACTACTTATTGCCGTTATATCCCTCACAATTTATTTTGTAGGAATAAATATGTAGAATGGAACAAGCGTTAAATATACGTTAAATTTGAAAATAATTCGCTTTCTGTTGTGATCAAGTTGAACATTTTCGTACCAAAAAATAGTACAATGTAAAAGGTTCATATTTTCCATGCTAAATTCTTGAACGAAATTTTTGTATCAAAAATCGTATACGATTTTCTTAAACGAAAAAATAGTATAGTATTAAAATTAAAATATTTTAATTGCCTAAGTAATACTAATAAAAATTGAGATAACTCGAAAAATATTAATTTTAGGTATAGGACATGCTTAATAATTTCGAAAGACAATTAAATTCTCTACAAGAAAATGTAAAAATATACAGGGTGTTACATTTAAGAAAAATGACTTATCGATGTTTTAAGTTTCACAAGTTTGACCAAGCGTAAAAAACACCCTGTATAATATTTTTAAAATGTAACTAGCGCAAAGTGTTAATTAATCTATTGTCAATCTAAGTTTTAAACGAAATTTTACCGCTTTTTTAAATAACTTTAATGTTAAAAAAAATTGAAAGTGCTGTATCGCTCAAAACTTTCACAAAAATATAAATTTTACGAAAACGGTTGACTTAAGACCCATATAAACTTTTACATTTTTTAAATTAAATTTTAAGAGGAATCCAAAAATGTAAAAATATACACGGTGTTCTATTAAAAAAAATTAAATTTTTATATGTGCCGGTCAAACGAAACACTCTGTATATTTGAAAATAATTTTAGGTTATGTAGAAAATAGGTTTGCACAATATTTGTATTAAACATTTTTTGATATTTTCATTAATAAAGGAGCTATCGAAGAATCTCAGGGTCGTGGTGCACCCTGTATACAAGTGTATCATTATCATGACTTACTATTTAAAAATGTTAATAATAAAGCTATATAAATATCTATAATACTAAACCATGTATAGTTCAATAACAAAATTACAAAACAAAAACGTGTATAGGTAGTAAACAAATTTTGTAGATAATACTGATTTTATCTCGTAAAACTACATTTTAGACAATTTAACAGTTTTTTGTCTTAATCAATCAGTGTTATATCCAGGCATTACCCAAAAAGGGGTCTGGAAGATTCACAGCAAAAGCAATTTTCGACTACATTCACCGACTGCAGTTTACCGAATATCAATTCATCGCATCTTAAATTCATCGAAAATTAAATTGATACAAATTACCTATGTGAAATATATTAATTTTTGCACAAATATATTCTACGTTTTGCAACACAGTACAGAAACATTATTTCATCATTTCAGAAAATAGAATTGCGTATGCGGTGAATTGATAGTCGGTGAACTGCATTCGGTGAATTGCCTAACGGTGAATCTTCCGGATACCCCAAAAAAAATTGTACAAGGTTTACCTACGGTGAAATTTGTTGTTCTTAGATCGCAATTTTTCAAAAAATATTTCCATACTACTCAAAAAACCTAAAATTTTGTTTGCTCTCTCCATACTAACTTTATTTACCAAACTTCTATAATTTCAAATGAATTTTATGGGAAATAAGTATTATTTTTGCCACTGAATATTATCTACCTATTTATTTTAATGTAAAAATGTGAAATAGTTATTTTCGGCACAATCAAAGAGACAACATTTATATAAATTTTACTTTTCTAAATTTCGATGATAAATCGACGTAAATGATTTATAGGTAATTGTGTTTAAACTGTTTCAGACATATTTACTTATAGATAACGCACCGATCCATCCATCAACGTAATCCAGAATACCGTGGCAAAATACGTTTAACAAAAAAACTAAATACATTCGTAATTCCTTTCAGCTAAGCACTCTGTTTTTGTTGCTAGTTATTAAAGAGAAACAACTTTCGAGGTAAACACCACTCCAGTAAATCGACAAACAATTTTGTATCAAAGCACGTCGGTCTACAAGAGCAAGCGTTGAAACAACTAGTACTGTAAAATTTTGATGATGTTCTCAACACTTTAACAGCTTTTTTACAGGATGTGTTTGTTCGAAAAGATTAGACCCAATTGTTCTCTTTTTATCTCACCATTCTTCTTTATGTCTATCTTTCACACGAATACATCGAAAGGCGTAGAAACAAGATCATTACAATTTTTATTGGAAGGAAGTTCTAGCGCAATATATTTTCATGACCAATTCCATTTAAAGCTGGCCGGGTATTTTTAGATCAGTTTCAGAATAGAACATTGTCCTGCTTGATTGATTTTTATTGAACTGCATTTTACACATGACAGACTAAGTAGGACTGAGTTAACATTATGATATAATATAGGTGAAGTAACAGCTAAAAAATGGTGTTGTGATGCCCCTAGTTTAAAAAAGTGTAATCAATTGTTTTATCAAGTTCTTGATAACACTTTAAGAAGAACTGGAAGAAGTAGAAACGTCGTGTGCAGACAACACCTTTAAATTAAAATAACTTATCGAAAAACGCCGCGAATACAAGACCCATTTAGCCTACATCGATTTCAAAAAAGCTTTCGATAAAGTTGATAGGACGAAACTTTGCAAAACAATGTATGTAAGGGTATACACGAACACTTGATAAACGTTACAAAAAATTTATCGAACAACCGATATAATAATTAATACCGGAAGAAGTCGCAACTGACTAAGAACAACACAAAGAGTTAGACAAGAGTCCAGTATGTCAACATCGTTGTTACCTATATGCATAAACCACTCTTGAAAAACTAAATAAAACTCAAAATAAACATCAACAATGACAACGCCCTAAACATACCTCTTGTAATTTGTGGAAGACTTAACGATAACACAGGGTAGCGGAGAGAACTTACAGATTTGTATATTAATTCAAAAAAAAACACAATCTTGAAATATCAGAAAAAAAGATAAAGTGTTCCAGGGAAAACATCCAATGAGATCTAAAATAATGATTTACGAACGGAATATACTAAAAGTATAACATTTCTGCTATCTAAGAACAGGGCCGGCCCAAGGCATGATGCAAGTGATGCACAGCATCAGGGCGCCCCCTTAAGGGGGCGCCTTACAAGAATATTTATTTAAATAAAATGTGTGCTGTTTTTAAAATTTTAAAATGTCAACCAAATTTAATGTCAAAATGAATGTTATTTTAAATAAGCTAGTATAAAAATAAATTTAAAACACGTGCCAGTATGGATGAGGCTAAATTTGAACCGCGCGCCAACACAGAACTCGGCTAATCAGAGAGTGGGCAAAGCTCTGTGATTTCAATTTAAATATAAGTGATATGAGAGGAAAAGGCTACGATAACGGCGCAAATATGACAGGAAAATAAAGTAGTTCAAAAGCATATTCAAAATTTAAATCCCAGGGCTTTCTTTATTCCGTGCCTGCGCATTCGTTGAATTTAGTTGTGAATGATGCCGCAAAAATGAATGTCGAAACAATTAGTTTTTTTTTGGCTTTATTCAAGAACTTTAATTTTTTTTTAGTAGTTTTACTAAAAGGTGGGACATTTTAAAAAAGAATTTATCAAAATAATTAACATTAAAACCTTCATCTGCAACTAGATTGGAATCTAGAGTTGAAGCACTGCGACCATTAAGATACGAAAATATACGACGCATTAATAGACATTTTTGATAATAATAATAACGACTACAAAGTCGACATGAGGCACAAAGTTTAGCTAAAAAAATTAAAAATTTTAAATGTATTTGTTCTATTTTAAAGTATGAAGTATTTAACAGATTAAATGTGGTAAGTAAAATGTTACAAGGTGTTAAGCAGCATTTAAAAAGTGCATTAGTTGCATTAGACGAATTAATATGTTTCATAAAGGAATTAAGAACAGATAAAGGTTTTAATGAAATTTTAGAATCTGCAAAAGAACTAGCTACAGAGTTAGAAATTGCACCAAAATTTATTCCGTCAAAAAATGTACGAAGACGGAATATAAAGAAACAATTTAGTTAAGAATCTGCCGATGAAACACCGATGGTCCTAAAGATAAATTTAAAATATCTTTTTTTCAATGTTATTTTAAATACTACAGTACTGAACTCTTTAGAAGAAAGATTTAGCCAACTTAAAAATCACAATGATAATTTTAATTTTTTTACGATATCAAAGAGATAAAAAATATGGACAAAGAAATTTTTAGAAAACATTGTAACGATATCGGAAGTATGCTTACGGATGGTACAGACAAGGATTAAGTGCATTAGAATTATTTGATGAATTAAAGGTTGTTTGGTGACTTTGTAGATCTTAATACTTATTCAGATACAATTGACATATTAAATTTTATTTGTGCCAACAATTTGGAGTGTGTATTTGAAAATGTAACCATTGTTCTAGGAATTTTTTATAAATAAATAAAGAAATTATTGATAAATTTGCTAGCATAAAAGCCAGAAAAGTAAAATTTTAATATTATGTTTGCTTATAAATTTTATTTTGTTAAGAATTTAAGAATTTATAATAAGAGTAGATCCGTTTTGTTTTAAGTTTTAAGTATACTACTTAGTACCTACTTATGTAGTGTTTTATGTAATTAGTTCCATTACATAGGTACTCTATAAAGATTTATATTAAATTAAATTATTAATAACAATATTATATTTTTATTATTTTTATTGCCCGAAAATTAGCCACTTTTGTCTTTAAATATATATAGGGGAGGGGGGGAGGGCGCTATAGGAGTACTTCGCAGCAGGGCGCCGACTACCCTAGAGCCGTCCCTGTCTAAGAACAGACATCTGCTACGAGGAGGATAATGATAGAATCAAACTTACATCGATTTGAATACATATGCGACACTATAAATAAAACACCTAACAACAAGACAAGAAAAGAGACAAACATAAAATTATGTAAAACTATGCTAACGGTCCGCTAGCCCAGGCCCAGTTGCACAAAGCAATAGTTAGTGTCAGCACTAGGGATTGTAAATTTACCGACTTTTTGAATTACCGGTAATTCGGTAAAACTGTCAATCAAAACTGGTTTACCGGTAAACCATATTATTATATATATTTATATTATATTGTTTCTTTTTAGATTTTTGCGGGTACTAACATTTTTAATATAGTTTTCGGAGTTTATCCGCGTCTCCCCTATAGTGAGAGCTTGCCGAAACGTCGAGCCAATTTAAATATTACCCGGATAAACTCCGAAAACTATATTAAAAATAAATATGTTTATATACATTTATTTATTATGGAACTGATTGAGATAGTTGAAGCCTAAACTATCCCAATCAGTTTCATACAATATATTAGTTAACAGCCATCAACGCAATCTTTTTTTTATGCAATATTAATATAATACAATATAAAATAACAATATATAATATATAAAATTAAAATATTACAAAAAATATAATCCAGCATTACAAAAAACACATGAAAATAAAACTATTCTGAACATAAAATATAAAATGATATAACATAAAATATGTTGTCAAACTATTAACAATATTTTTTATTTTGAACTTTTCTTGAGAAATAAGCACGTAGGAAACATAATTCATCTTAACTATTGTCTCCTAATTGCGACCTAATTTTTGTACAAAATAATCCAGCCGCAGAAAAAGCTCTTTCGGATTCTACTACACTTGTTGGTCGAGTAGTGAGTAAACAATCATATGCCATTTGTATGTTTTCCCTTATTTTTTCTCTTTGAAAATACGTCAATTTTTGTTCGATTATTTGATTCAGATTTTTATCATGATTAGAAAGATATTGTAAAATTACCGGAATTACCGGTAAAAAACTGGCAAATTACCAGTAAAATTTGAAGAGCATTTTTTGCGGTATTACAATCTCTAGTCAGCACAATGCGAAAACGAATTAACTTTTGGCCAAAATAAAACTAAGAATGGCATTGAAGTTGGTTGACCTACACCAGGGATGGCAAATAGGTGGCACGCGTGCCAAAGTTGGCACGCGAGAGATTTTCGATGGCACCCTAAAGAATTGTATGAATAAATTTGTTTTTAAAATTTTAAACTTTTTTGACACGTTGTAGCTATTTATAATTAGTACGCTAAGTATCTTTTCTGTGTTGAAAAAATCACCAGCGGTCTAACCTAACTAGTTTTTTTTTTGAAAAGTCACCAGCGGTCTAACCTAACCCGTGTTGAATACGTTGTTGGCACGGGGAAAAATTTGTATTAAATTTTATGTTATTTTGGCACACTGATCAAATCCTATTTGCCATCCCTGACCTACACTGAACTAAATTATCAACTGGCCTCATGATTTGTAAATTCAGCGAATATTTCAACAAATTAAGTCTGTTCTATTACTTGAACGTAAGCATGCTTTTGTAGAAAATGCGTTTGAAGCGGTGCATCATGTTGTATAATGTATAGGACTAAATTCTCCACAGAATTTTGTGCCAAATTATGCATTATGGCATATACGTTTTATCTTAATCGGTTTACCCTATAAAAATAAAAGTGTAAAAAATAATTAACACAAATCTGCTATACTATTAAATTAATCAAATATCCAAAAGAGTACATTTACATGTGCATAAAAGGTAATTAATTAAATTATTTATTACATTTTTCTATCTAATATTTGTAAAATTCAACATTTAAAACTAATATTAAGTCATACAAAAACAGTATTTTAATACAAGCAGTCCTTTAAAACAATGTTTAACCATTTAATTGGACTAAAAATTTGTTTCCGTAAAAGCTTGTATTTAATATGCTTAACAGCAGAACTTTTTGGCAAGAATCACTAAGTCACCCCCATTTGTATTTATATTTTATTTACCTTTAGATTAGGTTTTGCTGTTTAGCCAGCAATAAAAATAACTGTTTTTAATACATTTATTTTAACTTCGGGCATAATACCTTTTTATACCAAATTGTCATTTATACAATGTGTACAAAAAGTAATATCGTGTTGTGACAACTTTCCAAAAAAAAGTTTTAAACAAAAGTTATTTGTGGTCATTTACTACACATCCTCCTATTATTTTCAACTTTACACAGTGTTTTGTTATTGCGCACCGATACTTCAATTCGTTTTTTTTTTAAATATATAGAACACCTAGTATATTTTATACTTTGTAGATGTGAAATTAAATTCTCTTTCAAAAATGTATAGGTTTTATGTATCTAAAATCAGATGTTTTTAAGTTATTTAAGTTTTTATAAAAATATTGAAAGAAACAGGAGTCTAAAAAAATAATGATATTTCACAACTAGGTTGTATCATAACAAATTCCTTTGAAACTTTGTAAGACAATAGTATCATAGTAATAATTTTTGACTAGTTAAAATTTTTAAATAATACACAGAGCGTTCCTTATGCCCGGTCCATTTAGTCAAACTTCAAACACGAATAAGTCTTATTTTTTAATGGAGCACCCTGTATATTTTTACATGTTCTTACTGATAAGGTAATATAAAGGGTGTTCTACATAGAAGGGCCGCTATTGGGATCTCGTAAACGGTAAGAGCTACAAAGAAGTTTAAATTAGACAAATTGTTCCCCTTTCGGAGACCGATTCAGTGATGCTTTAATGTTTTAAAAAAGTTCCATAGCACGCTAGATAATAAACAAAAATCAAAATGGGCATTTTTTTAAATTCGTTTATAGCTCGGATATACCTGATGGTACAAAAATATTTATAGCATAATTTCACTTTGCTTCTATAAAGTTACCTATGCATTCGTTAAAATACCTGAATATTGCAATGTACTGATCTTATTATAATAACTTTTTACTAATTTAACTGTCTGCCGCTTATATTAAGCTGGATTGTTACAGTGGCCCAGTTTAAGTAGTACTTACTTATTTTTTAAATGTTTTTATAGTAAAGTTTTTAGTTATTATTTAGCTTTAACTTGTATATTTTTATAATTTAGTAGTAAAAGTTATAGAAATAATTTAAAAAATGTTTAATAAGATTTTAGGTCGTAATTTTGGGGTTAATAAATAATCGGTTTGTGGTTACATTCTCATTACAAGTGGATCGCTTAACTAAGTTTTAGCATAAAATGACCCAAGTTTTGCTGTCTCTAAAGGCAGATAATCTTGACCAGAGAAACATAAACATATCTTCACGTAGACAACCTCAATCCGTGTTCGTGATACTTTAAACCTATCTGGCCTCAGCCGATCGATACGTCGACTCGGGGATAATAACGCTTCGAGATGCAACTCCACAGGTATTGCTTTGCTCGTGATATTGACAGAACACTCTTGTAAAAACTTGCACGTTTTTTGTACCCATCTATGACCAAAATAAGCCACGTTAGTCTGTAATTGATTGCCCAGTTCTATCTGGAGAAAAGAAAACAAGATTTCTCAGCAATATGGTACATTTCAGCACTTTTACAGATAGATATAACTCAGCAAAAATCTTTATATATTTCTAAACTTGATAAGATTTTAATTAATGATGCAATAAATAACATAAGCAAATATGTCATGTACTTAATAACTAATTCTCTGTTATTAATTTTTCCTCATATCAGCTAAAACTCAAAGGTTCGTTTGATTTTGTTAATGTCAACAGTGTATAGTAAAATTTATACGGAACGAATTTTAGAGCATAATGCGGCTACACCAGAAAAATCATAATTTTGTGAGCATTAAATTGAAAATGGACCTTCTACCGAATTTTTTCATTGAGTGCGTAGTTAAGGTATTACATAAAAAATGACAACTGCATTCAGGGCCGGCCCCGCCATTACGGCAAACTAAGCGACCGCCTAGGGTGCAAGCTATAGGGGGACGCCAGCAAGAAGCCAAGAAAAATTACATTTTGAATTTGTGATCTACTTATGTGTATTTGTTTCTAGAATTATTAATAAATACATAATTATGTGGATGTACATGCACTAGTTACGTTTTAAAAATATCGTACAGGACGTTTTTTAGGGTTGGTCAAACTTGTGATACGAAAACATCCGAACATGATCTACTATCTACTCCAGGGGTGGGCAAAAGCCGGCCCGCGGGCCGGATGCGAGCCTTTCAATTGCTCAATCCGGCCCGCTATGAAATCCTGTGATTTATCTCTTTCTAACTCGATTTTGTACACAAACTATCGAAATACCATATCATACAGACGTAAGATGGCTTAGCGTCGGCAAGGTTTTGAAAAGATTTAAGAATTTGTTTGATGAAATTTTAAGTTTTTTGTCGATTAAAGAAAAAATTAACGACTTTCCAGAGTTGAAAAATGCTGAATGGTTAAATGATTTTTCTTTTTCTGTTGACATACCTACTAACTTTTTGAGCGAACTTAATATTGCACTACAAGGAAAAAAAGCAATACGCTTTTAATATTATGTACTCAAACGTCAAAGCATTTATGACAAAAACCAATTAATTTGCTGAAAATTTAAATGAGAAGGAGTTAAACATCTTTCTAACATTGGAATCACCACGAGAAAATCTGAGAAATGATGATTTTATTAAATATGGAGCAATAATAAAAGAACTACATGCTGAATTTGAAAGATTTGAAGATTTCAAAAACATTTAAAAAGATTGTCATTAGTGAGTACACCTTTTAATTTTAATGTGCAGGATGCTCCACTTCAAATTCAGTTACAACTGATTGATTTGCAATCAGATCATTTGTTAAAGGGAAAATTTCATTCAAGCGAATTATCGGTGTGTTATGGTTCCCTGAATGCAGATAAATTTAATTTATTTTTGGATTATGCCCAAAAATATTTTGTTTTATTTGGATCGACATATATATGTGAAAGAACTTTTTCGTTAATGAAGTATACGAAAAATATATATCAATCACAAAATTATGTTAAGGTAAGAATTTATATAAATGTTTGTTTAAATTTTAAGTATAAAATATCAAATTAAGTGCATAAAATGTTATTTTATGTTTTATTTTCTACCATGCATATGTGTACACGTACAGGGTGGTCCAAATTCGATGGTATTACATGAGTATCTCGCTTAATAGTCGAGATAGGGAAACGGTTAAATTACCAAAAATGTGCAGTTTGGCAAACTCAGAACCGTCAAAAAAATTCTATCATTTCCGGTTTTTGAGTTATTAGAGAAAAACTGTTTTTTTGTTATATTAATAATGTGTCATATCTCCCTTATTGTTGTAAATATCAAAAAAGCTTATGTAGATTATTTTTAGATATTTTTATGTAGATTTGATAGTACCTACTAAAAAAAAAATTTTACGCTCGCTGTTAAAAAGTTGTGACACCAACTATTTTTTAATGGAATCTATACCTAGTTGGCCATAACTTATTTAAATTCCGATTCCAAATATATAGGGGTCGATGTATTTATTTCAATAATACGCAGGTTACAATGGTTTTTTAAGTTTTTTAAAGATGAAAAACAAAAGGTAGGCTGTGAAAACAAAACAAATCTTGAAAAACGCGAGATGATAGAATATATTTAAAAACTGTTCTGAATTTGTACCAAAAAACTGCACATTTTTGGTTATATAACCGTTTTTCTGTCTTAACTATTAAGCGAGATACCCATGTAATCCCATCGAATTTGGGCCACCATGTACATTATGTAATGTTTCTTTTTAGATTTTCGCGGTTACTAGGTAACATTTTTAATATGGACATAAATAAGTGACTTAACTCCTATGTAATATACTATTAAGTGTAGTATTTCAACATTGATTTAGTAGGGTAAACAAAATATGTAATAAAATGTTATTTAAAATTTAGGAGGAGCAAAATATACAGGGTGAAAATCGCATTACTAGGCGAATCACGCGTGAGATCATTTAGGTAGCACGGTAGCAGGTTAGCCCTTGAAGTAATATTACTCTGACAAATTTAATATTTTAACGTTTAGAACTCCCCAAATAGAACTAGATTGACCCGGGCTTCAACTTCAATCAAATTGTAATAACGTTCGAATTTAAGACGTCATAGAATTTACGAGGCACCCCACTTTAAAGATAGTTGGTATGGCCATCAAATGCAAGTTATATTTGATTTACCTATGACAAACTTATTTAAAACAGGCGCGATCAAAACAATTGTACATTACCTATACATTTTGTGTTTTGCAAATATTTGAAAAACAATAAAATCAGTGCTTTTTACAATTTTTGCATTTTCGCAATGACACAAAGTGCTATTGCTATAAAATAAATTTTGCTGAATAAAAAAACAGGAACCCGAACCGCAAAGAATAACGAGTCGTTTACGGTTACCGGTTCCATAAACTTTAACTTAACTATATACTATGATATATTTTATTATCAAGATTTTTACTTTCGCCATACGTAGTATGAAGAAAGTATTATGTTTAGAAATAAAATTTTGGTATGAAATATTTCAAATTTCGAAGAAAGGTGTGTTTTAATTTGAAAAAAATTTGCTATTTATCATAATTTAAAAAACGACTCCCCATTAGTTGCGTCGCTCTATAAACTAATTATACAGGGTGTCCAGTATAAAATGAAGTACATGGTTATATCGGAAACCATAATAAATACAAAATCGGTTAAATGGGGAAAAAGTTGCGCAATTACATGCGTAACAATAATCCAGTTTTACATTTTCAAACAGTCATCCTGTTACGTAGTACCACGATGAAAACGAAAAATGTACATTTTCTTAAAACCTCCATATTACCTTTATTTGAAAATATTTGTGCGCCAAATTTTCAAGATCGGAGTAGTAACTAATAAGGATTTTAAAAATTACATTAAAACAATTCTAGGCCTACTATGTTTCGCGTGGTCATACCTAACTTTTGTTTTTCTTATGAACGCCATATTGGATTTTTGCATTTTTCAAATCTCCATAACAAATGCTTTTCAACCATGCAAAGCATTCGTATGTTTAACCTAGGGAAAATATGAAAATTTGCAAAATTAAGGTTTCACCAAAGTAGGCCTTGGTGTTGTGATTAAACAATTGCCAACGACTATTTCTAACAACTGTCAAATAATACATATTTTTCTGTAGTGCAAACCAGTTAGTGATTTTCACGTTTTCAATGGATCGTTTTTCAAGAAGCATAACTATGAAATGTTGGAGTAGAAATCCGTGTATATATTACTTCTATAAAGCACAATTCAAAAATGCTGTTGATTATCTTAATTTCTTCAGTGCTTTTACTATTATTAGAAATGAATAAATTAGGCTCCAACCAACTTGACTCTGACAATTTAACCCCAAATGATAGGTTAAGAACTAAATAATATGAACGGCAGATTTTGTTTTTTACGCCTACTAATTTTGTTTTTTTAATTCCAAATAAATTTATTTTCCCATCGTGTTATCATTTAATGACCAAAAAATTCAGGTAATTAAACAAAAATGTTATCTGCAATGAGTCAAATTACTAGGCAGTTGATTAAATAACGCATTTTACTGTTTATCAACGACATATATTTAGTACCATTAGAAACACGAAAAACAACATTTTCAGAACTATTTCGTTAATATATTGTAGTTAATTTGCACCCATAAATCTTTAAAACCTGCAAATTAACAACGAATGTTAAAGTAATCAGAGTATCAAGGCTCTATGCTTGCCGTGTTATTTTTAGCAGTCAAAATATGGATCTGTCTGCTTTAAAGTGTAGAGGTCAATTTATTAATGCCTATCGAAATTGAAGTTCTGAAGTAATTAAGCAAGAGATCAATTTACCTTAACACTTTAGACTGAATTTCTCTAAACATGCAGTTAATAAATTAATACTTAATTAAACGAGTTTACATAAAACCTAACAGTACGCAATCTTTAGTTACACGAAATATTTTACGTTCCTTATGATTTTTTTAAACAAAGAACAAATAGTTAGTTAGCTAGCTTAAGTGTATGGTTTTACAAGGAAAAAAGTCGAACCTGTAAGTAATTTGTTTGTTAAGTAAAATAAAATAGAAGCTTAATAAGGTGATGATTTTTGCCTAGACAAATATGGAAATCAAAATAAAACTCTCCCAATTAACTGTTTTATAAAATAAATAAAATTTTAGGAGTTGTGTACCGATATCGAGAACGAGATAAAAACGTAAACTAAATAACGAAATTAATCCAAATTTTACAAGAGGAAAAACAAAAACAAAATTAATATTTTTCTTTTAATCGTTTAGTTCAGGGATGGCAAATAGGTGGCAAGCGTGCCAAACTTAGCACGCGAGAGATTTTCGACGGCACCCTAAAAAATTCTATGAATATAGGTATTTGTTTTTAAAATTTCAAACTTTTTCGAAATGTTATATTTATTTTTAATTAGTATGCTAATTATCTACAACTACATGTTATTTAAATATCAAAAAATTAAAAATACCAGAAAATAACAACTCTTCTTATATCGATACAATAATTTGATCATTACTATACATATAAAATACCTACTGTAGCGATGCACGGAACTTTTGATTGCATAAGTATTTAGTGACACATAAAATCATGACAATACTGAACGAAATAACTGATGGTTGTTTCTAGTAGGTAGGTTAGGTTAGGTTAGGTTAGGTACTGGCACGGAGAAAAATTTGTATTAAATTTTATCTTATTTTGGCACACTGATCAAATCCTATTTGCCATCCCTGGTTTAGTTAATTATCAATTCTAAATATAAACTTTAATTTTTAAAATTATTTTAACCCAAATGCATAGTTTTTTAGTAGCAAAATTTATTAGATATAGATGGTGTGTGCGTTGTCCATAAGCAAATCGAGTTGTGTGAGGGACGCAAAGTTACCCTAAATAAACTGCACAAATTATATTTGAATAAATGTTAATTATGTTTAACAATTTAATAAATTGAATATTGCGGTTCGCCGGTCTAAAATTTGCCGTCCATACAGTTCTAAACCCAACACATCGCCGTTGATAATTTATTGAGGACAGTGCCGAATTAACGCTTTAGCGGGCTCTAGACAAAATTTTGCGTTTGAGCCCCATTTATAAAGAGTGTTTGTGAATTCAACCGACATACTTTTAGAGGTGAAAGAAAAACATATCGAATGTTTTAAATTACAGGCCTAGGACATTTTTTTTGTCCCCCGAGCGGGGGCCCAACGATGGCTAACAAACAAAAACAATCTTTACTTATATCACTGGATTACAAACAACCACGCCAAATTTGTTTTTATTTAAAGGCGAACTTCACAAATTATTACATTTGAAGTATTTATAATTTGGATAATCGAATGTTTGAATAATTGGGATTCTATCGTATAAACGTTAATGTAGTTATAACCGGTATTAACCGTAATTTAATTTCGGTTCCGAAATCGAAATTTATTGGGTGAGAACATAAAGCATGACAACGTTTTCGTTCTGATCAGAAACGAATGAAATATTTTCCGTTTTTAGTTCCTTATGAAAAAAAAGGAAAATTTTATATACTAATTTGACATACATGAAGAAATGTATGCAAATGAAATCAGTTAGCCTTTACATGTGAAACATCAATTTAATCAAATCGCACTTTGTACGACAATTATTATAATTTCATTCGTCCCATACAGGACATAACATTTGAATATTGACATCAATGAGTAAATCAACGAAACTGAGGCACAATTTAGCGGCGCCAACACCGAGACGATACGCAATAAAAACTAATACAATTTAGATATAGATCAGCAGATCAATACCGACAACAGACGCACTTTTAACGTAATATTTACAGCACATAGTTCCAGGACATTAGACTACCATTCATGCTAATTTAGTTAGGCGAGTTGGAAGAACCCACAGTTCACCGCAACCTTTACACATTTGCATAAACATATTTTCAGCCAAACAGCTTTTTATATTTTATGAGGTCCAACTTGTATGTTACCAAAATTTGCAGTTTAAGCAAAAAGAAATGCAAAAATCATTATTGTTAATTACTGTTTTCAAATACTCATATTAAAAGATGTAACGTTTAAAACTAATTTAATATTAGCTAATACTGTAGCAAAGAAAAATTGAGATGATTTGTAACGATATTATTTTTGGTGAAGCATTCAGGTACGTTTTATATAAAAGCTTCCTGAAAAATATGTGACAACTAAAAGAAACATATATTTTACGACTTGTATCTCTGAAACGGTCCGATTTATCAGAAATCGGCTCAAAGCAAAATTTATAGCAACAATCCATAAAAATATAGATTTTATATCTCATCTTTTTCTTTTAATTAGCTTATTTATTTTAAACAAACTGGGATTAAATTTGAACGATTTAATAAATAAAAACGGATAATTATATACACAGTGGTTTTCATGAGTGTCGAAAACCCGTTTAAGAAAATGTGTTTCGTGGAAATGATAAAAATGACACTAGGTGGATATAAAATTTCTTTTTCAGATTTCTTAAAACTATATTTTTTTATATTTATACTTGCACTAAAAAAACATTCAAGTCGAATGTAATGGATATTTCTCCTTAAACGACTTATATTTTAAGTGTACGTGCCTGTACGAAAATATACAGGGTGTTTCATAAATATTGCAAAAAAATTCAGGTGGTGATTCCTTATCGAGGGTCTTTCATATAATTTTTTGTCCTTAGACGTCTCCTTTCTGAGTTACACCCTCCTAAAGGGGAGCACAAAATTAGCTTCTTATTTTATTTCTCAACTTTGGATTAGGTAATGTAGAAGAATGATATTTGGTAGATATTTTATACTTATTAAAATGTTTCCCATAGTGATATTTTCAATCATCTCCCACCTTCACAGGGGGCTGAAAAATACGACCCCTGTTGGTTTTTCTAACAGAACTTTTTGGTGAGTTGAAATTTTGTAATTTAAAAATTCTTTTTTGAAAGATTGATTTATTTAGAAACTTTTTTTGTTGTTTAGTTGTTATCTTAAAACCTACCGTTTTTGAGTAAAAACTAAAACAAGTCAACATGAACCATCAAATATTCCAATATAAAACGACTTATTTTGGTGGTTGCCATGGTTTGTTTATGTACATATTAGCTAGAATTGACGGGCGTTATAGCGTTGTAGCCGTGTTAATCTCAAAATGCATTACACCCGTCAATTCTACCCAAGATCAACATAAACAAACCATGGCAACTACCAAAATGAGTCGTTTTATATTGGAATATTTGATGGTTCATGTTGACTTGTTTTAGTTTTTACTCAAAAACGGTAGGTTTTAAGATAACAACTAATGAACAAAAACGTTTATAAATAAATCAATCTTTCAAAAAACAATTTTTAAATTGCAAAATTTCAACCCACCAAAAAGTTCTGATAAAAAACCAACAGGGGTCGCATTTTTCAGTGCCCTGTCAAGGTGGGAGATGATTGAAAATATTACTATGGGAAACCTATTAAATATGTTAGCAAATAACTGTTTTAATTTTTAATATACACCCGGCGCTGTATAAACAAACTGAATATTTAATTCGTTCTGGGAAAACTAGGCATATAAAAAGCAAATGCTATTCTGCAAAAAAACGAATTTAAATATACTATATTTTACTAACGATGCAGTAAATGCCAAGTTTAAACAACCAAGAGTTTAAAATCTCCAATGTGTCTGCCACAGTGCCACCGCTACTAAATGTGTAAAAAGTTAATAATTTTCTTTAAAATAATGTAATTTAAATATTATTAACATTAGTGGAATACAATTAATTTTTACACCACCGAAAATGTTGTAATATTTACAATAAAAAATTCACTTAAATAAATAATCAACTTTACAAACTAAATAACACATAATTAACCTTCAAAATAGTTGTATACGTTGATGCTAACAGTTTCCTCTAAATATTCATTATGCATTTACTCGAAGCTGCTCCTATATTCTATCGAATTTAGGTATCTTTATTAAGCAAACGGGTAAATAACTGAATCTAAGAAGCACATGAGTTGCTTACTAATTAGATAATGCAGTTTGGTTCTTAGAAAGCTCCTTTAATAATTCCCGTTAAATGTGCTGAAAATGTTTTCAGTTTCACAACAAAGCTTAAATTTATTGATGAAAGGTAAAATAACGTCAAACTGACAAAGACACGCCTAAGTTTCAAAAAAAGAGTTTTTATTTAATATATCACTAATGTTACTATTGATATAAATACATTAATACATTACTTAGTAACTAAACATGACAACATTAAAATTATGCTAGAAAATAGGGTTTCGCGAGCTAAAAATGTATACGCATAACTTTTTTTCTGTTTTATTATTTTATTTTAAAAACTTAATGAAGTGACAATATAGTCTTGTCCAGAACATTTATCAATATTAAAGAAAATTAATGAGAAAATCACTGGCTAAAGATGAGCACTTACACACTGTGGCATGAAACTAAATGATTTTATGCAATATTTTTCGCACATTTTGAAATTAATTTTTTTTGGTCTTATTAGAAAGGTTTATACATAAAAAAAGGCAAGTAAAGTCTCTAATGAGACTTTACCACTATATCAATTAACCGTCAAGATATATATATGGTTATGGTGCTCTTTTATCGAAACGACTCTTTGTATTTCAATCCTTTATTTTATTTCTTTTACGGTTCAAGAATCATGACTTCGTTTTATAATGCGTTGAACTGTGGTCATTGCTGTATCAGTCCTTTTCCACTTATGTGTCGTGATTTAACAATCTTGTAATTTTCAAATTCGCACTTGAATCAGTGAATATTTCGAGCTTTATGATGAAAATATTTTTTTAAATTGCAAATAATGTGCTATGATGTGATTATAACAAAAATTGTTCACCTATAACTCAATAGTTCTTTCAGAGTCGCCAAACACTTTTACATATAAAAAATGACAGGACACTAAAATCGATAACGTTAACATAAGGAAACACAATCGTTTAATACCAGGGCTGCGGAGTCGGTAAAAAAAAAGTCGACTCCGACTCCGACTCCTGATAATTTTAGTAGTTCGACTCCGACTCCGACTCCGACAAAATTAAATACTTAAACATTTTATGATGTGTAATATAAGAAAAAAAAAAAAGAAATATAAAAAAATTATTTAAAATTTGAGCGTAAATTTTGCGGAAAAGGACCATCTCGCAATTTTTTGTTGTACCCGGAGTCGGAGTCGGAGTCGGTACATTTTTTCCGACTCCGACTCCGACTCCACTGACCAGAAATTCCTTCTAAACTCCGACTCCACAGCCCTGTTTAATACTAACAATGAAAATGACAGAAATTACATTAAAATCTTTTAAAATGCAGCAATAAAAGAAAAAATACTACAAAATTAAAATTTCTGACAAAACGCAGTAATAATTAACATAAAGGTAATATTAAAAAATATTGAAAATTATAATTTTTTAAAGTAAAGTTTTTTATACACAAATTTATTATTAAACAATATTGTCACTCCAAATGTTAAAAGTGACAGTATAAGGGATTTTATCTCAATTATTGGAAAACTTTGACACAAAAACAATTATTTAAGGCGTATGTACATATGTATACCTGGAGATTTAGTTTGACTGTCGCAACCCTATACCTTTGTAAAATTAAGAGGAAACCTCTATAAACCTTACATTTTTGTAAACACAGTAAATTCTCTTTCAAATGATGTTCAGATGTTTGTTGTACAATAACATAGATCGGACTGGCGATAGTTAACTTTTTTTGACATTACATAGTATACATTTTTTATTGATTTTGATAGAGAATTACAAGTATATTTGAAATCCATTAGTGCATTAACAAAATAAGCGTACTTACATGGAAATCTGAGAAAAATGAGTTTAAAAGTTATTTACTATTTTTCACAAAATCGTTTTATTTGACTAAACAAAACACGATCGCTGTAGTAATTGGCAGTTAATAACTTGTCCAATTGTGTTTTATTATTATTCGACGAAGATCCGTTACTACAGCAATCGTGTTTTGTTAAGTCAAATGCAACTATTTTGTGAAATATAATAAATAATTTTTAAACTCATATTTCTTAAAAATGTTTTGTTGTATGCTTATTTGTTTAATGC